>CM060833.1:122672500-123272500 GCA_030762175.1 Metallyticus violacea
GTGAATTTCGTGACATGCGCACTCGCGATTCAATCTCACGAAATACCCAAGCTGTTCCTACTTTATATACTGTACCAGGATTATAAACAGTCTGTATTGTTGGTCAAAATAGTTCATATAGTACTATATTATGATACTAGTAATATAAAATAACCATTACATCATTAAATTGTTTTCATTGCTAAAGTGCTGTCACCAACGATAATATAAAGGAAGCAATTTGTGTATTAGTGAAAACAGAATCAGTCATTCATATTCCTTGTAAGGAATCCCATTTAGTATTTATGAAAGTGGAAGTGGAAAGTGTAATTTGAGATACACAATTTAGGAAATTCAGATTTCGAAAGATTGGCAGTTACATAAAGACCTGATATCTCCCTACTATTCTTACTCTCGCAATACAAAACAATTAAGTAAGTATATAAGTGAATATTAGCTACCAAATGAAGTAGTAGAGTTTAGTATTTATAATCTGTACTAAAATATACTTCAACACCAAAGTTTGGAAAATATTGTTATATTTTTACTGTTCAGCTGGGGTTAAAATTTCTTGCGAAAAAATCATATTCTTTAATAACAATAACATTAGACAAACGGGGTGAATAACGACGTCATATGTATAATAAAGAAGCCATTGACTTCAGAGTAAGCCATGAGAAATTAGGCATTAATATTACTTTTATTTTTATTAATACAAGGACGAGTCAAATGGAAACGTTGAAATGTTAACAAAAAAGGAATTTTCCGCAACCCAGCTGTAAGTTGGCAGCTCTATAACATATACTTAAAAGAATATCCTATAAATGGCAGGACAATGTACACAAACAAACATCACAGTGACAGTTCAGACATGCACCAAAAAAGTACAGTGTCGGTTTTTGAGTACAGAAAGTACCTGCTGAAATTCATCGACGATTAAGGATTCGGTATGGTGATGCATACTGAAATACAATGAAATGTGTGACTTCTGGAATATAGAACAGTGACACCAGAAAATATTGCAGCAGTGATGGAAGTAGCCAAGTAAAGGTGGATAAATCCTGAACATTTTCCTTGGTACAGCACATCACTTCATTCTAATATGAATGTGGATACGGATGTTCGGATGAAGAGATACACCAGGTGGTGCGTGATTGGCTGCGCAGGCTACCAAAGGAATTTCTTCTAGAGGAATTTATGCACTTTGTAAAAGTTTGAGGACTGGCATTGAACGTAACTGACACTGCGTACAAAGGACACAGCTGTGTTCACTTCTCAATAAATTAAAAATTGTAAAACCTTAATATTTTCGTTTGATTCGCCCTCGTATCCATGTTCAATTCTGGTATACAAAAATAGCATATGATTCTCGTTATATTATTATACAATTATTTCCTTCGTAAAAATTATACTTGCTAAACGACTTTTCATGCAATAAACTATAACACGATTAACTAATATAATAATGTACTATTATATATTGAAGTAGACTGCAGCAGTGTTTTTGTAAGAGGGGTGAAATTGTATGTAAGAATGGAGGAAAGATTTGGAAATATTTGATTAATTAAACTGTTCTCAGGGGTGATAATTTTCTTCTTCTCCTCTCCGACGATTTTCCACTGGCTTACAATTGTGCGGACTAGGTCTTATCTTCTTTGCTGGAATTTTTGTGATCAGGAAATCACAGAGAAAGGAACTTACCAGAAACTTCACAGGAGAATGTTAGATTGGTGATGTCGTGGAACGAAACGCTATTTATTGATAAAGTTTGTTCCGCTTAAGAGATACCGTTACTCCTTGGAGAATTACAGTTGCTAAATGTGCTACTATAAGCTTCCTAATTACTTTACCAGCACTACTTAACGCGCTACGAATCTTTAATACTCATTACTACTCTTCAGCGAGTATTAATGCTCACTATTGACACTCCGACACTGCCTATTGTTAATTCTTTAAAACTCTAACAACTGACTCAACGCTCCCCTGAATGTGTGACGAAAGATCGCTGACTGAGAATTTCTGCTGAACACGAGCTGAACTGAATGCTCCTCAACTGATAACTCAGAGCTGGTGCAATACTGAATCGAATTGTCCCTGAGCACTGAGCTGAACTGAATACTCCTCAACTCAGAGCTGATGCAATAACTGAACTAAAGCTGGACTGATGTTGGGCCGCAAAATTACAAGCCTAAATAAACATGGCAATCTATCGGTCTCTGGAAACTATCATATCTACGTGACTTTCTGCATGTCGATATCAACTGACACCGTTAGCTCTTTGCTTTCGAGAGGTTATCAGCCTGTGTCTTCACCCCCATAGCTGGCACGTGTTTTATTACGCTTATCCTTACCTAATATGATAAAGCAAAACTCTCTGGCAATATACAAAAGAATCATCTACCCTGCTTTAGAATTTCTCCAGGAAATAGCGGTTCGCCGTTTGCTTGGACATTCTATACAAATATGGTTTACGATGGGCAATCGATTTCTCTGTTCCCGTTTCCAGGTCAAGAATAGAAATTTGGGAGTGTTTCCACCCCGGTAAGAAAGTAACGTCGTACACAACACGCCCTGAATAGAATAACACGCTGATGACCTGAGATGTTAAAGAGCGTCCGTACATAAATCAAATCAACAGGGACCAATAAATGCTTGGAATTCTTCCTTGCAGGTGCCCCTTAGTGTAGCATTCATTGTTTTGTAGTTTATTTCTTCGTTTGTTCTTAGAATAACCACATCTGTGGTAAGTTCAGTCAAAAATAGATGGATGCAATTAAGTGGACCAGAATCGATATTTTCCCTTGGTTCAGATCTTAGAAGTATGCACTATATTTTTGCAAACTTGCTTAACTTTGTGTTTTCCAGTGATATTCAGTTTTTCCTATAAATTCGTTGTTTAGTAGCTAACTCCGAAGTACACAATTTATTCCTCATTAGCAGATGCAAAAGAGGGAGTTAGCAACTAATTAATATATTTTCTTTTACAGGTTTCTCCATGCAGATCTATATCTAATTTAGTTTCCATTTTCAATTACTTGGGTTCTGTGTAATGGATCATCTTTGCACCTTCCGATTTTCCTTCGCTTGCAGAAAAATCAGGATCCTGTCACTGTTATCCCTCTATATCCTTCAACTCAAATTCATTAAAAATCTAAAATATTTCTTCATGATTGATTGGCAACATCTGCGTTACTGTGAAAATACCGTAACACTTAGGCCACTTTGCATAATGCGTGCGAATGTTTATGTTTATATTTATGAATATTTATGTCATTTATTGGATTGTTTATGTCACATTTACGGAGGAAACCGTTAACATGAAATATTGTTTGACAAATGTATTCAGTGCATGCAAATGCTTCAATACACAAGAAATAGTATAACTTCTTATCATTAGATAAGTATTCTTGACGTGCATAAATTTTCTACAAACATTAACCAAATGTAAAATTGGCGTAATGAACTTACTTTTTGTTGGCATTCTAACAATTAGTCATGTGCTTGCGTTACTGTATGTTCGAAGCACTTGGCACAAAGATAAGGTGGCGGAATTATAGCTTGT
The DNA here is from genome assembly GCA_030762175.1 of Metallyticus violacea. NCBI lineage: Eukaryota > Metazoa > Arthropoda > Insecta > Mantodea > Metallyticidae > Metallyticus > Metallyticus violacea. The sequence continues at coordinate 122,676,042 of CM060833.1, forward strand.
AAATATTACAATATTAATATTCTACGGTTAATATAAAAAGAAAAATAAAGTAATTTACTTTCCCTTTCTGATCCTTGTTAAAGTATAATTTTATGTACATATTTAAACTGGACAAGTAATTGTTTCTAAATAATGTAAGAAAACGTTTATTTACAATAAAAGTATAAATAATTTGCATTTTATTTTAAATGTAAAAGAATTCAGTTGTGAATAAAATATTCAAAGGAATACCCACATTTGGCCATTGTTGATCTAAAGTCTTCATCGCTATACTTCTCGGCTGATTAGATCTTTTCTAAAAGCAAAGAGGGTAATGCTACGAGAATTTGATATTTGAAACTAAAAACAAATTGCAATTTTACAATGAGTAAAATGATTCTTCATATTGCGTTAGATCCACAGCTAACTAAAAATGAAACTGTTATAAATGTTCTACAGAATAATCTTCTTTGTTTGTGGGGTGCAGCGCGTAATTCCAGTAACTTAATTCATGAACAAAACAAAGTTCTATTTAATAAACAAACGGACATAAGAAAATTATATTAATTTTTCATGAACTTTCGGAAAGATGATATGAGGAAACTCTTTTGAGAAGAACGTTTATTGGTATTGTTCAGAAAAATATTCATGAAGAGCGTAATTCGGATACTAGGAAAATAAAAGGGAGAAAGTGTGGCGTTTGTTGAAAAATAAGTGCAATTATTTGATGCTATTTATATTTTAAGCATAATATATTAATTTAGAGGTAACAGAAGGATAGAAACATGAAAATAAGTTATATTGTAATATTATATTATTATCATTATTAGTATTTTGTGAACCTTTTTCAATATTTGTAAAAAAAAAAAAATACGTGCCAATTTAAACATCCCATGCAGTATAGGGGATAATTTGCTAAATCTCTCAAATATGATACTGGAAAATGTTTAAACATATTACTTATCAGTTTTCTTGTGCACTTCTTTCTGAGATCGTTTGTTGACTGTGATAAGTGAATAAAATAATTATAATAAATTTAACGATATATAATTACTGTGAGGAAACAAATAGGAGGAATTTTCATTTTTGCTGTTGGCACCGTGAGCAGCCATGCTGCTAAGTCTATTATGAGTAATTTAAGGGCGCTATGTGGCGTGTCATGCAATTCAGGGCGGAAACGACCAATATATTTTGCTCAGAGATCTTTTTTTTTTTTCAAGCTTGAAATAAGCTATTGTTAAAATTTTTACACCCTAAAAATTATCAAATTTGACCAAACTCGAGTCTGTGAAATCTGTGCAACTTATGTTAGCTTATGTTATGTGTCTAATGATCCAGTAGTTTAGATTTTGAATGACTGAACAAAAAGCATTATTCCGAAAATTTGTATAAGATCTATAACTTATAGCTTGGTTTAATGGTTTAATGGTTTAATGGTTTTCACAGTTTAAGGTTATTCTTCCGGTTGTTTCTCCCTATTTATGTATAGGGGTATACAATAAATTATAAAGCTTCCACTCCTTTCCCAGTATATGCCTATATTGCATCCAAAGTCAGTGTTTTCTTCTTTCTTCCTCCCCACTATTCTAGTTTCCTTACTTCATGTGATTTGATGAGTGCGGAAATCTTCGGGACTGCAGTTTTTAAAATCAATTTAATCACATTAAAGGGATTGCTTATATATTCGAATTTAATAAAAGTTTAGAGAAATAAATTCAATCACCTTTGCAAAATTTACAAACGAGTACATATTTAATCATACATGAGTATCTATCCAGTAACAGTTTTATTTATATCAGATAAGAGAAAAAGCAAAATAATATCTAGCAACTATTATAAACCGAATTTTTTATTCGGAACGCTTCAAAATCTACGTAATTTTGAAATCCAAGTTGTCAATATTAGAAATCGTTTAGGGAAGTTATATTTATGTTTTAAAATATATGAAAACGTCAAATCTAGAGCACATATTATTATATAATAGCATATATATATATGCTAACATACCTTAATTTTTCAACAGCAGATGTCTTTGCAAAGCGGAAGAATCACTTATTTTAAACAGTAGACAACTGCTAATGAACCGGGGACTAGGGTCTAAAAAATTTAATCAATAAGAAAATATAATATTCAAAATATTATAATGAGGGTTAAGTATGTAAATTGGTTAAATAACAATAAAATATTATGAATATTTCCGAAACAAATTTTATATTTTTATGTAAATTTAATGTTAATGTAATGTTGTTTGATAAAATAAATTTATTCATCCAATATTTTTAAACTTGTATTAAAAGTGACATTGCCCTCCAGACTTTATGTTTGTAACAGAATGCTTAAAATAGGTACTTAATAATGGCATTAAACTGTTTTAAAGATTGAACATCAGCATTATATTTATTTTAATGTATCACTATAAGTATCATCCATTAAATATTCAACGGCAATAGGATTACAAAGCAATCAAACCCCTGACTTTGTTTAAACTGATAATATGTTAATATTATTCACCAGCCAGTATCAGGGATTGGATTGTCACTCGAATTCCAAGTTCCAAATAAGAGGTAAATAATTCCATGAAACTGTATCACTCATATGCGTCGGCACAAAACAAAGCCTGTGTGCATGATTAATTAATTATAGCGTGCTGCAAACAAAATCCGCTGCATGTAGCGGTAATGCCGCCGTTATTAAAGAACGCTGTGTTTTTCCTGTGTAATGCTGTTGAGAGAATTCCACTGACAAACCATCATAATGTGACATACGTGCGTATTTGTGGCATAGAGAAAAATGGTAACAGTGACAATGGCTGGAAATATTTACAATGAGCCGGCGTGATGACAGAAACAGCAAGGTGCTGGAATATTCAGGTGCTGTTGGTATATTGATGCCCCTGCATCACCGCGAGCTTCGGAAATGAGGGTGGCGGGAAAGTCGTATGTTACTTTCGTGTTAAATAGAAGTGACAATTTTATGTTTTGAAATATATCTGCAACATGCACCCAAGTATGTCTAAAGTGTTAGGGAAAAAATAATTTATTGCCAAATTTGAAAAGTGTACCTACAAACTAGCAAATATACAAGATGGTTGGAAAGAAGAAAAGATATTTGGTGGCATAAGGCACAATGAAGGTGGTTTTTGTTTTAGAACTCCACACAATGGGTGCTGGTAGTTATCACATTTCTAAGCGTCTACTTAACATTATTTTTCGACAGCTAATACTTATCTTTTAGTACAAGAAACTCAAACTAGAAACTAAAAGCTATAACATTTTTGAGTGCTCTAGATTTACCATTTTTTGGTTTGATACATAGGGTGAGGGTTATTAATCCTATTAAATGAACACAAATTATATATTTTTTACATTTCCCATTGCAGTATTAAAATTATTCCATAATTTAGTGATAATTTATAACAATAATAACACATATTTATAAGATTTAGCTGCCTGAAATTAGGAAAATTAGGAAAAAAAAATCAATAATAATTAATTCCATCTTTGCGCTTGTCCAAGTCAGAAAATTTTATTTTATACATTAATTTAATATAATATAAATAAATGATAATAACTAACAATAAAATTATTTTATGCTTAATCCGCCCATAAATGCGTTTAAAACCCACTACTTACCACCCTTACAACATTAGTAATATAATACAGAAACATAGATAGCTTTCATCCATGCTTCTACTAATGAGAAATTCGCTAACTATTTGTTTAAACAAAAAATACAGAATTAGTATAATTATTTAACTTATGATTGCTAGTTTATTTAGAAATATTAAAAGCTGTCTGTAATACATTTTGATGCATATGTTAAAAATTATTTTATTTTGTTTAACACTTTTGAATTTTGGCAAGGAACCCAGGGTCACCAGGGTAAAATTTTGGAGATATGAGGTATTGGAGTAATTGGAAATTTTGGAAATTTATAGTGGAAAGTGTTAATTTACTGTTATTAAAACCTGAAAAAATTACAGACTAATAACATAATTGCACGCCACTGTATATATGTAGTAATATGTGTTCATTTGTTAAAACAAATTCTACCTTTTTCCTGTGTTGCAAGATATCTATTTTCAATTATAACCTGGTCATCTTGGTACCATTAAATAGTGCAGGATCTCTAAACAAATTTTCCTCTTTATTGCATCTTTGTTTACATTGTAAGATTCTTGCCTTTAAAATGTAACTGCATTCTATACTTTATTTGAATTATTGAAACCCAAAACCGTTTTACTTGGCTTTATGATCTGTTTTCAATAATTATTTAATCGCTGGTAAACATAACTGAAAAGAGCATCAGGCAATATTTAGTATCATTTCAAATTCAATTCAAATTTAATTGCAGAAATTATTGATGTGGGAATTTGTAAATGTTGTGCTCCAACATGTATCTTTGAGAACATAGACGCTGCGTTCTTTATTTTAAATTAAATTTGCAAGACCACTGTCTTACACAGAGTATTGCATTAATACGTTGCATAAAATGACTTTTGTTCATTTATGTCCATCCTCTTTATTCAAAAGTGAAATTATTGCCTTTTTAATTCTTAACTTTGGGTGCCATTTAAAATGTTTATATTGCCGAATTAAAAATAAACAAATTTTACCTTAGATTTACATTTAACATGTCTAAACACACAGGATAGCATTTTCTAAACGTATGGTTTACCTTTAAATTCTCCCGGCTTATCTTGTTAGGGAAATTTAGTAATATAATAGACAACCCCCTGATTAGATGTTATTTCAGAGTTTTCCTTCTCCTAGCCTTTGGTATAACACCTCTTTATCTAAACCAGGGAAGGAAAGTATCTGATTTTTTTTTATTTTGTTACCGGTTAACTCTCCTCTTAATGACAAAAGTCCAAAGAGATGATGAATGAACATTTTTGACGAAATGAGTTCCTAAATGAGTCCGAAATCCACAGCTCTTAAAGTTACCTGGCATTCACCTTTCACGGTAAGAACATACTCCAGAAAAAGCCTTACCCAGGCAACTGACCTTACGGGATTCGAAACTCAGACCTCCGAGTTTGTTGTAGCAAACACGCGGGCAACAAGATCATGGAGACTGTCTTATTTAATGGCGGAGCTTATACGTGCCTTGGCATAGTGCCGTATTCAGACTTATGTGGTGTTTCATGAAAAGCGACTATGTAAATGTTCACCCTCCCACTTCCTATATTTAGAATTCGTAAAGCTGCTAAAGGGTTACGATAGCAAAGAAATTATTTTATAAAATGGAAACACTAAGAATGTGTACCATGTTAATTTAAGCTACAAAATCACTGTATAAGAATCAGGTTACAAAACTAAAAGTGGGGGGGGGGGGATATCTACGGGTTTTCTTGTTAAGTAATGTTGAGGTATAGTTGTGAACTTATCATCTGTTTTGCTTATAATATATTATAAGGGATGGAAATCCCAGTTGGAAATAAAACATATATGTCCTGCATTACTCGGATGATCCGATTGTTTTAGCGCAGAATCTGAATGATGTGGAGTGTATGATAGGGAAACATAAAGAGGAATATGAGAAATGGGAAATTTCAAATAAAAATGAAAAAAGGGCCCACATGTGTGTTGGTTCCAATTTAACAGAGTCTATTAAATGAAAATGTCATCAACATTAAATTGGTTGTCAATATCTAGGAACAATAATCATACAGAAAGGTACCCATTAACAGGAGATTAGGCAATTAAAAGCAAATAAGTGTATTTGTGATTTAAACAAGAAAGTTAAAGTGACCAAATATAGTAATTGTTCAATTTTTTGACATAAGCTTGTGAATTACGGCAGATCTCTGAATCTGTGCAGAGGTTCAGTTATACAAATGGATTTCCTGGCAGGCCAACAAAGGAGGGACAGAGTTCTAATGTTTGGACGAGAGGAATATAAGAACATTGTTCAACATGTTTTTTTTTAAATAGTATTTAACTCCTGTTTAAGCTACGAGGCATCATAGGCTGTGGACACTGATGATACGAAAGTATAAACTGGGAAAGAATTATTTTTTTTTAAAGGAAGGAAACGTTCCAGGCTTAAGTTTAGTGTACCTTCTCGGCAATTTGCCATTTATGGTGACTGAGGAAAATTTGGATAAAACCTTAGTCAGGGAGGACATATTGGTGGGAATCGAACCTCAGATCTCCCGCTTACGAGCCCGTACCTTAATGGTTTCGGCCACCCGTGTCGCGTTCATTTTATGCAGAAAGAAAGGTTAATTATTAATAATGAATTGGAATCTATCTAGGAGAACAAAAGGTGGACCTACACGAATTTGGCTTGAAGAAATGATTAGTACTATGAAAATCGTGGAATGGAGGTAGGCTAGGTTTTTTTTTTTAATTTATGGACGCTCTTTAACATCTCAGGTCATCAGCGTGTAGTAGGCTAGTGCCATGACAATTATACATAAATGAAATTTCGGAATCGAAAGACGGAGGAATACGTACGTTATAAGCCGGAAACAGAAAACGTGCTTTAACATTTCACAGTAATCTCTAGGAACAGTGAGATCTTTAGCAACATGCCAGAATATCACTTTTTAAGTGATTTTTAATAATACATGAAACTATTAAAACACGAAAACGATAAATAGTTTGTAAGGTCTCGCATTGTTCAGCGAGGAAACTTTACCGAATGTTCCGGTGTGAAAATAATTACCATATATCGTTTGTGGCTCATATTATCATTAACTGGCTACTGTTTGCATCACATTTCAAATATTCCTTTGTTTGATCTGTAGCAATAAATTTAAAATAAATAGAACGTTCAGGGAACCAATTATGTGGATCAAATATTTAATCTTCAATTTCTCTGTTAGAACTTCATGCTCGCAAACATGTTAATACAAGAGGAAAGTACCGATTGTGTCTTTCACAGCGCTCACTAGTAGATTGGTATATAAAAATAATGTTGTTTCCATCAGAGTTCTCGGCATATTCTGGAAGCAGAAAGGACAGCTTTGTAACTAGAAGCTAATGAGCGATAAATGCATCTGTCAGCAATCAGAAAACTGATGAGTTAGCTTTGGATGACAAACTGTAATGCCTGTTACAGATAACAATTGAAATGTAGAACATACCGTTAATTATGTTACAGTATACGGGAATAGGTTTATCATTCATTAAAATTAATTTAAAGCTCAATTAAATCCATAGATCTTTTTAATATTTTGGAAAAGATTATTTAGGCATTAGATAAAATATTGTTGCTGTTCTTTTTGTTAGAAATGCGATTGCTTGATTTCTTACCTTCATACAATGTTAATATATATTCAAACAAGAACATGTACTCTGGGATATCAACAATGTTGACTTCATTATCAATAAACCGTGTAAATAACAGGATAAACGTTTTATAAGCACCATGTTGCATAAAGGGACGAATTTAAAATTGCACAAGAGCACGGAGAAAAATATATAATTCCTTCTTATCCAAAAACATTCAGTTTAGAATTTGAATAAAGCAGTAGCTCGTTGGCTATACTGTTTCAGAAAAATATATACCCTTGCTAAGAGAAATACGATTGTGTTTTTAATACAACGCATTCAGAAGTCAGTGTGATGATAGTTTCCGCAGTAAATGCTTTTTTTCCTGTTCAGTAATAATAGGGCAATATTGAACTCCCCTTGACAGCAGAATACCGTGTAGGTTCTTCATTTATCATTGTAGTTCCGTTCTTTCAGGCGTGTTTTAAAAAGAGAATGCATGAGCTTCTGGTATGGTTAACAAATAAATTACACAATTTATATGGAGTGCTTCACTCGTTCACAGATATTAATTTTCGCTTATAATGGGCGTAATTCAGTAAATTTTGACATGTTCATACCATGTTGTAGAGAAGGTGATTACTAGCTTCGCTGCCTTCAAGCTTGCGTATTGCGTATTGTTTCGAAATCGTTTACATTTATTGTACTCTTGCGCTATGACTAATACAGCACGTACAGTATAGTAGGACCAGTACACAGTGGAATTACACATATTTATCTGCACGTAGAAAAATACTTCGATAAAGATGTGCCAAAGAAATGTATTGCACGATTTGGGGTTTGGGAACAACCGTCAAAACCCTCGATTCCCTATTTGGTACATAAATTGGAAGTGGGCTATCTGTGAAGGAGAATGTCCAAAACTGCTAGAAGCAACATGAAAAACAGGCTGCAATTCTGTCCACAGAAGGTTTTGCTTAAATTGCTGCAGGAGATGAAAAATTTCAACAACAATTAGGAGGGATAAAGCAAGGCTGCATGTATCTAGTGTTAATATCCTAGAAAAGTCGAAACACTTTGACAAGTAAAAGAGACTCATTGTTGCTGTAATTGTTTCTAGCATTTTGTCAATGTGCATAACACATAAAATCATAGGTATATTAACATTGCAATAAACCAAAATAACTAAAACAAACATTCCCAATAATAATCGTATGATTTGAATTCCTGAACGTATTCCTTGAAGGGAGCCAACGTTTCATCTTGGTATTTCCAAATAAGTGAACATGTCATTTCACTAAACCCGCATTTGTTCGTGTGAGAATCCTCACATCATGCATCAGCTACCTCTACTAGATGAACATATTGGGGTATGGTGTGCTCTGTCGAGACGTCGCATTATTGGTTCTGTCACTTTCCACACAAATGTAGACACCATGATCTACATGGAACATTTTATTGCTGTATGACGAGAAATCTAGTTTCTTTCTACGAAGTTTACTTGGTCACTAAATTGGTCTAACCTTACCCCGTAAGGCTTCTTCTTATGAGGCATGCTTGTGGATAAATTGTATACAATAAGCTAAGAACTCTGTTGGAACTGCAAGATTACTGTTGGCTGCGACTCTCGGGGTATTGGTGAATATCTTTCATAATAAGGAGAGACGTGATTTGGTTAATTTACGGACGCTCTTTAACATCTCAGGTCATTAGTGTCCCATTCAATTCAGGGCGTGAAACGGCCGATAAATTTTACTCAGAGATCTCTTTTTTCAGGCTTGAGGTTCTTTTTCGTGCCGTAAATTTACGACACGGGACCCACGCTTTACTTCCCTTCCGAAGGAAGCCATTCTTAGTATTTTTACGCCCGAAAAAAAATCATCGGTCCTGGCTGGGATCGAAACCACGATCTTGGGTTTAGCAGGCAAGTATGGTTACCACTACACCACTAGGACCGACAAGGAAGGACGTATAGGCATATCTTGATGCCGATAGCAACCAAGTTGAACATTTAAAATAATATCGTCCTGCATCTTAATATCAAACTATGCCCGTTTAAAATTTCACTCAATTGCTCTTATTAGTTAGAGAATTATAAATTAAAACTAAAGACCGAGAGTGTTTTTTATGGTGTTTAGTGTCTATTTTTGCTGCTGAGGAACCACAGGCGGTGGACACTGAGTTAAAAGGAAAGGACCAAGAGGGAGTGAAAGAAATAATGGTGTGCCATGAACGTAATTATACTATAAAATTGAATTGAAGAACTTGAAATACGTAAACACTGACAGTGTTTTATTAGATCGGAATTGGACTGCACACTCTGTGACATAGGTGTGTCCTTTAAACCAAAACCTTTGCTAATGCATGTGTGTAATTGAAGGGATAGTAGTAATAATAATGGACTTTTGATTTGATAGTTTTACAAGTGAACAAATGCAATTATATCTGTCGCATGAACCTTATGGTCGTACATGCCAATACCGCCCTTTTAACACTAGATCCGCTAAGAATGTTACGTACCTAGAACAGCGGAGCATTAAAAACTTTTTTTTAGGTTTGTTGGGCATAAATTGGACCAACCTGCACCTTGCTTTACTTGGAAGTAATTGCTCAATTACTTTTATTTATAATTATTTATATTTACATTTATATTTATAATTGTAATTTATAATTGTTTGAAGTTCAGGCAAATATACCGTTATTATTTTCTGGTGCAGATCTCTTAAAGTTTCTTCTTGTTAATTAAATGTTTTAAATACTTTTTGTGGCTTTTGTTTTTAATTATTTTATTCCATTTTGGTATATATTATATTTCACATGTAATTAGATAATGATCTGAAGGAGCAGTGTAAGCTGCTCTGCTTATATTTGATTATTTCACTAATGACTTTAAATGAATTATGAATATTAATCCACACATATATATATATATACACCAGCCTTTGTTCAAATAAACAATGATAAAGCTGTTCATTCAGCGCACCTTCTGTTTTCCTCAATCGATACATGAAGTGGTGATCTTTCTTGCTTACCACTTCCTTTTCCTTTCCTTTGTTACATGTATGCATTGTCTGATTATCAGCTTGCTTGCCCTTGCGGGAGGTCTGGGGTTCGAATCCCGCCAAGACCGTCCTCCCTGACAGGCTTTTTCCAGGTTTTCCTCAGTCCTCATAGATGGCAAATGCCGGGGAGGTACCCTAAACTTAGGCCTGGAACGTTTCCTTCCTTAAAAATAAATAATTTCCCAATATATCATTTCATTTCATGTATCACCAGTGTCCATCACCTGTGGTGCCTCTGTAGTAAAAACGGGCGTTAAACACCATTCATTCATTGCTTGCCCTTTGGTTGCAACGCCTCGTATGTTAACAGAATAAGGATTGCCGACTATGCAGCGCTGTGAGCTCACTAGTTACTGCTTGACGCAGCAAGGGGCCTACTGAGAGGTAGAATACATTTTTTGCTTTGTAATTCTAAATTATCTGTTAGAACCTACTTCACCTTCACCATATCTACCAACTTAACACAGGTATTATGTAGTAGTAAAATATCTCTTTTGTAAAAGGCTTTATTTAATCATTGCTTAAGCACACTACACATTTTATAAAGTTTTTTCTAAAGAATGTACACTGTTAGGAAAATAATGTTGGGTCTTGATAATTTTTGCAAGGCTTAAAACTTTCATTTCTGTTAAAATGTAAGATTGTATGTATTTTGTCATTAGTAATTTCCTTGGTAAAGAGTTAACACATTGTTGCCAGTTGAATGGTTCAATTATTTCAAGGTTTATTGAGTGAAAAAGCTCACATTTAAACATTTTACTATGTTGTGACTCAGTGCGTTATTGCTGTTTAATTGTACTTTCAAATAATATGCTCGCTTTACTCATTTTTTAAAATTCAAACTTGTTTTCCTTATATTATGTACATGGTTTTATTGTTTATAAATTTGTAGTGAAATAGTTATTGCTGAATTTTGTTAATTTTTACTGCTCTTCTCCCGCACAGTTTAATCACATTCCCAAGGCATTGTCAAGAAACTTTCCTCCAGCACGGGCTAAAATAAGAACTTGCCTTCATTAATGAGAGGATATAGTTCTCAAAACATTTGAAATTACTTGCAAAGTGATAGATTGATTATGCATGGGCGACTACCAGAATAATTGAATTCTTTGTTCTATCATATCATTAAGCAAGAAAACCATAGGTAAAAGTATGTCGTTAATAACTTGAAAAATGTTAAAAAGGTTGAAAGAAATATTAAGATAAATGTTATATTATTGTGACTAAAGTTACTTTGCAAACACACTAAATGCTAATTCTTAAAACTAAGCTTTATGGGAAATACAAATAAATAAATGAATTAATAGTCATAAACGAAAATATCAACATTTCCTCCTCAGTTTATGTAAAACAAATTGCTATATTAAGCAATTTAGTTTTGAGGTACAATGCAAATAATTAAAAGTGTTTTTTTATATTAGGAAAATTGTGTGAAAATGCATGTGCTACCGTAGAATGTCCACTTTGATAAAGTCGGTTATTTAGGATTCCACGTTGACTTATTGTATATGTATATGGAATTTTCTGGGGATACATTTATATTCATCTTCTTAAATAGGTAATAACTGGACTCTCTCTTTTCCTTGTGATACCTAGCCACAATACACAACAAATAGCGTTTTAGAGGCTTCTTCCTGTGAAGTCCCATGACACATTGTTGCTTATACGTTTACTGTTAATTTCTTGCAACGCATGCCTTTAGATCATAAGGCATTTTTTCTCTTGCCTAAAGATACAGGCTTCATAAACCCTGCGTTATGAGCCGGCGCGCGCAGATGTGAGATTTCTGACGTTAGTGTGACCTAACGATGCTTGCGGCTCCAGAAGAGTTTTTCTCCTAGTAACCAGGCGCCAACTGTTCCTGCAACACCCAAAGGAAGAAAGAAGTATACAAATATACCTAATATAAATGTATATGGGTGGCTGCTTCGGTCAAAGTATTATGAAACTAGTTTACTATACAATTTGTTCTAAAACCAGGATGACTGTTTCACTTATGTGACGTCATCTTTAAATCGGCCTATGAAACGAAACAAATTTTTGAATTTTGACCAATCACAGCCGAATATCGCAATGAAATTGTGGTAAAAATTATTGAATTCGTTTTATCACGTGACGTGTATTTGTCTGTACACCCCCACTGTATAATTCTTGGACACGCATCATTTACCACTTTTCTGCGTTTTCAGTAACATTGTAGATTTAATTAACTCACTAGAGCAATTGCTTTTGCGCATTCAAACTATTTCAAATCATTTTATAAATTATGTAACAATATCTGCCTAAGCAACCATAAGTCTTAATAATCACGTTGTTTGGAATGGTAAAAAGCTATCTCTGTTTAGTTTTTCTCAGCTGGTATCAGTAAATCCACCGATAACAACGTAATAGTCGACTTTCGTCTATTTCATTCCCACGGTTTATGAATTCTTATTCTTATTCTATTCATGAAATAATCCCAATCCTATATTTGGCCCTTCCTCATTGGCATTATTGACAATCGAAGTTCGTTTGTTGCTAGGTGACTTGAAAAGGTTAAGTATTCATAATACAAATGTACAGATATTGCAATATTGTAAACCAAATTTACGGGAATTATATTTAAGTTCTTATTTTATTCATGAAATAGTCCTAATAAATATCATTCATTACGTTCGTGAATTTATCGGAAATCCCAGAGCCTTATATGACTAATAAAATGGTAGTGTGTTAAAATCTATGACATTCTGAAAACTTCTTAGGTTACAAAATACAATGAAAACATTATGTTAGATGGTAATGGTTCGTTAAAAATTTAAGTTTTAGTAAATAATCAAATATTCAGAAGAATACCTCACATATCACAGCAGTATTTGCATAAGAAAGAACAAAACGAAACCTCTTTTGAACTGAGCATCCATGTAACTCTGGTGTATCAATAATAAAAATGTGTTAATGCATGTCTACGTTAGCATGTATTTCATAATGCGATTTTTGGCCTAATTTTTTTTTAAATGGCACCATGCAGCAATATTTTTCTTCACTATAATGAGTTCTGCAATACATATAAACTAACTTGTCCCATTTGTTTGCCAAGTTTTACTTTCCAATTCGTCGGTCTATTTGTTTATTTATTAATGCTATTTGGAACTTAACAGGTGTAATGTTTATATTAGAAACATTCCAAAAAAAACAAATAAAATGTTTAAAGATATTGAGTATTTGTTATAGTAAGATGTTTCAATATTTTCATTAATTTCTTATTTTACAATATTGGTATATTGTATCACATCGTATTTTATTTACTGTTTGTTATTCTTAAATATTTTAAGCATAGTAGAATAAAGCATAAGCCGTGTTGGTCAAATAAATAAAGCATCCACTGTAATTATTAAAAAAATTTCTGTAACAATAAACTGCTTTTTGTAAGTATTCTATTAGCATCACCATACTATTTATTAGCTGTACTGCCTATTTTTCAGTTTGTGTGCCTGCACATCACGTTTTTGTTTGTTCATATTTATATATCCACTAGGTTAACCAAATTTGACGAGCCCTGAGACATGCAGATAATGGGCGTGATTCAGTCAGGACCAAATCCATTGCCCATATCATCATACAGAAAACAATATGGCGGCCGTTCTCGTCCAACTACTGCCACTAGGAAACAGGAAACTTTTACGCAGTATTATGTTTACAAGATGACATTATTTATCATTAAAATATTTTATGCCTTTAACAACCTGAAATTATTTACAAACAATATACATTATATATAAACGAAAATAAAATATTATGAATGCAGTTTACATAAAATCTCCCATGTACAAAATTTTGTTAATCAACTACTGCTCATTCCGTTTACCGCAGTTCAATAAGAAATTAAATTTTAATAAGCAGAATAATTATAACGCCAAGAACATGCATAAATAAGAATAACTTAATCAGGTATTTGCAACTCACCAAATTATCCAAATTGCTCAATCTGTCACATTTTAACTCCTTACTTCCACTGCTCTACAAGATCGAACTGAACTTCTCCACAGGCAAACACAAATCTTTAAAAAATTAACCAAATTCCCAATTACTGGAACAACTTAAAACTAATCGACATAGACGAAACAGCATCATATTGTAATTTGTTTTAATGAAAAGTACAGGCTTCCTGTTCTTTTCATTATAAATGGGCGTGCCTGTCTTTTCTTAACCTTACTTCCAAAGGAGTCAAAACATGTTATAGCTTCCTGTTCACACCTTTAATTAAAACTCGCTCCAAGACCTATTTTAATACTTTTCCCCTAATCTTTGCTTTCATTGCTAAGCACGCTGTCACATATACGGTAGATTAGGAAATTGTACCGGGAAAACATCCTTTCTAACCATACATTTTGGTTTGAAATGTTTCATAGGTACATACAATATTGTTATCATTAAATTAAACTTTTCCACTTCTCCTTTAATTACTGTACTTTTGGTAGTATATGGTACACAGGCTAACAACGACAGCGATCCGTTATTGTACTAAACACTTTCTATTACACAAGTTCTTGGTGTGATTTCATTAAATCAATATTAACTTTATAAAATGAAAATAACTAAAAGGCTAATCTTGATTTACTTCTATCAAACTCTATAATAAATCACTTAACTGCAAAAAACCAAATACACAAACCGTTGCATAATACCCCAATACCGCCATTTTGTGTACTATCAATATAGTCTGAGGATTTGACTTTGATTCATTGAACGTTGAGCGGATACAACTTGCTGTGTGAGATGTATGTTTACGGAACGAAACTTGTGGTGCCGCTATACTCTAACACGTTTGTGCAGTTGTTACGCAAACGTCAGCAGTCATCGTGCCATGTGTAAGCAATAAGTGCAGACAGCACTAGTACACAGTGAAAGAGCGCAGTTTTACTGCCCGAACTTACTGTAAACCGGTGTCAATAAAGGGTTATCATAGGCATTTCAGTGTTTGGAAATCACCATTCAATTTTTCATGAATAAATCTCGGATTTTTAGGCAAATGCCTATTTAGTTCCTGTAGAAAATATGGCAAATAATTGAAGATTTTGCAATTTATGGAAAATGATACTCATAGGGAGGAGCGCTTTTATAGTGCCTAAAATGACAAACAAATGTTCAGTGCATAAACTACCTAAACAAGTACTTTTTAAGAATAATTATAATAATTATGTTATTAAATTTGTCTCATGTACGGATGGGTACCACATCATCGTGCGAAGTCTACAGGCTAATTCTTGACAACAATGGAAAGTTAAACATTCACTACTGGCCACACCAACAATTGACATGTTTCTGATTAACGTTTTAGTATCCGTGTTGAATACTTCAATTACAATAAATAGTTTAAATGAAATTCTAATTTTCTTCTCTGTGTGTATAGTTTTGTGCCTTATTCTGTATTGTGTCAGTTGTATTTTATAGCAGAAACAATGTCAAAATACAAGTATCCGAAAACTACTTTAATTCGTTCCTGGCTAATGAATTGTAACGTTCATATTTACGAAGGCAAATTTTTTTTTATGTAACGAACAGGTACGCATTAGACATTTATTTGATATGCTATATAAGCCGGTAACTAATTTTTAAGAAATGTAAAATCACAGACCTTTACTTTCTTCGAGATGTAATAAAAATTTAATAATAATAATAATAATAATAATAATTATTATTATTATTATTATTATTAATCGAACCTCAATTTGAAGGAAAATTAAATCAATTAAATATTAATTCCGAATCATACAAAAGCTAGCCATTCTTTTGCATACCGCACAAGAGAAAAGCACACATTAAGAAGCATGCACAGGACATAAAGGAACAATTAAGGAGTTTGTCGAAACATACTTTACTGACTCAAGCTTCCGCGGTCTGACAACAACTGACGATTTCAATTCAGATCTTTGCAGACATCAATAGCAGCTAAAATTCATGAAACACGCTACAAAATCACATATTCTGTAATTTTTTGGAAAAGGCCTATAAAAACCCACTCCATTTGAATCCTCACTCAGAAAGACAAATTTGGATATTGAGTATCAGAAAATACTTGCTGCAATTAGGAGGGAGAAAATACCCTGCATTTGGGTAGATAACGGATGCTCTCAGATATAATAGTAACCAACTATTACTAGCTTGATGATAAGCCTTCCCCTTCATAATTTGTAGCAACCAAAGAGCTCCATAAAGTCAATGGCTAATCCACTGATCACATCGTGAACAAAAGTTTACAGTTATATTCTGGTGGTGTTAAGGAGAGTAGGGTTCTTCTTTGCACAGACGCAGCTTTTCACATGATGTCAGCTTCTTCTTTTCTGAAACCATTCTACCCAACTTTATACACGTCACCTGTTTGGTCTATGCTTTTCACGGAATACCAGAAACCACAAGGAATGAATTTCGGTAAGCCAATACCCTGATCTTCGATATACTTTCTGCAAAGCTCCATCTCACATTGCATTCTTTAAGAAAAAACTTCCATAAACTCCCCTTCCTCCTCAACCTATTACAACACGCTGGGACACCTGAGTCGGTCCTGGTGGTATAGTGGTTACCATACTTGCCTTCTACGCCCAAGATCGCGGGTTCAAACCCGGCCAGGATCGATGGATTTTTTCGGACGTAAAAATCCTAAGTATGGCTTCCTTCGGAAGGGAAGTAAAACCGTGGGTCCCGTGTCGTACATTTACGGCACGAAAAAGAACCTCAAGCCTGAAAAAAAGAGGCCTCTGAGCAAAAATTTGTCCGCCGTTTCACGCCCTAAATAGAATGGGACGCTAATGACCTGAGATGTTAAAGAGCGTCCGTAAATAAAAAAACAAAAACAATGGGACACCTGAATAGAGGTAGCTCTAAATTATCCGGAATATTGAAATGACAATGCTGCTATAGTTAAAGACCTTCTTACAGATCTTGTACAGCTTGTGTTTTGTCTACAAAGGAACTGTTTAACAATTTAACACTGAAGCAAGATCTTGTTTACATAAAGGCAAATTTTTCATTCTTTAGCGAAACCTGAACGTAAAGGAATTTTTCGGATCAGGTATCAGAGGTGCAAGAAGCTGAAGTGAAAACTAAGTGCTGCTAAGGGAGAAGTTGGGGACAAAGTAAGGTGCAAGTAAAATGAGAATAAAATGAAAAAATCGGATATGCTGTAATAATCCGTTTGGTAAATGCTATGGGGGGGGGGGGAGTGATAAATTCCAGAAGAATTGGGCATAAAAAATGTAACAAAATATAAGTTTGCTCCTATAGCATCTGTGTCATTTTCAGTCTTTAAAATGGGTTAAACAGATAAAAGATATAGACTAATTATTGAATGGAGAAAATCTTGATGTATATTGTACTGCAAATTATGAAAACAAATAACACGTTATGCTTACAGTCATACAAATAAATACGTAAAAATGCTTACTTTACTGCATAATTATAAAGCAGCATGATAATTTTGCAGCACATTTCGGTTGCCAAAACATAAATAGTTTCTTGTCTAAAATTAAAAAATAGTGCCTAACTTATTAATTTTATCATCTATTTTAGGTGCCTAAAACAGAAAATTTCATGCCTAAAATTTCGAGGTCTGCTCATGTGGAAATTGGAAACCAGGGAGACATTGTTAAATGTACCCTGAAGAATGTTCAACAAACCTCCCAGACAAACATACATTGTTAATAATGTAATTGTTTCCAGGCATTCCGCCTAAATCAGTCTATTCCTAAAATATCCATATTTGAACTATTGAAAAGTCGCTCAACCTGTATGAGATATTAATTCATATTAATGGTTCAATTTTCTTCCATACTACCGTGAGTACCATAATCTACGAGTACAATATCCTTAATGAGTTTGTGAACCAATTGAACGATCAGAACACCAGCCATTTTGAGGAGGAAAATGCCTCTCGCATGACATAAATTGTTTCTTTCGTTAAAGATTGCTAAAGAACTTTGACTATCAAGATCGCCTGACCTTATCTCGCCAGATTTCTTCATATGAGGCATGCTGAAAGGGAAATTATATTGTATTAAGCCACGAATTCTCGTGGAACTTTCTTTGGGTAATAATAGGTAATGGATTCCGCTCTGTTGGCGAATACCTTTTGTAATATGGAAAGGGTAAAAAGGCATATAACTATGCCAAGAGACATTAATTTTCTGCACTTATTATAATATCATCATGCCTTTCACATACCAAGTAATATCCGTGCAAAAACGCTATTTAACTTCGTTCATTAGTTTGAAATTTATAAAGAAAAATCAGCAGCCGAGAGTGAGTGAACAACATTTACTTACTTATTGCTCCGTGGTAGAATAGTCTCGTCAGTTAAGAAACAATCATTGGACGAGAGGGCTTTTCAGGAGAAACACTGACATTACTTTCTTTGAGCTTTCAATGTTTTCTTATCCGTTTAGATCCCACAATGTGTACCAGGGATTAGTTTACCACAAACTTGTAAACTAACATTCAACTAATCTATAAATACTAATATACAAGCCCTCTTAACTAGTCTATGTAGTTAACTTGATCAACCAGAGTGTATGACTTTACAACTACCGCTCAAGGCTTGACCTGGGCATAGTCTATATTGATATGTGCATATTTCAATGTGCTTTTAATATCATTTCTCACATGACAAGCGATTTAAAGTTTGGATGTATTATAATGCTTCTGTGAATCGATAATATATATACATGCTACAGAAAGCTAGTTTCAGTAAAAGAGAATTCAATTTAGGTATTTTATTACCTTCACTTGATTGTTATAGTAAATGGAATGAATTATCTTACTTTTTTATCTAATAGAGTTTATTTGGGGACTTCAAGAAACTACTATATTTAACACATCTATTTTGATACTAGAGCCTTTTCAACTGTACAGCGCTAAGGAGATCTTAAAGATCTTTTTGTGGCTTATATGATTGTCGCTAATGGTTTTATGTTTGGTGCCTCAACTGTGCATTAACAATGTATGTTCCATAATATCTAATACAGTGTAACTTGTCTAATTTGAATGTTTGAAAGTTTTTATTAATATGTGTATATATGTATAATCCGGTAATTCGAATTGATGGACGTTTTCTGAACCCTTCAACCTCGAATTATATAAGTTACATAGTATCTGGGGGGGGGGGGGCTCAAATGAAACATACCTATCATCCGAATGCTTTAAGCTGGTATTATTGTGTCAGAAACAGGTGGTTAGTCCCATCTGATCACGTTTATCTGAAAATGAACTTCATTATCAATCAAAATTAATGGGGTTATAGACAGTTACTTCTATGTTTGTATCATATATTTTTGGCGTAATCCATAGACTAAGAAAGAATTATTCTTGACATAGAGAAGAAACATTCAACAAGTGACAAGGCCAAGATGAGGGAGACGAGGGGATGTGGTCGCTATTAGTTTTATCGCACCTTCGCAAGAACTTAATTAAGTCACCTGGGAACCTCTTCAAGTTGCTCTATTTATGATCTTTCTCATCTGCCGTTATCATTACTGAGCTTCTTGATGTTCCTTTCTCAAGCCTTTCTGCTCAGAGGGTTTTCCATGCTACAAGGCACGTTTAATGTCGATATGGACCATCTACTCATCATTATCTACACTTCTTCTTCTTCTTCTTCTTCTTATTTGTGAAAGTTACATGGAAGAGTCTTTACATAGAGTCTCACATTTACTAATATAGTATGTGATCCCTTTACAAAAACAATTTATATAGTCCGGAGTAAATCTAGAGTACATTAGCGCCTTAAGGAAACTGGCATTTTTCTTTTCAAGGAAATAGAAAACTGCAAGATAACCTCAGAAAATTTCTCGTTAACATGGTCACATTCGATTCTACCAAATAAGAAGCTGAGCTGACTCTTACTGTCTGGAACGTCTTGTTCTTTTCTTAATGATAACATTGCTTAGAAATGCACTGTGAGCTGCAGGAAAGTTAAAATATGTACAGAATGTGTCATAATAAATATAGGGTGCAAAGAGAAAAAAGCACACATACACAAACACAGAAACATACACACACACACGAGGAAAAAAAAAGAAATTCGCTCTTGTAAACAGCTCTTCTAAGTTGACCTCCATAAGGTAGGTGCTCGATATTATACGATGTACGAAAAATCGGATTTCTTGAATGGATATCTAACAAATGGATAAATAGCTGTAAGTACATTTGAAAATGTATTGTTAACGTCTTATTACCTGCACCGGACAACTTTCTAAACAATGTAAAAAAGGCTACCAATAAATCCAGCAAATGTAATATAGGTATAAGATGTATTACCTACGCATTCTACAACACGGGGACTACAGATTTATAAGCCTGAATGTAGCATTCCAGTATGGTGCAACAGCTGCATGTAAACCAGTACAAACGAAACGTATAGAGGTGTGTAATTTACTTGCTTTAGATCCTTATGTGGTTAATATTTGGATTGTCAGGAAGGATATTTCGGTACTTCAGCCTTGCAATTCCAGAAGTAAGGGATGGTGTGAGGGAGACATTAGGAGGCCAAGATCCACGGGCATTGAGGCACGAGTGCAAACAGGCTCCTAATATTGTTTCCAGATAAAACAACAACACTGGCGAACCCCTCCTGAGCTTCTCAAAAGGGCCGCTTCCATACTAGATCTCCGGGCAAAAACCTTTCCAAAGTGCAAACCACAATCACACCGCACCGGCTAACTTCACCCTGGCACTCTCGACAGAACCAATGGAATGAAATGAGATGAAATGGAAGAGCGGAAAAGTCGTGGAAAGGAAAGAACCATATCAGCACTGCGTAAATATGACTCTCATAGAAATTAAGAAAAATCATTATTACTACTAAGGTACAATTCATGGAAAAACTAAATCGCCAGGGGTGGCCGAGGTCGTTAAGGCGCGGATTTGTGAGCGGGAGGTCTGGAGTTCGAATTCCGCCAGGACCATCCTCCTGACTGAGGTTTTTTCCAGGTTTTCCTCAGTCCTCATAGATGGCAAATGCCGGGTAGATACCCTAAATTTAGGCCCGGAACGATTCTTTCCTTAAAAATAAATCCTTTCCCAATATATAATTTCACCTCATGTATCATCAGCGTCCATCGCCTGTGGTGCCTCTGTAGCAAAAATGGGAGTTTAACACTATTCATTCATGAAAAATCTAACTGAAATATGACATTTGATGAAGAAATTAGGAACGCCTGCATTAATTTTGTAAAAAACTTATTGAGGCGATTAAAATGCTCATACTAATATACAAAGTACCGACTTATTATTTATTTTTCCAAAAAGGCTTTATTTTCCTGTAGAGAAGCGTATTTTAGTATAATAGTTTGCACAGTTGTGTAACTTACAAGACCTAGTGGATGGAGGTTTAATTTACATTTATTTTTACATTTTTCTCTTTCCTATTATTTTTCGAAGTGATTTCCACGCTACAATACTCTTTATAAGGTATGAGCTTTGCATTTTATTTAACTTAATTCGTGGTGATATTTACGCCATGTTTAATTAAAACTGTAATGAAAAGGGGATTTCGTTGTTAAATATGTAAGCAATGAAATAATTTACTTATAAAGTTTATTAAACTTTAATATAACTTTATATTACACCGCTCTTATTAAATAATAATGTCAAGGGCATAATTTCATGTAACACAATGAAAAAATATTACATTTCAAATACTGTTCATTGTTCATATGTAACACAAACTTGAAAGCATAGAAATGTTTAAACTCTAAAGTAAACCATGAAAACCTAACTTTAATTTATTAATGTAACATTAATTAAATAGTATACGAGAACTTCATAGTTGTAAATTTTATACCCTACAGTGTACTTACACTTAATATAGAAAGATCTTACACGCGCAGCATGCTTATTAATTCATTAACTTGCTGTTTAATACATTGAGGCACAAAGCGAGAGAAGTGAATGCACTTCTAAAAACTGTTCGTTATCAAATGAACCATTTCAAATAAATACTTAATAAGAATCTAACGTTCCTCCAACTGCCAATGTCATTCGGAGGAATGGAAATAAGTAAACCCAATGATTGGGGGGGGGGGGGTTCTTAGGAACTAAAGTTTGCAAGGTAAGGGAGAACTCCAGAAAGAAACCTTAACGAAGCACGTATGCTGAATCTCAGCCCATCATTTCACAAGAAGGTGACAAGAACTTATTATAATAAGTTACAAAATAAAGTCAAAATGATGGCATAAGTACACGACGCAAATTATAACACATTTCCATAATATTAGTTTTTATAAAATTGCGCTGTCAATACTTTGCAAATTGATTTACAGTCTTCTTAGTTATTCATATTTTCACCACAATTTTCTGGCATTTCTCTATAATTCTCATTTTTAGCACGAAATTCGGCGTTTCATGTATACGAGAATTCAGGTTCTTATGACAAGCCCAAACTGTTCTATCGAATTGCATATTGGACCTGTAATTGTTTACTGCAACGAAAATAAAAAATTATTTGTTGTGTGCAAATGTGGAGTACGGTCATCTGCCAGAAAGTATCTATTACAAACTGAATGCTTATGGTAGGAGAGGCAAAGAACAAACTGCAGCAAATTCCACTTCAAATAAGTCATACCGAACACTTTTAGTTTGATGTGTTTAAAATGAAAAATTAAATTTTACTCACATTCCAATTACAATAACACTATGATAAAGTGCATGTTACAGTTCGTATGTTTGAACACTGATTTCTCTTTAATTAGTTACGCAACTTTGTTTGTCGCCACCCCTCTCATCAAATACCTGAAAAAATATAACCCTTAAGTCAATTTAAGTATAGTCACGGAATTTTAGGGGGGTTTATTAAGTGGTTAACTAAGCTTTACGCAGAGAGCAAAAAGGCAGAGTTTGTTTATTACTAAAAGTAAAACTGAATTCTGCATATGACAGAACATAAATTGACCCAAAGTTTTCATTTTATATAATTGCAGCTGCATGTCTCTTAATTTTGAAATGGTAAGGGGTGCATTGATCCATTAGCACTTTAGATATGAAAATATATTTATCACAATGGTATCATCATTTATAAAAAATAAAGAGTGTAATTCATGAAACTTTTTACACCATCTTCTATCATTCTAAGATCGATTTAACTGGTTCAGAGAAAACCTCCTATCTGTGCCTCATATCATGGTCATTTTCAGAAACAATATTCCTTTGCCATGCAATTTGAAACAAACCAAATGTTAACCTCAGCATCCTGCTGTGGAGAGTTGGTACACTGTGCTCGTATAACCATATTTAGTTTAGTGGCTTGCTCTGGTGTAAGCGGCTAAACGCCCCACACGACTGGTGTGAGCTTGATACCTGTGGTGACTGTAGCAAATATTTTGCCTTGGAGAGGTCGTTAGCTTTGGAGCTAGTTAAGTTGCAAAAGTTAAACATTCACTCTCGGAAGTACCCATATCTATCTTACGTATTTATGCCATAGATAAAATATTGGAAACCCAAAATTTGAGGGGCTTAATTGAAGATGAACCTTTAGGTCTGTGAGCCTTTTCTCCGGAAATAATTTGATATTCCCTCCAAGTTTCATTTCATAAATTTGTTAATTGAGTGAATAGTAGCATTATTGTTCACTAATATATAAGTTTGCTTTTATAGAAAACAACAGAAATTATCGTCAATAATAACGATCAATAATAACCCAAAGAAGAAGAAAGCTAAAAGTGCAAAATTATTTCGAAACAAGAATATATCTTGTTAATATAAGGCTAAAAGAGTGAAATTGTTTCGGTTGTACTCTAGAACTTTCAATTAATTCACATATTTTCGTTTGCTTTCTAGTGATGACCTTATTTGAAATGTTATTTGATTGGCTAGTACAGATAAGCACCAGAGAAGTATAGACTTGGTTGCAAATGGCAGTTTAGCTCGCTGCGTCACTTCATCTTGTCCCGTCTTCTCCCTGAGCTCCCTCAGTAGTAAGCAGTGAGGGAACGTTTGTGGCATGTCATTAGAAAATGGAAATGGAGCTTCTCCCCTAATATTGTGATCCCCGGTTTCGTTTTGTCATTTATTTGATATTTGGTATATTTTCTTAATTTGCTTTGGTCGAAATGTAAATCATACGTAAGGCTGTTGCTTGATTTCAAGGAAATGTTCCAGAAAGCCGTAAGAATAATTACGAGCTATGCTGGGACAAAGATTATTACTAAACTTAGTTAATCTCTTTGGAGTTGTTTGTTGTTTATTTGATGGTGTTGCAGAGTATAGCCTGTCAAGAGGCAAAAGTGGAAGCAAGTACAGTAATTTTTTGTCTCTTATTATAGAAGATTTATAGAAATATACTCTGTGTATAAAAAAAATTAAAAATTGAAAAACCGTTTAACATTATTAATTCTTCTAAATTTTTAATATTTAATTTTTATGCCATTTATTATATACACGAGTCAAATTGTTCAGATCGTCGTAATATACGACATTTAGTTTCTATTTTTCTTAACTCTTCAATAAACAATGTTAAAATGGCTGATCCTATTTTACTTTTAATAGACACACAACATTTCATAATCCACGATTCTTTCTTGGGTTGTTGAAGTTGCTGTTAAGCAGTTAAGTACTAATAATTAATTAAATTGTTGGTGAGTGGATCCTCTCGCTACAAAAATTTCCATGTAGTTATCTTTAAACTATTCCAAGAGCTAATAATTAAATTACTTAAGTTTATGCAAACAAAAATGCTAGATAATGACTCCTTTCAAGACAAAATAGGCAGTCATAATAACTGTCCGCATAAATGGGAATCAAACATCTGAATTCTACTTAAGAATTAATATTCTAGCAATAAAACAAACTAAAATTATTTTCACAATCCGAGTTAAAGTATTACTTGAATTGTTCTCAGAATGTTGTTACTGATATTTTTGAACTTTGTTCGCGATGTAAAAACAAGATAAGTAATTCAGCATACTGCAAGGGAAGGCAGAAGAAGAGAGATTTCATCCTGGAGGCCAAAACAAACCATTTTTATTGTGTCATTGCATTCAATTATTTGCCAGTACCTAAGCTGAAGGCAACCAGCCAATTTTCCATATAGTTGCTATGGTTGTATGCATTTCATGCACATAATGACGGTTCCTAGTTTATGTATTATTTTTTAAAATGCAGGTCCAAATATACATTAATTCGGTTGCCTCATTTGTAAATAAAACCGTACAAAAATATATTGCATTTCCTATCCTGAAACAGGTAATTTTGCTTGAAGTTGTACACCTGTTTCTTGATCGAAGACCTTCTTTCGAACAATGCAACAGGAACTTAAAAGCAACATTGAAGAAAGTGGAGATTAATAATCCTAGTTGCGTTATCGTATTTCTCAGCTGTGATACAGTGCAGAATCCATCATTCGCCATTTGAGGTTTGCATGGACAGCACCCCAATAAAAGACTGTAGAAGTGGTCTCGAGGAATTAACTTCCTAAACCCACTACAAAAGGCAGTATGTTCAAGTCACAGTCATACTAAAATACAAACAAGTGCTTTAGTTTTATTCCACTTCATCTGAGGAGGCAGGTGTACAGAATCCAACAGCTAAATACATTTAACTTGAAATCGTGAATTCAGACGCCATACAAATATACAAAAGAAATTGATGAACGTAACTTGTTTAAATAAATAGACGGAAAAGAGCCGCATGAGGAATAAAATATTTGAAGGAAAATGAATGCAAACTTATGCAAAAGATTGTAAAGGTTATAGCTAAATTTTATTTTATTCTGTTTCAAAAAGATCATTGACACATTATTATATCTAAAATAAAGTACGTTATAGAACCATTGACTCCTAATAGCTAGTAGTTTGTAAAATTTAAAACTATTTATTTCTAATTACGGTGAACCCGTTTAGTTTGAAGCTGCTTTTAAGTATTATCCTCTGGGAAGAATTCTTTGACACCAATAGCTGTAAAAAAAATGTTATAGCTGTGCCTGTTATTGTAAGTTAAACTACTTAAACTTCTGCACTAATTTGAGGCTTTATTTGGTGTTAATAGGAATACTGTGAAGGCCATGAATCAGAGAATCCTTGGTGGTGGTGACTGAGATTGGGTCGAATGGAAGATAGTGCAGAGCTAGAGAGCGCTAACTGGGTAATAAAGTTAACTGGGCAGGGTGGGAGATTGTGGCTTTAATCTATTAATGTTAATTAGCTCGTGCCCTCCGCCCAACTGTTGTGGGCTTAACGATGCTGACATAAATACAACGGAACTGGGAAATTTAAGCCAAACCCTTCAACAATATCTTGCAGCTGAACTACTGCAGCGTTTTGGCTTTACTCTTAATATTATTTCAAAATAAAGCGAAAACAAAAATAAAAAAAGGAAATTATCCTTATTTGATAAAGTTTGATGTCCTATACTAACTGTTTCAGATACGATCGTTATTTTTAAGCATTCTAGAATTTTAAACATATTGCACCTTTAAAGGAATGTCAATTTATTATAACTGCTTCCTTAGCAGTTAAATTATTTCTTTATATTTATTGTTGATTATGTAGGAAATACACGAATAAAAATATTGGACAAGCATTCGTTAAATGAGCTGGAAGATTAGAGAGACCTAACACTTAAGTTTTAGGACATTAGGGAAAACATATAAGAAAATTCCAACGAGACACAATCAAAGGCTCGTATATGGACGCTACTTTCTTTGTAGCCATGCTATAACATTTAATGAAATATTATCGATAAATATACAAATTAATGAATAACACAAATAATCTTCTTGTGAGTCGTATACACAGATTTATTATTAATTAATGTGAAGGGCGTTTAATAAATAACACGTTTTTTTCTCGGTGAGTTTACCTTGAAAAAATAGGAGATTTTATAGCTAGCATCTTTAAAATTTCTATACACTAATTCATGAAGTTTCATTTTCTTTCACTAAATGGCAGTGATGCAATAATCTTTCAAAATTCAGGCTTTAAGTGGCGGAATTTCTTTTGGCGGTAAACGTGGTAATCACCAATATTAAGAGGTGTTTAAGAAATCGTTAAAGAGATGGTGGTGGATAAAAGTCATTGGGTGAAAATGCTGCCATCAGCAGAAGGTCGAGGGAATCTCGTTGATTTTACTCCAGACTCACCTGCAATGGTGAAATATTCAGATACCTTTTTCAGCGAACAGCAATGAAACCTCCCTTGTCAGTTAGTAATTGTCAGTGTCAGCGTAATTATCCACCAGTTAAAGTATTGAGAGATTTGTGCTAATCTCAAATGCCGATCATAAGGTACATATTTTTCTCAGGGCTACTTATTCGTTGTAAGGCTGAAGATGGCGATCTCTTGTCTGATGATGAAATAGAATTCATTACTTCGAGCCTAAATCAGTAGACAGTCAATGAGGGGTAGCGAAACTTCTTTTATATAAGATAATTCCCTCGGCCGATAAATGCATGCCCACATTCATCTGTAGGTTTACATTTATGACTGTATGGCCTCAGTGAAGCAGTTAACTCCAAAATATGTACCAAAATACTTCGAAAGTTGAAGACGCGATACCGGCCCATCTGTCCTCATGAAGATGTGATCGAAGTTTTCTTCTTCACAAAAACATGAAACCATAACTTTTCTTCCACCGCCATACCAGTATATTTCCGGATTTGTAGTTTCTGATTTTCATATTTTTGGTCGTCTAAAAGATAGAGCTTTAATGATGACAAGGAAGTCATTGTCACAGTACAAGGAGAGCTGAGAGATCTGCAGACTGGTATCACGAAGACATACAGAGTTGGCGCAAACCTATCGATTTGAAACAGCCTACATTGATAAATCAGCAAAACATACACAGCAAATGTATTTGAACTGAAATAAAACAAACTCTGTAATGACAAATGTATTGCATTTTTTAATTTTCTTGTTTTTGGCCATTTTAGTGCCCATTAATGAGACTTAGTCATTGTGTTGAAGGAATATTTGAGTACTTTGTTGGGCAATATGCCCATCTTAGCACTTTTGGTTCTAAATTCATTTAACACAAAATCATTATTTTTTTTATAATCAGGAGCAAGTCGTTCTGAAAATAATATTCATATTAATAGTTAACATAGCTTGTGCGCTATATATGTTTTTGGAATGTGTAACTAAATGCAACGCAGTGCCATTCAAGATTCTAAGAACTCAAATGACATAATTATGTCATGTAATATGCCATAAGAATATGCAGTAATTTTCTGTCACAGGTTACAACACAAATGGTTATAGGGCCTTAGTTATAATCCTTGCCTGTTTAGGCATCATCTCATCTACTAGATGTTCTGCAGCTGGCGGCGTCCGTATGTCAACTCCTCTCCCTCCCATTTGTTATGTCATTTGCTTTCTGGACCTGTTTCCGGTAGTGCACGTTAATCCGCGAATTGGTTAAACAGTTTACATAGAGCAATTGACTTTTGTGTGTAAAAGTTATTTTAAATACAAATGAGTCGTTATATGATTACAACCCAAATCATAAAACATTTTCAACAACAACAAAAAAAAAAGTAGTCGAAATTGGCACAAATCTTGAACAGTTGCCAACAAAATCAATCCAAAAATTAACACAGTAGAAATCTCGCAATTAGTTTACTGATAGAACTCAACCTTGTCAATTAGACAGTGATTTCCCTGTGCAACGCCTGTCTGGTTCAGGAAGGATGACAATCTTCTTTTAGGTATTGCAGTTTTAGGACGGAAGTTGAAGTATAGGACATACCTAATACAGAGGCGTGAAATACCATATGAGCGGAAAAGATTTATAACTAAAGCTCTATATACAAAAAAATACGGACCCTTAAAATTTATGTTGTTTCTTTTATTCATTTCTTAATTATTAATCCATATTTTAATTAGTCAGAGTAGAATGTAATGCGAATAAACAAACGCCTCACTATAATCAGCTGCAATGAATACTGTCGCACATTTCATGTAAAATAACCAGCAAACTCTGCAAACAGGTATAAATAATTTCACCCGTCCCTCGTTTAATAACAATTTTAATTAAGTACATGAATGTGCTGTGTTGTAGATTCCATTATTACAATTCAGAGGGTTTGTTGAACTGCTGGTGATTCATGAAGGTACGTCATCCACCTGTCAGTGATAGCGAATGCGCCACGGGTTGTGTTTCATTGTCATTGTTAATGTTAGCAATGATGGTAATGACACAGGGACCGTCGCCCAGGTCCAAGTAGATAGCATGCAAACATACTGGGAAGGAAACAATGGCAGAAGTTGTACCTCTCAAGGGGATAACCTCAGAGCAAGTGCCGGGTGTCTGACGTTAGTGATAATGCCGAGTGCATTTCTTGCGTGAGAAACTGAATACACAGGAAACACCTGTATCTTTGCACGAATACTGCACCATATATCAGCACCGTATATAAGAGGACCGGCTTTCCTTTGCGCGTCCTCTCCAAGCAGAAGAAACATGTCTTATGTAGTTATTATTATTATTATCATCGTCATTATATGCCGATTTTTCTTAAGCTACCTTCATAAGTGTCTAAGACAGGAATTCTCAACCTTTTCCAATGACCTACCATTGCATTCAACGCAGGATATAGTGTTTATTTAGTTATTTCTAGTATGTCGTATTTGTAATTGGATATATACTGGAGAAAAACTGTCATTCTATTCCTATTCCCATTCCTATTCAGTATGTTAAAATTAATTTTGTTTAGATTAAATACATATGAATACATTAAAAAGCATTTATTCCTGATTGTACTCAGACTTACAATCAGTAAAAACTTTTCATTTCTCACTGCGAAGGTTGTGTTTGTTTAGCTAAACACAGTTCTTTAATGTTTGATCTCAACTGACGTAATTTTAGTCTTAAATCCGGATCAACATTCAAATTATTTCTGTAATTTTTGTATAAATTAGACAATAAAATGTAAACATCAACAAAAATTTATAATTTATTTATCTTAGAGATCATTGAATATTCGTTTTTTCTTGCCAGCCAGAAGTCTGTTAAATCCATATTCTGGATCATTTGCCTGAGATTTTCGCCCCCTTCAACTCGTCTTTCTCAGACAAAATCTGGTAACATATCAGCAATAGAAAACTGATCTCTAATCCGAAATTCTGAATCCAAATTTTCAGGGAGTAACATTGAAATGTGAGACGAAACTACCTAGATACTTTTTAGTATTCACTGCCAGTTCATTATGAAGAGGAATCATGGAAAGGAATATCTGTTTCCAATATTGATTTCTGTTATGATGAAACTTGTTTTTTTCTTAAAATCCGCAATTTTCCTTTGCCGAGAATGTGGAAGTAAGCGCACCCTGCCAACTCTTGTTCAGCTGGTTGAGGAACCAAAATTCACCTACCAAGTAAGCCAACCGGCCAAGCCATAGCTCTTCAGTGAAATAACTGAAGTCTGAAGACGCGTCGGAGAGAAACATTTGCGCTTCTGAACAAGTTCAAATAAAGGTTCAATACATTTCCCTTCGACAGCCACCTAATTTCAGTGTGACAAAAGAGAATCATGTTCAGCACCTCACAAAATGGAAAATAATCATGAATCTACTTATGGACAACTTTCATTTAAAACTTTCTTCTGATTCTGGCACAAACTACATATAAACCTGACATTTGTACAAATGTTATACTTACTTATGAGTTCAGGAACTGTGAGAATGAAATAGATGAAAGTCGACTATTACAGTCGCTACGGTTTGGTTTATTAATACCTACTAAGAAAAACAAAACACAGATAACACACTATCAATCTGAACAATGTGTTTATTAAGATGTATAGTTGCTTAGGCAGATATTGTTACATAATTTACAATATGCTTTCAAACTGTCTGGCCGAATGCGCAAAAACAACTGTTTGAGCAAATTCACAAAGAGTTAAATTTACAATTACTGAAAACACAGAAAAGTGGCCAGTGATGAGTGTTCAGGAACTATACATAGTGGAAGTATATAGTTAGTTATACTGACAACATGATGAAAAACGGATTTGATAAAGCTGTGATTGGTCATTTTTTTTTTTTTTTTTAGTTTCTCGATTTTATGATGACGTCATATAACTATAAGAGTCAATATAAAATGCAGGGATTATTTCTAACGTTCGTTCAGAATCTTTCACTGATATAACTGATAATATGGCCAAGGTGCTGATTTAGTATAAAACTAAAACTGCATTAACTAAACGAATTTCTCAGCAAGTAGAGTAACTTTAAAACAAGAATATAAATTCGCAAAGATGGCTTTGTTAATGAAATTAATGATTGTATTACTGTATGTTAATTAGCATGACAAACTCAAAAGCTAACTAATAAAATTAAAACTGAACTATAATACATTAAATACCTGGTTTGTCTTTTTTGTCTCTTCAAAGCCACTAGATATAAATGAACATAATGAAATTGCTGTA
This sequence comes from Metallyticus violacea, assembly GCA_030762175.1. NCBI lineage: Eukaryota > Metazoa > Arthropoda > Insecta > Mantodea > Metallyticidae > Metallyticus > Metallyticus violacea. Next base: position 122,707,687 of record CM060833.1, read on the forward strand.
GTTTTCAAAAGTAAGGGGAACGAAATTAAAATTCTTGCCATCCATATGCATTACAAAAGAAAAAAATATTTTTTTTTTAGAATTATTCTTATTACTGTTGAGATTAAACCACAAAATTAGTAGTATAATATTAATAAAATGAAATATATAGCTACTGATAGATAATACTATACTGTGTGAGCGTTTTCAAACCTTAGTTATTAGTCGGTCATGGTGGTGTAGTAGTAGCCATACTTGCCTTCTAAACCCAAGATCGCGGGTTCAAACCCAGCCAGGATCCATGGATTTTTTCGGGCGTAAAAATCCTAAGTATGGTTTCCTTCGGAAGGGAAGTAAAGCCGTGGGTCCCGTATCGTACATTTACGGCCCGAAATAGAACCTCTAGCCTGAAAGAAGAGGCCTCTAAGCAAAATTTGTCGGCCGTTTCACGCCCTGAATTGAATGGGACACTGATGACATCAGATGTTAAAAAGCGTCAAAAAATAAACCAAATCAACAACAAACATTTTTAAATTTAACAATGATTATGAACTGAGAGCTTGACATCATCTTTACACTCACTAAAATAGAGAGAAATAACATACAGGAACCATGTGTATTTAAGAATAAGAATGTTATATGTGTGAATAAAACAAAAACATATTATTTAAAAATAATTACGATGCACTACAAATATATACAATGAATAATAAATAGCCCAAAATTCTATTTTCAGTGGCTTTGAAGTTTAATTTAAATTTTATTGTACTAACAACATATAACGCAAACGTTTTCTGAATGTTATGACAGAGCGCTCTTACTTACAAATATAATTCTCACACACATATTAGATTAATATTTTACTGTTGTTATCTTCGCGACAATGCTTTTGTTAAATATAAAACATGTGCATGATTATAAATGCAGTTTATATGCCGAGTTAATTTTTCCTTTTTTTAAACAATTGAGAGAAAATTAAACGCTAGAACGATTTTTAAATTTCGTTTAACTCCCTCTCTTTAAATTTCCGTTTTCAGATATAATCCCCCCACCCATGGCCCGATTTCTCTGATTTTCAGAAACTGTTGTTCTTATTTTATTTAAACGGCATATACCGAGAGTTCCGTAACGAAAAATAATTGGTGCCGCTAGAGCGATTTTTAAATTTTGGGTTTCAGGTAAAACCCCTATTTTTAATAGTTTGATTTTGCTGATTTTCTGAAATAATTTAAATTCCTTTATTTTAATGGCATATACCGAGTATAATTCAGAAAAACATTACTTGCGGCCGCTAGATTTTTAATTTTCGCTTTAGGTTGTTCCCCACTCGCAATATTCCAATTTTGCTGGTTAACAAACTGGATGAATCGTTTATTAATTTATGGTAATATGCCGAGTTTCGTTGTGAAAAACAAAATTTGCGGCCGCTAGAGCGTTAGCACACACGCGCGCGCACACACACACACACAGTATGTATATAACATTTTTTTCATGGTCATTTTCGGTGCCTAGTAGGTAAGATCGATGGAGATTTGAAGAAAGTTTTCCAAAAATCTTTTCATTGGTAGAACCGCAACAGTTACATGCATTCGGAATTCGCAAATAGCAATGCTTCTGTATTTAATTTGCAACCTAATTTATGCCATTTTCAAGAGTTTCTGTGAACTGTAAATTGTATCAGGAAGGAAGTTCTATCTGTAGAGATGAACAACAATGAACACAATTGGATAATACCATAACAACGCGAACAGCATCTATCAGACAACACAGGACAGGATACAGAAAATATACATTATTCAAACCTCCCATGCCGGAACTGAAATTGCAACACATTTAATTTAATTACTAGTTGAACTGGTTATCATTGAATTAAAGGTATCACTTATCAATGAACAATAGATTTTTCTAAAGTTTATTAAATGTATTAAAGTATTATTTTACAGCAGTAAATATGTACCTGTTGTTCTACTTACTCTTCAAAGTATATCAAAACCAATAAAAATGGTTAAGTATTTGTATTACTGAAGGGAGTGAGGGCAATTTGGCAAAAATGCTTTGTAGCCCTTGACTCAGATTAGAGTTTCCAGATCGGTAAGTTCTAAGTTTGAGACTTTCTTGTGTATTGTCCTCTACATTATATCCGTCACCCTTTAAATCGACTATAGTTGACTTGATTTGTGTTTTACACAGTATGCTTGATGTCAATCAATTAAGTTTATTAATTAGAAGGCATAACCCATAAACTTGAAGGCTGGAAACAAAGCAACGACAACATATTTATCATATGTATCAGCATTAACCTTGCTAGCATTGGTATAGAGAAGAGTTCCTGTATTTCAACATTTATGATGGGTAAGTGCAAAGATCTGAAGTAGTGATTTTATAAAATACTTTCGTAAATATATTTTTTCTAAGTTTAACAACAAACGTTGAAAAACACTAAGGTGGAAGTAATGAGAGAGAGAGTCTATGGGCTGCGTGTGGTATTAGATGTCCTTTATTCGACAAGAACTTTATAGTGAGAAGGTAGTCCAGGCAATGCAGCACAATACAGTTTATTCAGTCTCTTTTGGAGGCAGATAGATAAGAGCGACAGAGAGATTGGATGAAAGATTACGTTACAGATGTTAAAAATTATACCGTTACGGCATTGCAGGCGACCACTTGACATGTTACATCAGGAAGATTGCATAGTAACTTCATGCTGGACAAAACACGAGTTCCATCTTACGAATCAGAATTGAAACTTAATGGCCAATTATAGCATATGTTTTTTTCCCAGCCCGCCAAGAACCGGTGAATAAGAACGTAATGATGATAATGGCATACAAGGTCCAAGCACCATTAGAGATAAACGTTTGGACAAAGAAGCTCCAAGAACTTCGCAACACAGCTACTGTGCATAGAGTATTTGCCTTCAGTGTATCTTCAACTGTTCTGGCTCACCATGCTCTCCTTTTATGATCGATTAACACTTAACTTGTATTCAAAGGCAGGGCTCTAGTGACTACTTGCAACATCCTCTTAGTCCTGTCTATTTTGCGCAAAAAATGACCAAATGTGACAAAGCTTACACAGTTACAACTTTCAAGCAGTTACTGCTATGATGAAGGTGCACACCAGACGTGGTTCCTTCCGACTCCAATCTCTTTCCCAACAAAAAGAGAAGTGCTGAGGTTAATCAGCATCTACCAGAAGCACGGCAAGGTCATAAATAATACAACATTTTATATTGAAAGAGTCAAACACTGTGCTGAATCTAGAGTAATTAGACTCTTAGATATCGACGTGTTTCCGGTACCCTTTTCCTCAACCTTCTTAATAGTCAACGAAGTAAATTTCCTTTCATTTATCGTATCTCGGAAACCTTGCCTTCTCACTGAGGATCTAGACCTAGCAATTGAAGTTTGAAGTCTACTCTCCTCTCATAAAAACACCAGCAAGGACATGCAAACACTTGCTATTAAATGCAACCAAAGTGGCGTATGCTTTAAAATAATTGTAATTGAAACCATATATATTTAATATCTATAGGATTTAGAGAATATTTACCCAAATAGAAATTGATGAAACTTTTAACTAAATAAGATCTTATATTGCATCATCTACTGCAGTAGCATATGATGGGTTACTATCAATCAAGTGAACGGCTTTATTTAACTAAACGTGTTGTATTTTATTTGCATATTTCTTCTCTGTTAGGCATGTCATTTTAAATATGTACATCATTCAAAACAATCTCCCTCGTTGACCAGCGAGTCATTTCTCTTCTCAGCTGGACAGGTGGTTGTAACTCTCAGTCATTCGTTACAAAACAAACACACGTACATTGAAATATATAATTGTTGCAAAACACAGCAGCAGGGTTAAAACGTTCTTTTGATTTACAGTGCTCATCTCACAATATTGCACTTCTGATAAACTGGAATGAAATGTGTTAGAAGCTTCAAATAAATAGCGCATGGTTGCACTTATTCCGCCTAAGCTAGCAAATTGCTTTATTCAAATTTCAGATTAAGCTTGAAAAATAGCAATAGATCCTTGTTCAACGTGCCAACTTAAATTACACTTTCAGAAGCTTTTGTGAATAGTTAGAGTACATTGAGAAGGATATCTATATTTATAGGACCTGAGGGTAATATCAGAAAAATTTCACATATAGTAGGCGTCTGTCGCGACATAACAAAATTAGCATCATGCCTACAAATCATTGTAACAAAAGGTTTTCCATTACTATTTTCAAAATGATGGATATAACTAAATATTTAACAACAAACCTTTTTGAATGAAAAAAATGATTATTTCACAGCAGGTGTTAAAAGTTTCTATTAGCATGGCTGCACATGCCACCTCATGTTACGAAAGATATTCACTTATATATTCGATATTTTCGTATAGTTCCAGGAAAATGTTTGGTTTTTTGCAGTACATTTTCCCATTCAGCAAGATCAGGTGACCGTGAATCTCATTCAAAACGGATATTCTGGGAATTGAAGTACTCACTAGGGGGAAACATACTTTGTTGGGGAATCAAGTTCTCTGATGTGCATTTCAAACTGCTGGTACCAATGGCAGTAGCTGAATATCTTCGGTTCTTCAGTTTTTAGTTTTTAACACGAATTGTAACATCTTTGCTTTTTGTGGAACTTGTTGAATATAAACCAGCTATATGTTTTTGCTTCTGACATTTAGGGTAACCTACTCCGGGGCATCTATCAATGTTCTTGCAGTTTCCAGTTTGATCACCAGACACTGAATGGAGCTTTTTACTAATGGTATCCGAAACCCAATCCCCAAACTGTATTGCTTATGACATAAATTATGAGAATAACAACAGCACAATAAATACGCCACACTATTAGCAAAGACAACAAACACGTAAACAGCCTCTAAGGACTAGACAGTAGCGTAGCCATTTATGTAATTTCGTAATCATACTAAAGTGCTTTAGTAGGCTCCGGCTAAGTGCCCAAGGTTGGGATCAATTTTAAAGCGATTTGTTGTCTTCGTTGAGTGGCCGCCTCACATTGTGATGCCAATTTTGAAATTAATTGATGATCGCTTTGGTGTTGTTGCCTATCCTCCAATGACAACAATTTCTCAGGGTGAATTCTACCATTTTGTTGATTCGTACTCAACAGGACTGAGAGAGGAGTTCAACAGTGTACATAAGCACGCGTTGCTACATAATATATACATTGGTATTTTATTATGTTCGAAATCTTTCGCGTCCTCTGGTGTTTTGCGTAAGATAGACTTAGCTACTTCGAATACAACTTAGCTGCCGCGAGTGGAACTTGAACGAAACTGAGATGTCACGGTGTATATCTTATAATTGAGTGTGAGAATCTGAATAACAACAAGTGCCTTTCGCCCTTGTGAGACTTACAGATGAGTGCGGCGGCTCGTGAGATTGAAAATTGCTTAGCTGATGTATCGGAACTGCGTAACTGGTAGCTGCTTCTCAGTTGAGTATCACTTAAATACTGCCTAATTGATGTATCGAACTGCGTAAATGAACTGCGTAACTGGTAACTGCTTCTCAGCTAAGCATGAACTTAAAAACAACCTAACTGATGTATCAGGACTGCGTGCCCGCATCCAAAGTAGAACTTATCTGCATCTGTTCTGATTCTGTGAACTGCGTGCCTCAATGGGTAAGAGAACTGGTTGTAACTAGCCGCATGTTGATCTTATAACTGCTTTCCTCAACAACGTCAAACTTATGAGTAACCCAGCGGAGCAAACGCTTCCTTATATATTTAATTCAAATCAAGTAATCGTTGGCTTAAAGACGCCAATGGGGAGGGGTCACAAAAGCACGCGTATCTTTAAAAATTCAAACATTCATTTCTCATTGACTGGCTTAAATTCACCTGCCACGCTTACCATTCACTATTTTTTAAAGTTTAAAACATTTTGATATCATTGACTAGTTTAAAGGCTAACAGTATAACGGCCTATTGGGTTCAAAGTCCTAACGGATTTTAAAGTCCTTCAGTTTATTAACCCTGCAACGACAGTCTTTTTAAAGTGGACATGACACTCGAACCTCGGGTTTATTCTTCCTCTGAATATAGAGTTTTATGGTCCTCTTGGCTTTCCAAGCTATCGTAACAGAAAACACCAGAGACTTTCTTTTGTTGAAGTGCAATCCACATGTTACATTATGCCGTATTATACATAAACACTTACATGGTATATACATTACTAATTAAAACGCATGAAATATGATAATTAGTAGAGTACAGTGAAGTTTTCCATAGGACTGGTAGTCATATTACGAAAAGAGAACTGTATACTGCATCAAACACAAACATTTACGGCGAATTTAACTGACATCTTATTTAGAATAGAGATTGTATCAATACAAATGACAATTAAATCATTTAAAGGTTACTTTTCTAAGAATCTAAAGATTAACATGATTTTGTCAGAAACAGTTTAGTAAGGCAGCTTCATCGTCATAGAATTAAATGTGAAAAAAATGAAACTTGGTGTAAATATAATATATAAAAGTTGATTGTAAATATCAACTATTGCTAATACGATTTAAAGTGTATACACATATTACAAATAAAAATAATGGTAAAGAAATTGTAAATGGAATTTGAAACGAAAATAATGGATATAGTAACTGAAATGTGAAACTATGTCTGTTCATGGAATATGATGAATGTATATTCCACGTTTACATTTTCAGCTCTGTTATGTAGGTATATTAAATTATTCTCCCCCAAAATTGTTAGCTTATGCTCAGTTTTAAATGAGGATGCTGTACATTGCCTTTCATAGTTTTTTTTAATTTTTCTCAATAATATATATATATTAAATACAACGAGGTTGTTGGGTTACAGGCCGCCTGGGCGCGGTTGCTGGAAAAAGCGAGCTAGAGGTGCTATGCAGACAGTTAGATTTTTATTTTTTGTACGTATATTTTTGCTGAATGCAAAAAAATGGCATTGTATTTAAAAATTATAATATTAAACACTGATATTTATGATAAGAAAAATTGAAATGAAACTCCTTAGTGGCAATACATTGCTGACATCTGCAAAGGAAATTTATGTACTCCATTTAACTTTTCTTCCGTAAGAACACGGCAGTTCGGAGCACATTTCTAATCATTGAAAGATCCTGGCTAACAGTTTATTTGCTTGGGACATGGTTGCCAGGAGGTTTTATTTTCAATCACCTTACCACTTTTCTACAAGAATTCGTTTTCACATATCTAACGTAACTTGCATAAAATCCGTTCTCCATAACTATATTCATGTAGTGGCATAACTAACGAAGAACAGTTAGCAAAACTATGCACCGACAAAGTCTCCTCAAACCAACTATAAGCTGCTACCTACACATGCATTATACTGTCATTAAGACTGGCTTCTTTTAGTGCACAACCGCGTTCTGCCGGCTTTTAAAACAAATAAACTTACTATATATAAATAGAGAGAAGCATATAACCAGCCTATGTTCCTTTATTGAAAAGTCGAGAGCGAAAGTTTTGTGTTGTAGCTATAAGTCAGGATTGAGCCCATTGCTTTGAAATAGGCACTTATAACTCTGAAATACCTCATAAGTTATTGAGAATAACGCTCCTTAAAATCCATGAAAATATGGTGATGGTTCATTCAAAATAGATTTCGTGCCAAGAAATGGTGGGGGAAAAACACCTCAGAAAGTAAAACTTTAAAATACAAAGGTACGCTCGCAAAATATGCGGAGGTCATTATCATCTTCACTTCGTCACTGTATAACAATAGATAGATAAAGACCAATGCAGGAGTATTGCGGAAGATTAATTCCTCAGTTTTCCTTGCCCTTAAAAGCCACGAACACCAGATATATTCCCTTGAATTTCATTCGCTAAAGTTTTTACTAACACTTATTAAAGAAATACTTTTTTACTACTTTTTTTAAGAAGCAAAATGAAGTTCTGCTTACATGCTAGCATTCTTAGACATTCTGTGCTATACACAACCTTTATTTTGAGACATGATTACTATTTTTCATATTTAGTTTTAAACGCAAGATTTCGATTAATCATAAGTTGCATAAATAATAACCTACATATTCATTTCTTGTATTAAATGGAATTAAATCAATTTTAATCTTAAAAATTTTCTGCTATATTTCAATAATTAATATAAGTTATATAAGGCCATATCGAAAATCTCAGGTGGAAAAAACAGCAAATTTTTTTGATTTAATTCTACGCTATTTAAAGCATTACTTGTATACAATTTGGTTGTCTTAATAATATTTCTCGCCTTCTCTGGTTTACTACATAAGTTGGCTAATCAAGTATTATTTTAATTAACTTTTGTAAAATCTACAGTCCTACTGCAAGTCTGTAAATTGAATGAATAAACGAACTGTTGAAGAAATATAGAGTATACTTTTAGAAAAATGAATGAAGAAACGCCAAATATTCAGTTTCATATAATGGAAGAATTATGAAAATATTCCTTCCCTAGCACTCTATCTCGGCATATCCCAAGATAATTCCACAGTGAAAGTTCGTTTATGCATGTTTGAGAATTACTTTTAAAATTAAATATCTAATTCCATTTAATAAAAGCTACATAATTTTTGCCATCAAACAATGCCATGTTCAATTTTTTTGGAGGTCTCGACCGAAGTTGTCAATTTTACAAAAATCTGTTTCTATGCATTGCAAAAATTTCCAGTGCTCTTGAAGCAGGTTGACGATATTGTAAGTAAAATGTATTAATATTTTTTCTTATTGTCTGTTTGTTTTTTGCTATTATACATTTGACATGGAATTAAATATTTTATCTCTATATCCTTTGTGTCAGTTAGGTCAGTTAACGAACACTATCAACAGTCAGAGGATAAACTTATTTTGAAATGAACGTTTGTTAGTCCACAATATGTTTTTCCAAGTTTTTGTATTTTTGCAGGGATACAAACCCCTATATCTTTTTCTCTTACCTTTCAGTTATCCTCTCATTGCATATGGTGAGAACTATCAAATAATTCCTCATGTTATAAAATGTTCCATTATACACCTTAAGATTTGGAATAATTAATTAATCTGATACGCTGCTTTGAGCATCCTGGAAAGAAGTTGAACCTTTTTAGGACAAATTTAAATAATATTATGCTGTTACTCAATTCTCTAGCACATATTTATAAACTTCACGTGTCTGTTTTATAAACAATGGCAGGTTTTTAGTTAATTATCACTCTGAGAAGAGAAATTGCAGGGTAACGTGTAAATTGCTTAGTCGAGATACACGAAAGGAGTGTTACCTTACAGCATCTCACGCCTCGATGATACCGAAGCCAATGGCACAATTGTTGATCCACCATTTCTGGAGTCTGGGGCTACACCATAAACTTAGCTACAGTTTCCTCCAAACAAACCCTCAGGTTCATAAACAGGTACATATATTTCCTATTCCTAAAATAGGGAAAGGTAAAATGAAACATAACGGGAGAGTTACAACACCTGTTGTTGTTCTATGGTATGGGAATTCCTCAAAAGAAGATCTTGGGGAAAAAATTACACAAAGTTAATACAGTCAGGAAAATTGAATTTAATCAAGAAGTAACACGGTATTGCAAAATGTATACAGACTCTAAGGGAACTCGGTACCATAAATACAAGAGTTTAATAAGGTGAACAAGAAGCCCCAACACCTTTATCTATGTATTAGAGTTTTGAGAAAATAAATGCCTTCTTTCGAAACATAAGACAATGTTGCTTAATGCTCTGCATGTCTAATTAAAACATTTAAAATACACTAATTGCATATTCTCAGTTTGTGTTTGTGTAACCTTTCTGAAAAAAAATAAGTTCATAATTAGCGTTGTTTACATTTTAAGTCTTTTTGACTTAAACGTAATGACAATAACATGAAATTCAGTGAAGTAAAATATAATTTTGAGAACTCAACTGATAGTCTTTTAACGTGAATTTGCGTTACCTTAAAGTTATGCAAAAGTAGAAACGATCATTTAATTTCTGTTTGTCTAATTTTTATTGTTAGCTGAATGCCGAAGCGTTAACATATTACATCAAATGCCAGCTTCTCAACCACAATGCTACCGTAATCATTCCCCTTTGCCAACTTAGGAATAAAAGAGAGCTATCTCAGATTGTTGATGGATCATTCTTACGTCTGATTTAATTTATACTAGACAGTAGTGTGACATACTGTACAGTGGTAAGATACTCACTGCGTCATCATCTGTACATCTTGAAGATATACTTAAAATGTAGAAAATCATATAACAAAGCAAGGCAAAGATTAAGACTTAAATTTCCTAATAAGTGAACTCCAACACAAAAATATTACATGCAGTAATATAATGAGAAATGAAACATTTATCCTAAGAGAATTTTGAGATTGAAATGTATTTTTGTCACTATTTGAGGAATAAAATGATAAAAATCGTAAAATCCGTCTACAGTTAGTTATAAATGTTCTGTCCGGCATTTTAATTTTCCCTAATAATCGAATAGAGGAAGGTCTAAACTAAACTACTTACGGGATATACTGTTTAATTTTTTTATTTAAGACCTTTGTTAACAAGATGAAAACAACTGAAGCATGATAACCTACAACACTAAGTGTACATAAATCTTCTCTTTCTTATTCTTTTACTGCCCCATGGGTGCCTAGCGTACCGCGACGACTGCTGCGTCCTCTACCTCCATCACGTGATATTGGTAGAGGGCAGTATTGCAGGGGGCATGTGATCAGCACACCGTATCCCACCGATCGCTATCGCGGTTATTAGAGCGAAGATAGCCCCATTAGGCAGCTTCCCATTTGTCCTCACGAACCTGGATGAACCCGTTTCAGACCTCCCTAACTTAGTAAAATTCCTAAGTATGTACCGGGAATCGAACCCGAGCCTCCCGGCCAGCACTCAACAACGCTAACCACTAGACCATGAAGGTGGTCAGTGTACATAATTAATAATACAATTTTGAAAATAAAATGACATTAGTTAAACTGTATTCGCACCATTTCTAATTGCTCAGTACTTTTTGGCTTGAAACTTTGAATTGTAAGGTCAATTTGAGCACCTAACGTCCCGCCTAAATGTTTGCAACTGCTCGCCAGGTGATTTCTAGCGCACATTAATATTAAGTTCAAAGATGCTATAACATATTTTCTTGTACTGTTCTAATGAACTTGCTTAAAAACAATTACCATAAAATGAAAGAGATAAAATTGAAATGATAAAATTATGGCAATAGGCAGCTGTGATCGAATGGAATTCCTGATATTTTTATACCGGATTGATCACTGATGAGCTAAATAGTCTTTATAAAATTATTAGTTTATGGTTATTCGTTTCGTGATTTAATCGTTTGTAAAATATTTTCTATTTGTAGAAAACACTGGAAAATAAAGTGTATGTAGCTAATTCTCATACACTGGAGTGGTATAAAGAATATGTAACTCGAACAGGAAACCAGGTACATTAATGAAGAACAAGTGATAAGTTTTGTGAGAAGACGTAAATAGTGTATGGCAGAATTTGGCTAACACCTCCTGTAGCTATTGGGACGAGCAGCAAATTCCGTTTAGTATATAGTATCTAAATTTTAAACCTATGACTATTTGGAATGCCTGAATTCACAGGAAGTGCTGGGGTAGCGTGGGGTGATGGTTGACCTACAAACCGATACTTTTAAAAAGGTCTCTCTGGATTAAATCATCTTTGCTAGTAAATTTCCAATGTCACATTATTGAGCATATCTCAATGTTCTCAAATACTTGCATTCAATTGAAAAATATCAGTGATTAGAACCTGATCATTTATTTGTGAGTAAAAAAAGTCTTCAAGAATGGAATTAGTTCAATTTTATATCTCTTTCAAAAATGTTGATAGGTGTTTTTGCTTTTTTATAAATCCATTATGAGAATAAGAGAGACAAGAGCGACATTAAGCAAGAGGACTCACGCTGTGGTTGTATGTGAAGACGCTTGTCGGCGGCGACAGATGATGTACAAGCGAGTGCCGGAGGTAACGGGCCGGAACACGAGGATATCACAGTCCACTTCTTCCCTTGTTCTCAACTGCTTTACTCAAGGGTACGGCCGTAAATATCATAACGCTGACCTCAACTCAACCGCCTTCCATGACCGCAATCTGGAAATAACGTGCGGAAACAAAATGCGAAACTGCCCTTTAGCACAGTAGTTAGCTTCTCAAGATAGCACTGGACTTCAGAACCGTATATTGCTTTACATGTTAATGACCAAACATATTTGCGCGAGTATAAAGATAAACTAAAATCAATTTCTATTTTGCAGTAAATAAGAACGCAATTTGAAATAAGGTATCAAAAGAAAAACTCTTTGTACACTATGAAAGTTCATTATATACATCTCTTGTAATATTTAAGTTGTGATTTTCTTTGTGGCTTCAAAGCGATATATGCTCCAAATTACTTTTCTTTCAGAAGATACATAAAATTGCAAAATGAAAATTAAGTTGTGAATAACATTATTTTATATTTGTAATTTTATATAACTACATGCATTTAACTCATTTTAGTTGAACGTTTTAAGGTTAAGGGGTGTCGTATTGGTCCGGTATACCCATATTTATATTATTTCATTCGGAATTTTCATGATTACTTTTAGCTTTCAAGGAAACTTTTAATTTTATACATTTCTTACTATCTTGAATTTAATTTTGATAAGTTACAAACCACAAGCGGTTGTAACTCGGCTACCAAGGGCACCACAGTCTTTCGGCGTCTTTGCTTCAACTTTACTTTTTAAAACGTGTATATTATTTTTCTGGAATACCGTTCTTCCTTGGATATTGGATTGGGAAAACACATTTTGATTTACAGGATTAAGTTCGACTATCGTAATGCTTTTGATTTCATTGCTAATGTTTGGCCTTATATTCCAAAACTTGTACATTATCCTGAATTGCAATTCTGGAAAGAGGTAATGCATAAAGAAGTTAAATTTCACACCCCGCGATATGCTGATTCGTATTTCAAATAACGTGTACACTAAAAATGCGTTGCTCTACAGTATTCTATATCCATCTTCGCGAATGAATGCATACGGCCTAGGGACCGGCAGGATACAGGAAAGGAAGACGGAGGAGTTAAAAGTGGGAAGGGGTAGGGCTGCGGAACGCTTATTAGTGGAGATATAAACATTCCATTAGAGAACAAAGTTTATAACTAAAGCCTTATAGTTGTGCTCTTCTATTTTTTTCATCATCTACCGCGAATCTCGCTATTGTTCTTCTCTGTTCACCAGAATCTCATACATGAATGATAATGAAAGAGGACCTCGGTAGTCTCAGGCGTTGCCACCTCGACGAACTCCCAATCTGGAAAGCCCCTAACGTATTGGACTACGGAAAGCGACGGAGTGCTTGAATCAAATGACGCAACCCCTCTACATTTATTCATTAGAAGTTAGAATACCACAGATCTTGGAACAATAAATGTATGGTACATAGAAGTGTTCCCTCACATTCACAAAATTACGATTATTTGTATTAATTTCAACCGTTTGTTTACTTTCTATTCCAGTTATTGTCTTCAAAGAAAGGTTAAGTAGTGTAGGTGCTATTATTCTCAAATATGATGTAGCATAATGTGAAAAAGGCTGAAAAGGAAATATCCAACAATGTTCATACAACTCGTTCCTGAGACATGGTTTGCATAAAGATAACATCCTGTATAACATCGGCTTTGTTTGTTCTTTGAAGTATTAACAGAAGTTGTTAAACCTTTTACAATATCTATTATTTAAATAAATTACATTATTTTTATTTATGAAATTCTCCAATAATCATACAATTAAATTTCATATTTTCAATTTTAAACATCAATTCGTTATCACTAATTTGTAACGGTACTTAGACAATGTGTGCTCAGGCACTGGTTTTCATCATTTTTAAATAGTACTTTTGCGCCGTTTTTACTACCAGGCATTACAGAAGGTTACATGAGATGAACACATGCCAATTTGCGAAAGGGATTTTGAGAAAAAGGCATTCCACTTTAGAATTTACACTCGATATTTGTCATTGATAAGGACTGATGAGGACATAAACATATCTCGGTGGAAGGACCTGGCGAGATTTCGGCTGCAGATATTCCGTTCATGAATTCATGTCTTTGTGACCTTGGCCAACCCTGTCGATATTCATTTGCTTGAAGTATATTGTTCAATATCTTGCATCTGGCAATGAAGCTACTAGCGTTTTGCTTAAAACAGTATAAGCGTTAGGTAGGTATTATAAATCGGAAGCCGAGAAGAAGCAAAAATGTGTGAACTTCATTGTAGGGATATATAGGGAACAGGAACGCTCCATTTCTTACTAACATTTGAACCCCTGTTGTACTTTTACAAAATTGTCTCTGCATTGCGATATTATCTAATGCTCGTGCACATCCTTTAAGTGTTTCTTAAACTTTCTCCATCCAATCTGACCCGTTATGCAAATAGAGCCTGCCTTTATCTTTATTAATTTGAATGCCCATGTTAATAGTGTAAGACACATCACTAGTGCCAGCTTTTGGTAAGCACATATTCCGTTCGATAAGTTAACAGAGAAGTACCGAAAAAATTAATGTTTTATAAACATTTATAACATAATTGTTCATGAGATCGTAGTGCCGCAAATAAAATTTGCTTCCTATAAATAATTAGCCAATACTTCATTACTCCGATGTTACACTCTGGGTACAATATAGACCCCGAGTTTCTTCTAAATTCCGCAATTACTGTGTCCTTTTCCAGCCTCAAATGCCTTTCAAAAACGTGTCCTAATCGAATCCAAACTCCCAAATTTCTGTCTCATATGTCACCGTAGATACGATTAGAGTCCCATAGACTGTTTCCAGTAAACCTATATGCATATCTAGGATTATGCTCTGTTTCCTCCCTCTTAATTTTTAAATGTTTATAATTGTTTATTTTATATTTAATTATGGAACATTTATGTTATAATATTATAATATAATATCCGGTATTAAATCAAACAGATATGATGTATTATAAAATAACGTTTTATTGCAATGGTGCCACTGGAATAAATACATAACTACACCACCGCACCACCCCACCCTGCTTATAAAACGGATGTAATGCAGCAAAGATATTCGCCTTGGTATTTGTTATGTTAGTCATAGGTATTCATCAAAGTAATATGCATTGTGACACTTCAATGGTAAACAGAGGTCAGAGGGAGAAAGAGAGAATGACTCTATTTCTGGGGGTGGAATGACGCAAAAAGAGAATTTTAATACTTTAAATAAATAAAATGTATGGCAGTGGCATGTAAAACAGCATCTTCCCTATTATTGCGATAGTATTTAAAAGCTGCGTCATCATAGCTATAGAACGTACTCAAACAAGTATGACAGCATGGCATACCATCAGTCGTAGGAAAGATTATTAATAGACTTGATAAACCATGGCTTTAATGTCAAATAATCAATACCTATCATCACAAAATACAATTATATCGAACGGAATATGTGCTTACCGAAATATGTCACTAGAGGTGTATCTTGCACTATTAACACGGAGAAAATATGAAAGTAATGTCATTCCACAAGCTAATAAACGAATGCTGCTCTTGAGTAAATGTACTCAAATAAAGTAAAATACGTAGTAACCTTGTTGTATTCCTTTGTTCCTTATTCCTTTACTTTCGACTACCACATGTATTTGATGTTCTGTGAGTGCAAACTAGAAGTTAAATCGGTAAAGTTGCTATAAACTATTCTAAATCTACTGCTTCCAGCAGTTCATATTTATAAACTGTGCACCAATCCACGTACTTAGAAATAAATTTAATTAAATTAGCAGTACAACAATAATTACTTCAGAATAATATTTGTCGATCCTGGTGGTGTAGTGGTAACCATACCTACCTTCGAAACCCAAGATCGCGGGTTCAAACTCGGCCGGGACCGATAGATTTTTTCGGTCGTAAAAATCCTAAGTATGGCTTCCTTCGGAAGGAAAGTAAAGCCGTAGATCCCGTGTCTACATTTACGGCACGATAAAGAACCTTAAGTCTGAAAGAAGAGGCCTCTGAGCAAAATTTGTCAGCCGTTTCAAGCCCTGAATTGAATGGGACGCTGATGACCTGAGATGTTAAAGAGCGTCCGTAAATACACAAATAAAAAAAAAAAAGAATAATATGCTTCTTAGAGCACGAAACTCTGTAAGGTTACAAGTTGAACCGAACTATGAAGAAACAAAACGAAAATTACTCCATTTGCAAAGCTAGCCATAAAAACTGAGTCAATTAGAAACCAAAATATTCTCGAGATACAAAATCCATAAATGTTGACACATTTCCTAATTATAACGCCACTGTGTTTATCATCCATTTTCACTATCGGGGCATCGAGGCAATGAACACTGATGATAAATGAGATGGAAAGATAAACTGGAAAATAATTTTTAGGTATATCCCCGGCATTTGGAAAAGTAGTGAGAAAACCTCAATCAGAGAGGATGGTTCTGACTGGAATCAAAACCCAGACCACCCGTTCACGAGTTTATGCCTTAGCAATCTCGACTCCCCATTCGGTTATAACACGATTATAATGGAAGGAAAGTATTACATGCATATTTTCTATGCTAACCCCTACACTAAACCTATTCTAATTATTAATTTAGTAACTGATGATATTACCACAGCAGTCTGTATCGGACTTTATATATCGACCGTTCGGCGCGTTAAAAGCAAGTGCAATTAAAATTAGTTATGCATATTACAGAACTTTACAGAGTAATATGCATAATAGAAAATGCGTTATGGTTTCAGAAGCATTATTAAATAACTTCTGCACATTTTATTTTTTCAATTGGTCCTCCAAAAACCCTGAGATATAAGCCCATACACTAACTGCACTGTACCGAGGTAACGTATGTTTTCATTAATTTGTTTCTACACATTTGAAAATGTTATCTGCATGAAACTTGTGTACCTGGTTTTGCATTATGATGGCCAACTCTTTCAGCCCTTCTATCTGCAAGCATCCCTTTGCTACGTTTTAGAACAGTCCAAAGCCAGTACATTTACGATCCATTATGACTGTCTGCTCATGATATCATGTGAGAAGAGGCGTGTGCCACTGAATACAAAGTGCGCCCGCAAGGGAGAGGCAAACGCCGTCGAATAAAGATGGTTTAAACGAGTTGGTTCCTCGCAAACAGCCGGAAGTGAACATAGGGAAGTCTGTCTGCCCTGTGTCAGCTTTGAAATCGCTTTAATGAAAATTGGAAACTGCGGCGTGATGCAACACTTTGTAGTCTATTTTTGTTGTTGCATTGTCTGCCTCCGATTTTCATTAATCTTGGCTACATTGTTTCTGTTTGTAATGGACAAAGTGCTTCTTGTTGTCCTTTTTTCTTTTTAAGGTTTCTTAGTCTCGCGCTTGTTTTTTTATGTGCCACTCTTTTCGTTCCTTTGTTCAAACATTTTGCCTTTTTGTTCTTATCACTCTTTTATTACTTTTGGCTATTTCTTATTTCTTTAATGTGTCAGGTTGTCACTTTTCCTCTTGCTTTAAGCATAGTTTATTACAGTTAGTATTCTTTCTCTCTTTTCCGTTGCATTGTCAGTTTTTGTACATAGAATACAAGCGACACATCTTGGATGCTTTTATTTTGTATCGCATCCTTTAAGGTGCTTAAAAATTTATCAATATAACCCCCCTCACTGTCGTCTCCCTATGCCGGCGAAGGCCTAATTGTGGCTAAAGGACGAAGAGATAGGCCGAGCGGTAAGCCAAAGGCTGCGAGGATAGGTTGGTCACTTAAGTATTATAATATAACCTCGAGTTCTTCAAGTAATGGTATTTATTTACAGAAAAAAAGTAAGAATGATGAATACAGAATAATTATTAAGGCAATCGAGATATTTCATAAGAGTTTCTAAAGTCCTCACGAGAGGAATTAGAACAAAATACTGTAGTAAAGGAATAGGAAGGTTCCATATCAACAGATACACGTGATAAAGACTGGTCGCCTTACGATATGTTTGTGCACGTCAGATAGTGAATCTGAGAGCTTATAAAGTCTTTCTAGAGATCACAGGGGTCGAAGCATACATGTAATAATTAAGAGCGTCTGGCCCTATATTCCAGATGCTCGTAAATTAGTAAGCTATTTTCGAATCTTAGTTGCTTAAGAATGATCCGATTATTCTTGTAAGAAAAATATGAAAATAAATATGTCAAGTGTTTCTATCACTTCTCTTCTTTGTGGATTGATAAAGAGGTTATTAAAGTTCTTATCTTCTGAGAAACCTTACGTCGTAAATAGGAGCCGTTGTGTGGGAATAAGGAAATCGGATTATGACGTTACATAAAGTAAAAGACGGTTATCTTAATATCCTGGTCAAAGGTGTCTTCTATTTCAGAGAGTAATTGGGAGTTTGAGTGGTCATTGGTATCAGTAGCGTCAATGGCGTATTGCCGTGACATTATTAGTTTTTAAAACTAACGTTTCATTTCTCTTTTAAGAACAAAAACTTATGCCACATGCTACTGCCATTTTGTGAAT
The DNA here is from genome assembly GCA_030762175.1 of Metallyticus violacea. NCBI lineage: Eukaryota > Metazoa > Arthropoda > Insecta > Mantodea > Metallyticidae > Metallyticus > Metallyticus violacea. The sequence continues at coordinate 122,726,220 of CM060833.1, forward strand.
AAAGTTGGTTACGGAAGCAATTTTCCAACATAGCCAAGGTGGTTAAGACAGGGATTCATAAACGGGAGATCAGTCGTTCATTTCCCGCTGGAATCGTCTTTCCTTACAAAGGATTTTTCTAGATTTTGTTCAGTCCTCTTCAATGGCAAATGCCGGGGTGATTCTCTAAATTAGCCATGGGACACTTCCTTCGAAAAAAATATTTCCTAATTATCATTTTATTTCATCTATCATCAGTGTCCACCACCACCTCAAGCCTTAGTAGTGAAAACAGGAAATAAATAATGTAAAATCGGACGAAGAGAATTAATGCTAACATTTTTGTTCTAGATGTGGCCCATATAGAAAGCGGTACCCTCTCGTGATATGCAATTGAACTGAGTCTATTGGTTGAATTATAAATTATCGTTGGTGAAAATTTGGCGATTATGCACACGAATGAAGTATGTTATCGCTCTATTTTTGCACTTATCCTATTTCTAAATACAATTATACATAGATTATTTGCAGGTGCATCCTAAATTTATGTTACTATTGATAGAAGTGTACAACTGTCGAATTGTGGTACCTAGGAATGTTGGATCTTACTACGGGCGGGGTATTCCAATCTGTTCTTTTCTTTTCTTTCTTTCTTTCGTTCTTTCTTTCTTTCTTTCTTTATTTCTCTCTCTCTCTCTCCCTCTTTCTTTCTCTCTCTCTCCTTCTCTCCTTTTCTCCTTTTTCTATCTCTTCTCTCTTTTTCTTCTTCTCTCTTTCTCTTTCTTTCTTTCTTTCTTTCTTTCTTTCTTTCAGATATGGATGTATATAACAAAGCTGGTTTCGTATTCTGCGGGATTTAATATGTTGAACAGGATCACAAGCATTTATCGGCCCTAGCTACTCCTAAGAACTCTGCGATTCTTCCATAGAAATTATAGTTTCCAGGAAGCACTTCCTACGCGGACGAAAGTAAAGCAATTCTCAAACAATGGCAGAATAAAAGAATAAAACAGCAAGATGGTCTTTTAATTTTATCCAAAATATTTTAGCAATGAAAAAAAAAGGAGGAAATTAATACTAGCCAAGGAAAAAGAAAAGGGATCTAGATCATTTCCAGAGAGTAGAGCAAAAAATAAAAGCGAGAATGAATATGATCTGGAGAAGAAAGAATACATAGAAGATCAAGAAAAAGAAGAAATTGAAGATGAAAGATAAATGTCACTTCTATCAGCTTAAGTATTCTGATACTAAATCATTTGATAAGAAGTGCCAAATCAATTAAACCACGAAGTATGAATAGAAGAAAAAGTAAAAAAGTAGTAAATATTATGTGGAAAATCTTTCTAAAAAAAGCAAGATTGTCATTAAAATTTATTAAACATTGTTGTAAATATCTTTTATTGTTATTAACCCTGATTACCTGTCACTTGCAGTTACTTTCCGTCAAGAATACAAACAATGATGCAAGTTGGTCTGAAACTGTCATTTATATTATTTATTGAAACAAATAAACTATAACATTATGTCCAAAAAGATAATAAACACTATATTAGAAATGTTTCATATTTTTATTCGAATCTGCATTCTTTACCTTACGATTACAAAAAAGGAGGAAGGCAACAATGTTCTAATTATCGTATATTTTCTGTTCGAACGTGAAACACTTATTTATAAGTTACTTCTTAACTATTAGCATTTCTGATTATATTATGCGTATTAAAACATTTTAAAACACTTTCCTCTTCCAATCAAGGTTTAAGTACTTATTTTCTCGTTCTGAAGCTGCAGCAAGTTACATTTTTTGATCAGGCTATATCTTTCTGTGCCTTACGTTAGGTCTTCTCCCATATGGAGTGTCCTGTAATGTTATTTTTGGTGGACGATATTTGTCATTCTGTCGACAGGACTTCTCCATTTAAATTTATTTTACTTTATATCATCTACTAATGTTGACTACTGCAAGCTTTGCGATTATATTCATTCTATGGCAGTCTTTCTTTCAGCTCCCTGAAGAAATCTCATTTGTGCTACTTCCAATTGTCCTTCTTTACTTTTTGTTAAAATCCAGCTTTCGCTTCCATACACAAGTTCTGATTTGGTAATCGCATGATAAAATCTCTAAAGGTCATTTTGACTGATTTATTTTCTCAAATTTATTTTTAATATTGCATTTATTTTATTTTATTTTACCAAGTGACCCTAGCATTTCTTCATTTCTAAAATCTCCTTCGAAAGGGAAAGTAAACCGTGGTAGATTTACTGGACGAAAAAGAACCTCAAGCCAGAAAAAAAGAGGCATCTGAGCAAAATTGACCGGCCGGTCAGTTGAATTGGACGCTGATACCTGGGACGTTAAAGAGCATCCGTAAATAAACCAAATCAATCAAACAATCAACTTCTAAAACATGTTATGAAATTTGCTATATGTTTGAAACCTCTAACTTGGTTTATAAATTTATCATTTATAATCATTATTATTCTTTTGATAAGTTTTTCTTGGAATGCCGTCGATTCTCTCTGCAATCTTCAAATTATAAATAGCTCAGCCAAATCCGGTAGTATCTTATAAGATATTTGTAGATTGTCCTATATGTCTGATATTAATATCTGATCATTAGGGTTTCCTAGGAGCTATTGGTATTCCGTTTGGATTTGCAAAATTTCATAATTTGACTATGTGATCATTGTATGCACTAAAAATAACGGAGACAGTTCATAGCCCTTATCAAAGCTCTACATTTACTATAAGTTTATCCGTTAGTTTGTTTCCTAATTTGGTTTATTTACGGACACTCTTTTAACATCTCAGGTAATCAGCGTCCCATTCGGTGGACAAATTTTGTTAAGATGCCTCTTCAGTCTGGAGGTTCTTTTTCGCGCCGTAAATGTACGTCATGGGACCCACTTTACTACCCTTCCAAAGACAGCCATACTTAGAATTTTTACGCCCAAAAAATCCATCAACTCTGGTCGGGATTGAGCGCTCTTGGGTCTATGGTTACCACTAGACCACCAGGAACTACTCTTAATTTGGTGAAAGTTTCTTCGTATAAATATTTAATGGCATTTATTAAACCTCCGTCGATATTCCAATTTTGCAATATAGCGAATAGCAATTGATTTTTGTTAATCTATGAATAGAATATATAGGTATATCGATAAATTGTATTTTCTTTTTTAAATTATTATGTAGCAAAAGTAGCATATATTATTGAACAACAGAAGAAGGTATTTTGGCAGTTTTGTAGCACTGTATTTTAATAATTCCCAGTTTTTATTATCTATGCCTTTATTTTTCCTGTTTTTTTCCTTACATCTATTGCTCTTCCATTTCTTCCATTGTTATATTGCCATGTGGTTAATTTCTCTGTGGTTCTGTGCCATCACAGAATCCAAAGTCCTCAGGAATTGGATTGAGTTGCAGGTTATCCCTTTCATCCTCTCCCATTCTGTGAACAAATTTCTGTGATTCGGTCATTTATTATTTATATTTATTTTAAACACGAAAATTCTTTATTTAAAAAACTACAACCCTTCTATTTTTGGGAGTTGACATAATACACTATCAGAGATTTGTTAGTTATAAATACAAAACGTTTTCTTAAAATACTAAGACAGAAACATTAATAATTAAGGGGTAAATCAATATATTTTAAAGCGGAAGCATATTAGTTGCTACATATTGAAGTAACTTTCAGTGTTTATTCACTAATACATCTAAAAATTTGTATAACATGAACTTATTTTTGCTGCCTCAGCGAGGGTGAAATGCAAGATATCACTTGCAATGAAGTCCGATGTCAATCTATTACAAACTCTTGTGTACTGCTTCTCTGTGTACCGTGTGATGACACGATCAGGTGACCTGCTGGATCAAACCTCACGTCAGTAAGCATTTTTTTCATCGATCAATTTGCTCCGTTGGGGAAGCCCCAGCGACGTTGTGGTGTACATGCTATTTCCTGCACAGAGAGAAAGTGACTGTTCTTATTATATATCTCCAAAGATTGATCCTCTCGTTTTTATCGCTTAGGTAATTGAATGAATGGTGTTTAACGCCCATTTTGCTACAAAGGCACCACAGGCGATGGACTCTGATGATACATGAAATGAAATGATGTATTGGGAAAGGATTTTTTTAAAGGAAGGAATCATTCCAGGCCAAAGTTTAGGGTACCTCCCCGGCATTTGCCATTTATGAGGACTGAGAAAAACCTCAATCAGGGTGGACGGTCCTGGCGGTATTCGAACCCAGACTTTACGCTCACGAGTCCGCGACTTAAAGACCTGGGCCACCCGTGGCGGTGTCGCTTAGGTGCTGAGTGTGCATTGTTACATCTATTGCTAATATACTGGCAACATCACGTACTACATTATTTGTTAACGTATTTTCTTCTATATCTTCATCAGTTATTTGTCTGGGGGAGACGGAATGATCACTAAATATGGTTTCATTCATATCATCAAGTTATTGAATTCTTCCCACATTTCATTTTTAATAAGTCCACGAAACCTGACTGCGTGCAGAATGGTCCTTAAACGGAACGAATGTGGTAAATAGTGCTATAGAGTAAAATAAATCAAATAAAAGTAATGGTGTTTTATAGGCACACACATTTATGTATATTATAATGCATAATATAGAAAAGCAATGCTTTTTAAACCGCAGTAAACTGATTATTTACATATTGATAAATGCTAGCTAATCTGCCTATTTTGGGACGCTTAAAATAAAACAATATAGTACTACATACCATATGTTCATGGACGTTATAGCTCGCAACAGCCACATTCAAACTACATTGTTGCCGCAACATTAACAGATGTTTGTAAATGGTGCTAACTGCAAGAATGAAAACGCTCTCATTTTGAGGCATACCTGCACGGAAGTAAACGAACTAATGTACTCCCTTCAAGTTGAAACATGATAACTCAATCATAACATTTCACACCCAAACTTAGACCCTCAGTGAGTGAATATATCTGGAAAGCTCACATGCTGGAGTCATATTTATTAGGACTATTTCACAAATAAAACAAATATTTAAATATAGTTCCCCCAAACTTACAAAATTGTAATAATTGTATATTTGTATTGTGAATACTTAATTTTTCAAGCCAGCTTGCAACGGTGAATAACGAATGTGAGTAATGCCAACAGAGATCACGACTATTTCATGAATGGAATAAGAATAAAAGTAATTTTTATTTAAAATCCGCACACAGAATATTAACAATTGTATAAAATGTTATACTTACCTTATTCAGAAATCGTGAGATTGAAATAGACGAGAGTCGACTGCTGTTACAATCGCTACCGTTCGATTTGCTAATACCAACTGAGAAAAACAAAACAAATAACACTTTACCACAAATAAACACTTTACGTGTTTATTAACATTTTTGGTTACTTATTGTTACGTGATTTACAAAATGATTTCAAACTGTTGGACTGAATATGCAAAAACAAATGTTTGAATGAATACACATTAAGTTAGTTAAATGTATCATTATTGAAAACACAATATATCAAATTTGAATGAAGGAACTGCAATTTCATTGGATACAAAGGACATTTGGGAATTATTAGATGAAGATGCGTAAGCAGAATTCCGCACTTTATTTAGTATTGCCCAATGAAGTTCTTGATTAATCTGTATGATGCTCAGTGCAAGCGGGGGATAGATTTGGCTACACTGACCAGGAGACAAATACACTTCGCGCGATAAATTTCATGATAATTTCACTGCATTATCGGGCTGCGATTGATCAAAATTCAAAATTATGTTTCATTTCATTGGTCGAATTGATGATGACGTCACATATGGAATAATAATCATCCAGCTAGGAAGAGGAACATTCAGTATTACACAGTGTTTATTTCTGTATATGTTTATTTTATGTCCTGAAATATTTTTTGAATTGTACTAATACGTGTCGCTTTAAGTTATTGGTACATTTTAATAGCTTTTAGGTTCTAGTATAATTCACGGACATATTTTTGTAATGTTCATCAAAATGTATTCCACTGTGATATTAAGTTAAACAGTTTACCTTCATTTTAATATGCATCTCCGTTTCCTTGATCCAACGCTGCGTTTATATTTAAATTACTTTTAGAATGATAAATAGCAAGATATAAAAGTATATTTCACGTGGAACAATATTCAATTTACCCCTCCATTGTTGCTGTTATTTCCTATGCAGAAATACTCATCTGATTAAAATAAAGGACAAAGTGTGCAGTTTATGTTATTTTAAACTCAATTCATATAACAGACATTCATTATTACGCCAACACAACACATAAATTAAACGCATTTTAAGCTTCTCGCTTTAATGGTCATAATTCATTCTGCACAATATACTATTCCCTAAAATGGAAGCATTCTGTTTGAAGGGCAGTGAATTTAATAGCGTTTTCAAATAGAAAAAATGTAAAAAGCCAGAGAGAGATACAAAAAAAAAATAAAGCTGTGAAACATGAGGGGCGGCTAAACAAAATCTAGGAAACACATTTCGCTTCTCTGTAAAGAATGAAGGTTTGATTGAAATCACGCTGAGTAAAAAAAACCCATGAACTGTATCGAAATTATAACACAGTGGCAAGCACGAAAATGACTATGCAAGTCTGAGGAGGGGGAAAGGAGAGAGGATTGTGCGCCGGTGTTCTATGGACTCATCCTTTTGCTCAATAGCTTAATTTATCTAAATTGTGCTCTTCAGAGATTATAGTAGGCAAACTAGTCACTTGCTATTGGTCCATATTTTACGAGAGCTTCATACGAAAGCTTCAAATGGGAGAGCTAATGGACAGACTCCGGGATGTGATGTGCAAATCAAAACGTAATTACAATTCTGATTGTATGAAGTGATCAAAACTGAACCAATTTCAAAGCTGCTGTTAGCAAATGTCACGAGGGCAGGGAAAGGCGACAAATAAGGAGGGTGACAGGCGGAGGTGAAGGGAAATGTGCAGGGAGCGGCGATTTCACTTAACGGTCCTGGTATTTGTGAGGTGGGTGACCCGGAACCCGGATGGGCATTTCATTCTATTAACATGGCACGAGGTAAGAGCCGGGATTGCTCTCTTAAAGCCCTTCTCTGGTGTAGCACCGTTCTCATAATTAATGTAATGATTATGAGCGTATCTCATGAACATATTCCGTGATCATCGCCAGATCCACTGTACCATTGGTGCACCTGTTCTTTCATTCATTTCCTTCTGGTTGTAACATTTACTTGCATATTCGTTCCAGGTTAACACACTAATAACAACAATAATAATAATAGCGATAGTAGTAGTAGTAGTAGTAGTAGTAGTAGTAGTAGTAGTAGTAGTAGTAGTAGTAAAAACGACAGTAATAATAATAATAATAATAATAATAATAATAATAATAATAATAATAATAATAATAAAACTGTTTAATTGTATAGTGCACTGAATAATAATAATACAATATAATAATACGAGAATGTGTTTGTGTGTGTGTATATCCACTCTTTTCTGTAATTATATAGATCACTTTGTTAGTTTGAAGCTTTATATATGACCTATTTTATCTTTTGAAAATGGCCACACCCGTTTCGTTTTAGACATTTTGCTGTCTCCACGTTTGACCAAGGAATGCTTTTTTTTTTTATGGTTACTGCTCTTTTACATAAAAACGCTAAAACGCTTAAACAATTCATGTTCTGCCGTACTTGTATTCAGTTGTCCAATAGTTGAAGTTATGTGTTTCCTTTTCACCTTTCCTCATTCCCCTTTCTTGAGCTAATGTAGGCACAACCTTTGTAATAGCTCAAGAGTGCTTGCATATTGACTACACCTTATCTCATAGTAACAATTTTCTTTCTTCTCATCGGTTAAGATGCAGCTAAGAAGCTCTGGAGGTTGGGTAGTTTTTGCCCTTGTAACTATAGGTTTTGCAAGAAGAGTCTTCACTGTGTCTACCCAGTGGCCCAGGTATTTTGTATAGGCAATTATTTTGTGTTTAAGTATACTTGCAATAGTGACATTTGTTTAATAGAAAAGATTGTATTTAATTTTCTGGTTAATTAAGAAATATTTTATAATCCTTTGTCAACAATTGTGCTTTGTTAGGGCCATTGTTGAGGTATCAACTTATTGGTAAGGGTTTGAACTATTAAAAATTTAAAATTGATATGCTGCTTTTTCTCCTTATAATTTTTAATTTAAAATATTCACTTACGTTTTCAACACCTTCTTAAAGTAAGAGCTTGCAGACACCAACGGAAGGATATCATTCTTAAATTCATACACGGTGAAATGTTAAATTAGTATGAAATACTTTATTAAACTTGATGTGCTTCTGTGTACCGAAAAAGTGGGGGCGGGTTTCTTCACATATTATACATGTTCAATGTGAGCATCTTTCATCACACAAATGTCAATTAGGTAATCAAGTTCCTCGCAAACGCGAAGTAACATGGATCTTCGATATCTCTATAGTCGCGGGTGTCAAATTGCCCATTTCCGCTAAAGAGATTCATAAACCTTGATTTTAACATAGCCCCATAATAAAAGGTCGCAGGAAGTGATATCCCGTGAACGACTGGCCACTTCTTCAATTGTTTTTCGCAAGAGCACTCACTAGTGTGAGTCCTGAAGTCAATTGTTTTCTACTAAGAAGACTGTAATTGCTGAAATTGCATCGTTATTACCTACATAATTTCTCCAGGAATATTTTCTTTAGGTAGGTAGATCACGTATGTTTTACATATTATTATAATGCTTATAGCAAGGATAAAACTAGCATAAAAGTATATACTACAATCTTGGTGGTAATTAGCCAGTCTTACTCATTCTGCATCAATCCCTTTTGTAGTGCCTAAATACTCTAAATTTTTAATGTCCAGTTGTGCAATCTTACCTTCATAGTATTGTTACTACAGAGCTAAGAATTTTCCAATGTTTTGCTCATTTGTAACAGGGCGTATTTAAGGATGTACATTGCATTTACAGATAGCAGCTTGTACCTGTTTCAGAGAAACTTTTCCAACGTTCTGTGTTCTTAGGGTTAATAAAATACAGACATTTCCCACCTAGATTCCGGCAATGTATTTCTGCTGAGGGACATAATTTTAATATAATACAGGTTAGTGCTTATTATCAGTTTTAAATACAATATTAATTCAAGTGTTCACTAAAAATGTAAATGCATACTAAAATGTGGTAATTATATGCGCCGGGTTCTATCTTCCTTTTTCTAATTACTACGAGCTTCACTTTTGCAGTAAGCGTTCGCGCTCAGTTGTCGTATAACGAAATAACCTCACTATAATATTATATGCATTAACGTATCCACGACTCATCTGCACCACGTAGGAATTAAATTTACACCATTAGCTTCTCTTAAAATTTATTTGCGATGTTTCCCATGGTTGTTGTCGTTCAAGAAATATGCAGTTAATATAGGCATACACATGGTAATTAATAAAGTAATTATATATTAATACTCATCTCAAATGAAAAATATCTAACTAATTTTCATGGAAATCGAAAATTTTCTAACTTTTTGAACCTTAAGAGCTTAGCGCAATTTTCTCTTGTCTTTTTCCAGTGTTGATTCTGTAGCTCTCAACTTAATTTATATATCTTTAGATCAGTGGGCTCAAACCAGCAAAATATGGGTCATGATAATTCGCCAGTCTTTCCTCTTAATACCTAGACTTTTTAATGGCATTTAACGCTCGTTTCTTAGTACTGAGGCATCACAGGTGATGGACACTGATGATAGACGAAATGAAATACATTCGGAAAGGATTTTTAAAGGAAGTTCCAGCCTAAATTTAGGGTAACTCCCCGACATTTGCCATATATGAGGACTGAGGAAAACCTTAAAAAGCCTCAGTCAGGGAGGACGGTCCTGGTGGGATTCGAACCCAGACCTCCTGCTCAGGGGTCCGCGCCTTAACGACCTCGGCCACCCTTGGCTGTACTACCTAGTGTTGGAGTGATGCAGGAACGGGGAATTCCATTAATGAATTTCCATGATTACGTCACTAGTCACTAGCCGGTACAGTTGATTTTGTTACACATGTACATTTTGCAGTTTTGTGCTGATTATTCAACTTCAATATGTCACTTTCTGACATCAATACACCAGTCCGTCCATACATTTCATGTCATTCGGCATCTTCGTAGATCACTCAAGCCGATTCTTTCTGCTCCAAGACTACGTATCCACTACTGTTCAGTTTCTATGTTGGAAAAATCTTACCTGGAGAGCCTTCTTGAAATTGTTTCCTTACTAAAAATTGCTATCTCGGGAATTTGCTTCTAAAGTATCTTTGCACTTTTCTTGGAAACTGTTTTTGGCTTTAGATTTATCCATTTTCGTGTTCTGATTTTATCTTATAAAGCAATTCATTTAAATGAAAAAAAATAACTTTTTAAATACAAAATTTGAAGAAATACATTAGACAAAAAGCTATAAAAACTGTAGTATGTTCCATACTGTATAGTACAACAAAGTGAGAATGAGTAGGAAAAGACATGAGTGCATCAATTAAAATTAGCAAAAATATGAGGCGATATTCACCAGCCTCAAAGCATGCAATTATTTATAAGTATCATTATAATTAAGTTCGTGCAGTTTATGTTTAATCATGTGTACTTTAAATTACTTATTTCAGATACCATTGAAGATTGTTGTCATATTCTCAATATTTTCTAGCTAAACTGAACACCACAAATTGTTATGTTTACTGGACAAAAGGAACACAAACCTGTACTCAATTGTTCCTTGTATTTGTAAAGGGAACCCTGATGCTCCATTAGGGCCTGAGAGATTCAAAAAGAGGGTCTAAGGCAAAGATTCACTGTTGTAGGCGTTGCGCTTTGTTATGTTGGCAAAGCGGAACAGTCATAAACTTTTTTTATCTAAGACAGAGCGGGTGACTGTCCCATGTAACTGCATTCGAGGTGAAAACAAGCTAATAAATGATCTTATCCAATCAAAAAGATGGAAAAATCAGAGGAAAACGCGATAGCCAATAGGACGACACATAGCGCGTTGAAAGACAAAAATATTCTTCAATTAGGATTTTTAAGATCAAGAGCCGCGTCCTGATCGGCCGACCGTAATGCTTGTATAATATAGCACAAATCGAGGCTTGGGGGAAGAAGATAGTCAGTTAGTAGGAACATTTCTTACGAGCAATTCAGGTAATTAGCTCAAGGAAAATAGTACAACTATCAAGTTTGTTGAGTTGAGACAGACAGTCAGAGACTGATATAATAAACTGAGTGTATTACTATCAACTGCGCCACAATTCAATGTCATAACTTAAACGTCGATGTTTATATTTACTGTTTACAGCCAACTGATTAGACCGATATTATTGTGTTTAGTATCATTTGTGATATGATGCGGTTAATTCGGACTAGACTGTGTGAAGGTAAGACAAGAAGTTCATAAGACTCACTAGCTAATGGTGACTCATAATTCCCGAAAACACAAAATAGAATATGTCGCGTCTCCCAGTAATATCGCTAGTGATTATTAATCTCCAGCAAGCTCCCCGATCCTTCTCTCTCTGGTTAAAACGACCACAAAATCCAGCATATTACAGCCGAGGCAACCACGACAACAACAACAGCACATCTATTAGAAGCAACCTAGGAGACTAAGGAGAGGACAACGTTATCACTTTAATCAAACGTTTTTTTATGTATTTTATATAGCCTTCCCATTATTATCATCACTTCAAATGGCATCATCCTCGTGGGGTTATTAATGAACAAACTTTTTGCCTATATAAAAAACCACTCCAAATAATATTGCAGCTGGCTTGGATAGTACACAAATGGACTTAATCAAATATGGAGAGATAGATCTCAAACTTAGTCTTCTTCATATTTTTAATCAAGCAAACATTCTAGATGATCATCAGTTGCATTTTGCTGTATTTCAGTGGTTTTCAAATGTGATCCGCAATATCCGATGCTCAACCAGGGAGTCCATTAGATTGAAATTGAAGGCGACTATTTGTTCCGGAGGCATAAGCTGGAAACGTGGAACAGGCAGAACGCCCACATGTACCTCATAGTTTCCCTGGCAACAGACTGCTGTTTCCCTAGCTACGAACTGCGTCGGGACAATTTCTCCCGACGCTAATATTGAAGAATATGTCTTTTGTAACAAATAAGTTGTGCAAATTTCTATAGATAATATATATTTAAAGTTAGTAACTTAGTGATGAGCACTTTAAAATGTATATAAGATGCAAATTTAGACTTAAACTTTGAGCTAAATCTTAGGGGTCCAGGAATTGATTTTCGCTGTTAAGGAAAGTTTGAGGAAGAACCGCCGTTCACAAAATTGCAAGAACTGCAGAAAGTACACAGATGAAAGTCTTTCAAATACGAGGTATAAAATGTATACAACATTTTAATAGCAGAGTATTTCTTAATAGAAGAGAAAAACTAATTAGGAGTACAAAGATTATGTATAGTATATTTGCATAAACCAAATCAATAAAAGAAAACAATACTCGTGTAATACATAGTATTTATTTGTTAAAGCTTTGACAAAGTTGGTAGATTAAAACTATGTACAATTATAACAGAAAATGTTATTTTTAAAATAACTCATAATTAAGAATAAAACACATAATTTATAAATAGGTAATAAATTAAGCAACAATCAAAGATCAAAATGTTTTCAGGCTTTAATATGTTCTATTTTACATATACATATAGAAATATAAATGAAATGATAAAAGAATGGAAGAAATTAACAAACAAAGAAATATATTTAGGCAATAATAGAGCTATTTAATAAGAAGGAAATAGCTCTGAAAGAACATATTCGAATCTTGAAAACATAGTTTGGAAATATCTACATTGTGATATTTTGAGGGAGACAAAGTATTAGATAAAATATCATAGAAATTAACATTTTAGAAAAGATAAAACTTTTTCATTATCTCCACTGTGGTGTTTTTATTCTATTACAATCAAGAGGTAAACAATACAAATTTAAACTATGGAAACATTTGTGAAAAAGTGAAAGCAACACGAAGTAAAATAAAATAAAAACTAGAAACTAATGCCATTTTCCCGCAAAAATGAAATTCTTGGTATAATTAGACGTTTTAAAAGAGAAAACAACAAAATAAGCAAACACACGACCAGATCTATGATTAATTGTGTATCGGATAAAACTGTAAAAACGCAAATAGATAAATCATCTAAATTAAATAGATCCAAAAGGACTTCCGAAACAAATGCTACAGCATCAACCAAGAAGAAAACATGATAAACGCAGATACACTAAATATGAATTGGACTAAGGTCGAAGTAGGTCAAATTACCTCAATGAGATTAGAAGATTAAGATAATTCATGTTTTTTTCAAAGCAATCTAATATTGCTGATAACTATGATTATTAAATTAGAAAAGCTATAAAATAAAATAGATTTCTTCACCATAACAAATTTACTACACGATAATAACCTTTCTTACAAGTAATGTTCAAAAGATGATGTAAAACACAAGCCTGGAGAATTCATCATAGATAGATGGTAAATAAAATATTGTTACACATCGTAACAAGTGATAAACACAAGAAATTATGGGAGCTTCTTGAAACAATTATGTTCCTGTTGCCAGTTTTAATTACAATGTCTAAAGATTCTGATCTTGACTTAGTTTTTTGATAATTCGCTGTTGTTTACCGCATAAATGTTACGCACAGATCAAATCGAATGGTTTACTGTAACTTCTTAGATAGACCTTCTCTAGAAGTGATTTTAAGATATTACCTGCATCTATATTGCTATTATTTTTCTGGGATGTTCATGTGTTTATCAGTGTTGTTAAACTCAATATGGATTATTGTTACCGGAGTTTTCTGCCAATGCTAACTTCCGAAGTGCTTGTGGATGGCTACTACGAATATATTCCCAATCCTTGGCATTTATAGACCGATCTATTGATCAAAGATATCCTCACATTTACAGGGAATAGTAGCGCATGTTTTACTCCTTCTTGGTCTCTAATTTTCCCGTATAAATTTTCATTTAATGAAAGTACAAGCAATCCATTCATATTTCACACGGGCACGTAAAACTTCGTTAGGAGAGAACTGGCGGTGCTATTTTCTATTTTACGTATTGCTTATGCCCTTGAAGGTCAATTGCGCGTTTCCTGAGCCCAGCAGTATAGTGACGCATGTGACTGTGCTGTTTTATCAGCAATACAGTACATAGAGTACGACTCATGGAACAGTACACAATAGAACAGCGCATGTTTATTGTTCGCACGTATGGAAAACTGCCGACAAAGGTAAACCACAAACAAGTTATTACGACGTTTGGGATTTGGAAACCACCAGAAAAATTCATATATCAACAAACTGGGGGGAGACAACAAAACTGTATTCATGGCATAAGAATTGTTGTGCAAAAATTGAAAATGCCCAAATGATTAGATGTTCCCTTGTCTGTTCTGTCGGTACGTTTCAGGGAACGGTGTTCTCCGACTAGGCATGATTGCACACGTCAATTCCCAAAATACCCGTTTTTGGGTTAATGAGAATCCTCACACTACCCCATTGCGATGAAATAATTGAGTGTGGTGCGCTCGTTGCTGCCTTCAACGAATTTTTCAATATATATGGAAACTTTCTTTTAGTTTGAAACCATGGGGAAGTCCATACTTGCTGTTTTCACCTATCTACCGTATCTACAATATAAGAATGACTGATACTCTTTCCTTCATCTCATTATTTCAAAAGGACTGGCCATCAGATTTCCCTGACTTTACACCTACAAATGTCTTCTCATAGGTCAATGCTGCGTTTACTTATGTGAACAACGTTAATAATATTAGGGTTAGTTAATGTTGAGTGTGTCCTTTATAATGATATGTATATTTAATTTCATGACTAGTGGTACTGCAAGAGAGCATTTGACTGGAAACCTAAGCTACGACTCCTTACATAGCACGCAAGACATAATGCTAATGATACCAACGGTTATGTTCCACTATTTGACCACCCCATCCTTGTATGCCAACCGTGGATGGACAAGATCGTTGTGGTACGGACTTATCGGCAGGTGGTTTGGAGTTCTATTAACACCAACCGTCCTCTTTCACTGAGATTCTATCATGATCCCAAGCATCATCAGTGTTTTGTGATGCCTCAGCAGTAAAATAAAGAATTAAAACTGATAAAACTTGCATATCATTTGCCATCTACTGACTGCAAATACATCAGTTGTTGATTAACCCAGCCCAGACTACGTTTAGTTTTCATAAACGCACTAAGTCCAAATAATGTTCTTTTGACCAACTAACTTACCGCATAGCTCTTAGGTACACAAGTGGTGTTAAGGTTAGCCTAACCAAGATACTGAACTTGCTGTACATATCATACTTTCTGCTTGTGCTTTTCTCTTTAAGTCGATATGATATGTAGTACGACACCTCCTACTGATATCAGCACGAACTTTAACTTAGGAAATGTACTAATAGAAAGTCCCAGTTAAACCCCAAAATAACATTAAAACATTACAAACATACCTACAGCCTTAGCATTTGGGTCAAGAGGGCAGACAGAGCACTGATTCAAACATTTTTTGAATTAATAATCAAAATCTCTAACTCCACTGAAATCTCTCTCTGCAAGCAAGGAACAAGAGCTTAAGAGCCCACGAACGAAATTCTGACGTCGCATTTATTAGAAAACTCCATATGTGTCTCTACTAAGGGAGAAGAGGCGTTAATAAATGGTTCCAAGGTTAAATAAGCGATACAAAAGTGGAGAGAAAGAGCGTTTGACACAAATATCATAAGTGGTACGTTCAAGAACAGCACAGACTACAACCATTATCTTGACCAGTGAAGAACCGTCCTTATTCACATACATATTCTCCACGAGTGCCGGATAGTAAGTTGGTAGAGTATCCACTAACACGAACAACAGCCACATTACTAAAAATAAACACCATATTGACTTTACGATACTGCTGTTGGTACAAGTCGCACATTTCCAACATTTGGGAATAGAGAAGCTATACAGGTTGCAGAAAATTGTAGAGTAGAAGGACAGTACCGAACTAAGCATTTTGAGGTTACGAAAATGGCATCGCAGATGAGCATAATGAGGAGAGCTCCACAATCATAATTGAAATCTGATGTTATGGAACATCTTCATTTACCAATCGAAATAAAATATAACTCACTGTGTACGCACTGTCGTAATAGTACACAATGATAAACTAAATATTACATGCGCGCACTTAAATGATGCAACGTGGTGACCACCGCGCTGGTCCACCGCATTCGATCCATCTCACCAAATGTTCTATTTAGATGATTTCGAGCTGCAAATGAAAAATGTGAAGGGGCGCCGTCATGTTGGAACTATACGTTTCGCCTAATTTCAAGACGAGCATTCGTATTACCGTACTATTCGGTAGACTTCAAAACACAGATGCTGCATTGAACATCAGGCAGAAAGCATAATTGAATGTTATGAACTGCAAAATTTATATATATATATATATATATATATATATATATATATATATATATATTCCACGATTTATGCATCTAAATTAATTATGCTCCAATTATGAACACAAATATTGCATACATTTAACAACCTTCTACATTTTAAGAATACATATTACTCTAGCGAAATCGATTGCTATGTAATGAAGTCTGGATATATACACACAACAATTAAAGCGTCTCTGTTTTGTAACTTTGTTTCAACAGCGCTTGGAGGTGTACGTGCAAACGCAAAATGATGTGAAAATGGTATTGCTTCCCATCTCTTTGTGTACGTTGTTTGCAAAATAAGATAAAAGAATTTGCATTCAAACAAGCTATTTTATGCTTATAATTTATAATGAATCTTTACTGAAGCCATAAAGCACATATAAAGCATGTAATCATAATATCAGCTCAGTATAAGCTAGCGGGATATTGTGCCCTGTTTTGATTGTTATATCCCTTTGATAAAGTTTTCCAATTTAAAGGGAATACGCATTATATCAGTACTGGTACACGTCGCATTGTAAGTTATATCGGACTGTTAATTGTGGTAAAAAATTATAATGTATAACTGTTAATACGTACAGAAAATGGAACGCTTTGGAGAAATCTATGTCAAATATACATTTAATTTGAAGGAACTTCTTTTGTCTCGATTTTTCGTGTTTTCTTACTTTATCTACATTTAGTTTATTGCTCATCACAGGTAACGGTTTTCTTAGTAAAGAGGCATAGCTAACACATGCTGCATCAATATAATGACTAAGTTTCTAACTACTATCAAGGCCGCTATTTAATCCACGGGATTCGAGAGATTTGAGTTCCCTGCTTGCAGTATTGAAAAGATCATGTCCCATAGCTGAAATTATTTATCAGCTGCAGAAAGATGTTAATTGTGGTCTGTGTTCTCTATCTGAAGCTCTAAGATGGAGATGGCGTGAGAGCATTTTATGATTATAAGTGCGGCCTGAGCAAACAGGAGTGTCTGAAAAAAAGTACAGAGCCTTTTCAGACTCTGCAAATGACAAAAATCTACTGCTGTTTTGTAGAGTTTAGATAAAGAACAGCGTAGAAATACGAGAAGCACAAGTAGTCACAGATGAAAACAGCGATCTTGCAGAAGTCATGGTAAAGTACGATCCGCGAGTGACTTGCACGGAGGTAGAGGAATTTCTAAACATACATTCGCCGCAGGTATCAGAAATCCTGCACATATATCTTCGCGTGAGGGAGTGTTGTCGTTGGATAATTCACAACCTCACAGAAGAATAAAAGGAAGCAAGAGTTTGTCGTTTAAACAATGGCGGCTTTCGTCGTGTCCACGAAACTTTCAAAGGTGACGAAGATGTATTTAATATTATGATCTGGAACCAAAGAGGCTAATGCCGAATCTAGTTTTTTCCAAATGACTTCCCAGCGAAGATTAAGCGATGTCAAAGTGTAGTTGCCAGTTTTTCTCAGCAAATGGCATATCAAAATCATTCAACCCCAGGAACAAATAACAACCACTGCCAATTGGCACACCAGTTTTCTTTACCAGGGTCTAAAGAACACAACGGAAAGAAGACCGAAACCTGCACTGCGAACATTGCTGCTTAACAATAACCATGTCTCTGGACACACCGTTTTGAATACAATGGCTCTTCTGCAAGAATCGGGAGTGACACTGGTGAAGCATAAAGTAACCTCAAAATGCTTAGTTCGGTACTGTCCTTCTACTCTGCAATTTTCTGCAACCTGTATAGCTCCTCGTGACTTTATTATTATTTTCTATTTCCAACTTCCAGAAAAAATTGAAGGGCCATCAGTTTGGGAGTCCGGAAGATGTTGTTGCGTCCTAAGAAAAGAAGGTTGGTGACATCTCCAAAGAAACCTCCAGTATTGTTGCTGGAGGATTCAACTTTGTATCGAGAGTGGAGGAAATAGGTTGAATTAGTGAGTTATGGCTTTCTACTTATTATACTTCTGAAAATTAAATAGTTACCCTCGTATATTGGGGCAATTATTATGAAGATGAAGTGTTTTCCCCTGTGAACTATCAAGCGAATGCTCCTCCATTTTGAACATTTTTCATACTAAGAATATACATAGGGTGGGCGAAAAGTCGCTTTCCCCAATAATTTCTTACATATAATTTTCATTTGATTACACTTTCCTTTATAGATATTGTTCAAAATGGAGGCTCTGTTTCTCAATACACATGGTTATCAATCCACCATGAGCCATTCGTTCGTTCCGTTTATGACACCTGTATATGTGTACAAGTATTAAACCTAAGTACGAATTTTGGGGAAATTTTTCGCCCACCCTGTGTATATTTTCTTCACTGTAGCGCTAGATATTTGCGCTTAGAGTTATCCGAAAATTTACAATGATTAGGCAGAATTTGCACAGAACGTTTGCATAATTTTTATATTTTATTGGTAAAATATAATCAGAAAATGGTATTAACAAATACCATTTATGTATTGTGTATGATTCAATAATATTTTAAAATCATTCCTGAAATCTCAGTGCCCTAGATGTATTTTTATTTGTAAGCATTTAACATCCCACTAACGCCAAGATCTTCCCAACGAACGAAACGATTACACAAATGAGCCTGGAGTTCTTTGCATATAACTCTACCTGGTATTCATTTTTTCAGAGTAAAGTAAAATCCCGGGAAAACCCTTATAACAGAAAACTGTATCAACGGGGGTTCGAACCCGACGCTCCCAGTAGAAAAGCTGACATTCTAATACTTGGAATATTGCTGCCTTTATTTAGAAGAATTTCAGTACAGAGAGAGAGAGAGAGAGAGAGAGAGAGAGAGAGAGAGAAATTGCAAACTAAGGAAATAGAAATCGAAAATATATAAGAGAAATAAAACCTTTAAAGAGATTAGAAAGGAGAAAAAGTCATATAATGGCTAAAAATCCAAGGGCAAGAATGGCGAACAGGGAAGAGGTTTACAAAGTTATTAACAAATAGTAAACTTTATCAGCAGACCTATCTGCACAAGCAGAATAAACAATTACTTATGTCGAATGGTGTGACAGGAACCCTACTCCCCTCAAGAGTAAGGTACTCTCTCTTGTGCATGTATAAAACAAGTACGAAATATACGCTTAGCAACCGGCAAAGCTGCTTGCCTAAGGATGAGTTTTATACTTTAGACTGTGGGCTTGTGAGCCTTGTTGAACATGTAAAGTGGCGCCTCTTTCAGGCAATAGCTTACTCTTCAAGCTATTGCCTGAAGAGTAAGGTTACAGCTTCTGTTAAGTTCCTCATTTTATAAATAAAATTATGAGTGCGGTGTAAAAATGCTGGT
Source organism: Metallyticus violacea (assembly GCA_030762175.1). NCBI lineage: Eukaryota > Metazoa > Arthropoda > Insecta > Mantodea > Metallyticidae > Metallyticus > Metallyticus violacea. Next base: position 122,746,043 of record CM060833.1, read on the forward strand.
GAACTAGAATTCTTCCACTTTTAATATCTTTTTATGGTAAACATTTTTGTTAGAATAAAACAGAATTTAAATCTCATTTATTTCTTTTGGCAGCAAATACATTTTCAGCACACGTTCCTTAACTGTTTAGTCTTTTGATTTATAATTCTCTTTTCTTATTGTTAATATTGCATAGTGTAAACATTTAAATACCTGTTAATAGCCAATAAATTAGCTAGGATACTATGATTTGGATCAGTTTTATTGAATGATGTTACATTACAGCACGGTGAAAATATAGCATACTTAATATTTTATTATGGTAATTCAGTTAGACATAAAACAACTTATCCATTCCTACATGAATGGATTAACATGGATTAACTTTAACAGTGGCTAAATGCCATGTTACTTATGTTAAACTCTGTGCTACCGCTGCAGAATAATCAGCGCATTTATATGCGATTGTTGTCTAATTTGGCGTGTTGAACGACCATAATATATATATATATATATATATATATATATATATATATATATATTTTACAGAGGATGCCAAAATGTATACACACTTTCACAGTAAATATATATTTAATATATTTCAAAGTTGGATCAAAAGAAAAAAACAACAGAAATGTGTAGTGTGATGTGCGTAATCACATGTAGCGTTGTTACAACAAAATTTAGCGAAGATTATTCGCGTTCTCCGGATCTAACCCGATTGAACTTTCACCTATTGGGAATTCTTACGGATGTTGTATACCGCAAAGAACCAGCTACATAGGGAGCACTTCGGGAAGAAATTGAAACGGCATGCGGTGCAATCGCTGAGGACACTTTCGCAAACATTGCTCAATCAGCAGTTCAACGTACTCAGAAGTGTATGGACGCCGATGGAGGGCGTTTTGAACAACTGCTATAACTATAAAAGTGTAAGATGATTAGTGCTCATCATTTTATGTTTGTGTGAATTTAGTCATCATTTTAGTTTTGTTATGTTAACACAGTATTTTTTTTTTTTTTTTTTTTTTGCTGGTATGTATACATTTTTGGTACCCTCTGTATTACTGGAAGTGAAGTTCCTAAATTCAGAATAAGATGAGGCCACATTATTAAAAATATTCAAAAGTACTGGAGAAAATAAAAAATTGGCATTATTGGTAGACTGAAAATATAAATATTTTACTGGAATCGGAGGTCAGTATAAAATTGGAAGACAAAATAACATAAAACATTAGCCAAATTCTCACGAAAGATTCCATTTTAACACTTGAACTGAGATAAGTAGAACAGTTCCACTTTAATATTATAATTGTTGTCCTTATGTTTTTTATTTCTTGTATGATGTAAAGAGTTAGAGGAAGAAAGCCATTTTAATAAGAGGAGCTACTACCTTGCACAACTGGCAAGTTGTGAGGTTATCTCCTCTTCCTGTTAAACAAGACTTTTTTTTGTTTTTGTTTTTTTTTTTTCTACGTTCTCCGGCCGGAGATCGCATGGTCCGTGGATTTCCAAACACTGACAGCGAGACGAAGTGTCCTCGTATTCTTATTTTTTATTCTCGACCATTTTCATCATGCAGCTCCTTGTATTCCTCTATTTACTGTATCTACCCTTCTTCCCTCCCCTTAGGTCTCTCCTTTCCTGGTTTCATTTCAAATAGAAGAGAGCGAAATTAATGAAAGTTCACGTGCGAGAAGAGGTCTGTAAGTTATAGTGTCTTTTGTTTGTCGTCCTTCATTTTTTTCTTCTTAGTTGGACGCAGGCTTGTGCTGGGAAATAACATTTTCACAAAAGTCTCAACTCAGTACTGTTTTTTCTTTTTTATCCAACAAAATAAGTGAAATGAGTTCTGGAATTCTAAAAATATTCGGATACATTTTAAGATAGGAGGCAAAAATGTGCTTTAAAGCATAATCAAAAAGCAATAAAACGGATATTATAATTAATATAGTTCTCATAAATACATAAATGTAGTATTCAAAACCATAATACGCATACGTTTTTATCGTGTCATCCATTAGTTTGGGTTTGACTTTATGATGGATGGTATTGACAATCGATGGCAGCACGCTTAAGGCGAAGCGTGGTCATCAAGGGGCAGTTAAATATGCAGAGTATTTAAATAAATTTTAAAACCACACTCAGAATAAATAACCACATTGTGTGAATAAAACTTTGCTTGGACGCTACAACTCCTATCTTGTAACAAACGGTAGAATTTTGACATACTTTTTGAAAATTAGCGTTTAAAATACAAAAATATACAAAAATAGTATTCTAATTTAGCTCTATTCGTTTATCCGTTAATGCTACGAATTGTTTAAGGTATTCTTGATTTAAAATTTTTTAATATACTCTATTTTTTTGGTTCATTAAAGCAAAAAAAAAAAAAAAAAAAAAAAACCGTTGGACAAAAATTTAGGAATATTACTTACCTTTATATACTGTTTAAGAGATCGAATCAAAGGATGACATGATCTACAATAAATACCTCAAGACATACAGCAGTGAATGTCCAAGTTTTCTAATACAGTTTCAAATGCTGAAGATGTTCATGAAAGTCGACGTTCTAATTGCTAATCAGATTACTCTTTTCCTTTCTTCAGCTCAAAGACAAGATTTGGAATTTGCGGAAGCAACCTTCTGGGCGAGTTTCCTCCGGTTTGTTCACCTTATCCTGCCGTTTACTTTGTCAACTGATTTAGCATCTGCAGTACAATGTGGCTTTTTGTGCGACCAAAAATGCAACATTGTCATAACCCACATATAATAACTGGCACTTTCACCAATTATGTCACAAATCACCCAAAAAGTATGTGACAGCTCCTTTATAACACTAAAAACACCTTTAATTTCTCTAACTAGCACTTGCTTAACGCATACCGGGGATTAAATTGGAAAGGACTAGGAACGTCGTTATAACTGAAAACACACTGGTTGGTAAGTAAGATTAGCATATTTTATTACTCTATAATATATAATATTGATGGTTACCTTATATATTTCGATGAATCCGGGGTGGGGTCCTAAACATCCCGGGGTAAACGAGCCCTAACGGTGCGTCCTAACAGTCCTTGCTGTTACTCGGCGACTGATTTGCAAAAACCAAAAGCAACCGTTACTCATTATGCATCAACCAATCACTATCCTCCCCTTTTATTCTTATTTTAACGGGCTTGGTTAGCCTTTTAAACAAACTGTCTTACACTCTGTTGCTAATAATGCCTCTATAATTCGTTGAACGTATTAGTACCTACGAATTCATAATTGCCACAACATGAAACAGCCTTCTGCTGTTATCTTAAGATTTCGAATAGAAATTGCAGTACGGCTTTCTTTGATAAGCTGGTAGTTGTTGATCACTAGTCGCATATTTACACTTTTTTATGTATTTGTTGTTTGGTATAGCGATCAAGGTGGAACAAGTTATAATGGAACAATGATAAATAAAAGTGTGTTTTTGTTCATTTTGCTTTGTTTTTGATATAATAAGTACATAATATACAGGCAAAAGTTAGCTGGGCTGACTATATAACATCTGGTGATCGATAAATAATTAAATATAGAAGTAATAATTTAAGAAATCTATAGTTCTGAAAAAATGTTAACAAACATTGTTATAACACAAAATATAGATATAAAAGTATAAATGTGACATGCTATTTAGGAGCTTATTTTAGATGCCTAAAGTAACGTACAATTGACCGGTATAATATTTAAGAAACAATATTTATTTCGATGGTCAAATATTTTCTATATCCATCTTTAAGATTCACAACCTGTTTAAAATGTATATTGTATGGTGTCGTAAAGTCATCGGAAAACTGCAAATAATTTATTAATTATCACTGGACAGAGTAGTTGCAGCGTTGGCCAATTCAAGAGAGGAGTCTTTGCTGTCATTCAAGGAGGAGATACAATCATTATTTCCAAAAGGTTTACATTTACTGTAAACTATTATTTTAAAAGACTCTAGTTATTGATGGAATTAATATATTCTGAATTAAAAAATCAACCATAAAATAATGTTATATTGGGCTTATTAACTAGTTTTGCACATATAATATCATATTTATATTAGCCATTATTAAACAGATCCTGTATTTTAGATTTTATACTAGTAATTATCTTTCTAACTTCGTATATCGGAGCTATGAGGCAGTTGAGGCAGTTTTATAAACAAATAAATTAATATGAAGGTGGTAAACGATCAACACCAACTATCATTTTCTGTAGTCTGTGAAGAATGATACCTAGGTTTGTAATAGGTGTATGCTATACTAATATGCATCTAATATCTTGTTCTTATTGCTTCTATTTTTCTATACTATTATTTTCTATAGTTAATACTTTTAAAAAATCGGTTCACAAGATGGCTTCAGTATGCCTAGTAGATGATGAATAAAACAACGGTGTGCGGTCAAGGTTTATTACTAAAACCCGATAAATATATACCGTGCATTCATTCCGCTATGTTGTCGGTCCTGGTAGTGTAGTGGTTATCATGCTTGCCTCCTATACCCAAGATCGCGGGTTCGAACCCGGCCAGGACCGATGGCCTTTTTCGGGAGTAAAAATCCTAAGTATGGCTTTCTTCGGAAAGGAAGTAAAGCCGTGGGTCCCGTGTCGTACATTTACGGCACGAAAAAGAACATCAACCCTGAAGAGAGGTCTCTGAGCAAAATTTGTCGGCCGTTTCACGCCCTGAGTTGAATAGGACGCCGATGACCTGAGATGTTAAAGAGCGCCCATAAATAAATCAATCAAAAAAATCCGCTATGTTCCAGGAGTTCGTATACACTAGTAGTAATAGGTTGACCATCAATGGACACGTGATGAAGCAGGCACAATTGATATTTTCAGTTCGTTTATCACACCAATTGTTCAGTTACTTTTCTATAGGAAGTACATGTTAGACTTTCTAATGTTTATTTATTATGTACCAAGAGTGAGATATACTCCAAAATTAAGAATATTTATTTAGCAAAAGAAATCGTATAAGTACTGCAGGAAAAAAAATCGGGACACATTTCCATTAACATATATACCGGGAAGGGCAATTTTCACATTCGTGAACAAAGTTCGGATCCATTGCGTTTTCATTGACAAGAAGACCAGGGGGAAAAACGGATTTTAACAGAGGAGAAGCTTGATGAAATGGACCATCGATTAAAAACCTCTCCTCGAAAGTCTTTAACACGATTAGTCCAGCAAGTTGGTATATCTGTCGATAGTGCGTATAAAACCACTCAGCTGCTGTATCCTCTTCCATTAAATCTACTGCTGTATCTGAAATAAAATCCGAAGATGCGTTGAAACAAAACATTCGGGAAAATGAATTGGGGCGTAGACTTTAAATAAATCTGTTCAACATCAGATTCATGTGACCTCACAGAGGAGCATCGACTATGATGGTGAGTACGATATTAATTACTATTTTCTATTATTAAACAACGAAAGAAATGACAAATGCATGCTATCAGTTCCGAACCGCCATGCACGATTTCACTGAATAGGTAACGAGGTCGTTACGAAATACGTTCTAGTTAGCAAAATACATTTCCTATTGTGTAGCAGCATGATTTAGTTTGATTAGTGCTTAACGCCCGTTTTTACTACTGAGGCATCACAGATGGTGGACACAGATGATGCATGAAATGAAATGGTAATATGGAAAAGAATTGTTTTTTAAAGGAAGGAAGTGTTCCTTCCCGGGTACCTTCCCAGCATTTTTTATTTGAGGACTGAGGAAAACCTGGAAAAAACCTCAATCAGAGAGGATGGTCTGGTGGGATTCGAACCCCAGATCTCCTGCTCACAAATCCGCACCTTAAAGACCTCGGCCACCCGTGGCAGTCCAGTTGCGTCTTGAGGGCTCTATATATGAACATTCTATCAGTAGATGAAAAGTGGAAAAACTTTGACACGGAAGTCGTTAGTGTGAACATGGTTTAGTAGCGAAAGATGTATTACGCTAAAAACGAAAATAAATTAAGCACTTTGTATAATATTAATAAAAATATATTATATGGAAGGTTATTACAAACAAGAAACCACCGTACTTCGGATTTGTTGTTAGAATTATTGAATTAAATTATCTGAAGGCATCCTTCGAGAGTAAATCTCAAATCTAAAGGCATTTTGTGAAATATGGATTGACATGATTTCTACATACTGTTTTATCAATACTCCAACTGTTTTTCGTAAATATATATTTTGGAATTGCTTAATAAATCGTTAAATAAAACCACTCTTATAATAATTTTAATTATTAACAGTATATGTGGAGAACAAAGACTGATCTTTTATATGAGAATTCCAAAATGATTATTTCCTTCAAAATATTCAAGGTGATAGTTAAAATTTAGTATTTCAGTCATTTGAAAACATGTATAAATAACATTGATAACTTCTTCATCCAATTAAATAGCAAGAGATGGTCTGTTATCAAAGATCTGTAAACTCAATTAGAGGAAACTCCCAAAATCTGCTTATCATTCTTTAGATTTGATTTGTGATGGATAATCTTGAGAGACGATGGTATCTCATACATACATAGCTCACGGCAGGACATGGAGGCAGTTTGGTCAGCACTATGCTCCGACAATATGAAATTTTTAAGTGTCGGTTTTCCTTATTGTCAACAAATTATTATTTATGGTTATTGGGTGAGAACATCGTGGTTTAACACACTAGGGTGAGTTTTTATTGTATTATGACAACCATTATTTCCGATGTATAATTTTTAAACCTTTACGTACAGTATTCTCTTAGGTTAAGGTATTTAGTGTAAAATTCAAGTTGTATACTTTAGAAGTATAACATTTTATTTTAAATCACTATTTACAGATATTAAAAGTAGTTTATTATTACTATATGAATGTCCGTTAAAATAAATTGATAATATAGGATAGTTTTCCTAAATGTGCAATAAACTTTGAATTATTAAAATACTCTAATAGCAATACTAGCCCGTACAAATCTAACGGTATTTAGCTAACAGCGAATCTTATTTGTTATCTAAAGTCAGTCTTTAATGATTACTTTTTCTTCCATACACGCGCACACATACACACACATATATGCATGTGTGTGTGTGTGTGTTGTGTGGAAGAAAAATCGTATTATAAGGAAATGGATAATTTATTACACAAAATCCATAATTTCCAAATATTAATTTCTTACTAAGTTAGTAAGCAGTTATGTACTAAGTTAGTATGTTATGTTTTGTAGTTAATTCTAAAACAAGGGACAGAAATGAAAGTGGTCTATGGTTTAAAATACTCTCCTTATGGTATGGGGGATTTTCATCTAATTTATCTCCCCCCCTCAAAAAGCAATAAAACGCAAACAAAAATGTACAGCTTTTAAAATGTATTTGATTAGCACATAGTTAACTTAACAGTAAAGAGAGTTACTAAGGAATGAAACATTTAATATCTGAAATACCATGAAGCGAAAAACATATATCATTAGTTTATCTACATTACATTTGTCAAAAGCTTAAACTGTGTATAATACTCGTTATTTTCGAAAAAAAAAAATAAAATGCATTCAAAAGCAAGAAAATCATGACGGGGGGGGGGGATCCGTTTATGGTTGTGACCGCATTCAGGCTTGCTTAATCAACCACTTACTTCGAGTCTCCGATTTCTGAAACTTCGGAGCTATGCGTAAACGCATACTTCACCGTTTGTGTGTTAAATAATATATTACTAAATCACTTTATAACAGAGTGCATATTTATGACTCATATAATCAAAAAGAATCCTATAAGCTTGTAACAGAAAGCTTTTGCCGTAAATATCCTGAACCTCATATTCTGTCCAAACTTTCAAGTTTTAATTTAGTGTAAAACATGTGCAATAAAAGCATTTTATTGATCGAAAGCCTTGAAGAGTGAAGCGTTTTTACATAGGAAGTTTAATAACTTCCTTGGGAGCAGTTAGAAAGCTGTCAGGCGTTAACACAACAAATTGGCGTTTCTAAGACGAGACTTCTGTATTTCCGCCCATATAAATTTATCATCCATTGTTTAGCCCTTTTTATAATATTGCATATTATTTAGTGTTTCTGAGGTACAATTATCCGTATAAAATATTGTAATATCACCAGAAAAAACTATAACCTCTTGAAAGTTTTACACACCCTATTATATTTAAAAAACAGCAATGACTGCAATATGAATCCTTGAAAAAATACATATTTAACGTTTAAAGAATAGTTTTTTATACCTCCTATTTGTACATGTTATTTCCTATTACAATTAAATCAACTATTTACACTTGTTGGTTCCTTAATCCTAAACTGCTTATGACATAAGGAGCGAGGGTAAACCGAATGAAAATGCGCCGTTAAATTCTTGTGCTTTGTAGTGAAGGTTCTGTTATGGAATACAAGGGTTTAGTTGCCAATAAGCATGGAAGGAAAAAACTTTGTCTAAGCTATGGCATACAGGGATCAAATAAGGGAGACAATGAAGAAATACCGGAATAGAGCTGCACTTTTTCTTCTAAACTAAATATTTCCCTCCTGCTGTCACAGGCACGTGGAAGTAATTTGCCGCTTGGTAATACTTATGTCCTCAGGCTGTCCAACTTGACAAATCCTTTTCCCACAGCGGATAGGTTTGGGGTTTAAACTTGACACGCAGGAAACTGCCGTGAAATCTGCTCTCGGCTCGCAAGATACGTTACGGAACACGTTCAGGGAGAGCGTTTTCTCCGTTGTAATTATTCGTCGTCACATTCAGCCAAAGTCAGCGATTATTTATCTCGCTCTATTTCCATAAGATGACGAAAATCTTTCCACCACTTTATCCTGTATTTACATACTCATTTCGAAATATAAGAAAAGTATCAATAAAGAGCCTGCCTTCAGTGTCAAGTGTTTTAAATATAAAACTAGCATGTGCTTGATAGTGATAGTGATTTGAGAACCTAGAACACTAAAATGCCAAAGTAATGGACACCGTTTCAGTAAAACGCTTAATTATATTTTAAATTAAGTATTCGTAAAGAAACATATACAAATACATACATTAAAACTTCGTTTATCCCAACTAGAGAAAATCAACATGGTTAGGTAATTTGGAATAAATGGACGATGAAAAATAAAGTACAGAAGTACACTAATGCAAATTACACACTGTAGAAAAAGTTTATATAGGTCTAACTTATATTTTCACAAATTACAAAACACTACAAATACACATATATTTAAGTACTACTTGTTTCATTGCCTCACCATTTTGAAGTGAATCATGGTATAGATATTCTATTATTGCGTAAGTTTATTTTCTGTCAATGTTGTATATCGGCTACATGCAGCACAATCGCAGCTGGCATTTCACGCCCATTGCCTTCTACGTAAGCCATTAATTCAGCTACATTGTTTTTTCTTCAGTTATCCTTTGTTAATCCTAATAATTATATCCGATTTTTTAATTTGTGGAAAAAATTGCTTTCTTCCTCTTTGAGACTATTTCACGTACACAAACAAACAAAAAACGCTACAATACCCTAAGACAGCAAATACTGACTGGGGAAGTGGAGAACAGTTAAATACGTACAGTATTCTGGAAGAGTGACATAGTTTTAAGTGCCAATTGACCTTCGAACTATTTGGAATAGTTCAAGGACTTGTAGCTCTTTATGTTTATTTTGTTTATTTAAGGACGCTCTTTATTATCTCAGGTCTTCAGCGTCCCATTCAATTCAGGCGTGAAACGGCCGATAAATTTTGCTCAGAGGTATCTTCTACTAAAATTGAGATTCTTTTGCGTGCCGTAAATCTATGACATGGTATCTACGACTTTACTTTCCTTTCGAAAAAAAGCATCAAAAATTCATCCGCATAGACCAATAGTTCGTCTTAAAGAGGGTCAGATAAACGAGATTCCAAGATTATATTGTATACAGCGTATATTGGGTGATCAATTTATTGGAACTTTACCGCGAATTAGCTGGAATAGGTGATGTAATTGTTAGTCAGCTCTGAAGGGTATCAGCTTTGAGAGTACAATACTGTGCAAGCTAGATAGCATTTTGTAAATAAACGGACTTAGAACGACGAGGCGATAAAATTGTTTCTCTTACCCTCTTTTCCCCTCTCCGAAGCATAATCGTAAACTATAGGTTGACTTCTTAGGATTAGATTGGTTATTACACTGAGAGAAACTCTCTCCATTATAAATAAAAAGTTAATCATTTCAAATGATGTCACTACTAGAGCGAGTTTCTTAAGGTAAAGTTGGAATAAATTTGTTACCCAGTACATTAATCATACTTTACAGCAAATCATTTTTGTTCACAAAATGTGGTGTGTTAATTCTTCAACGCTCGCTAGATTGTAATATCGTACTCTTGAAGTCGATACCCTTCAAGGCAAGAATTGCTCTGACTAGCAATTTCATCTTCCATTCAAACTAACTCACTACAAAATCCGAATAAATCTTATCACTCGGTATAGATAGATGAGTTTTGGGATTTGAACAGTGGCAACATTGCTGTAGAGACATTGTATACACATTTGTTGTATATATACTTATCTCTGAGCAATTTGTATTCTGCCTTACCACTTTATGAGCCTGCGCAGTAACCAGACGAGGAGAATCTGTTGCTAGCTGGCGGTCTTATGCAGTGTAATAACCATGTTTTCGAGACAGAAACAGTAGTTGTATAAAGGTTGAAATATCACAGCTCACTCAACGAAACAAAACCAACAAGATCTCGAAGAGACTTGTGGGGAACTTGTATGTAAAAAGATAAATAAAAGTTTTGTGTATAGAACGCCAAAACAGAGCAGATTTGGCTCCAATAGGCGTCACACGATTCGTGAGTTGACCTTAGAGACTTACCGCTGTGCTTTGTACTGAGAAAAAAAGTCTGACAAAGCAAAAGAATTGCATCACCATGGGTTCCATATGATTTAACGGAAATAGAGAAAATGTAACGATATGACGCTCCTGGTATTCTTTTGTAGCTACAAAAAAGTTTTCTTATCATATATTATTATTATTATTATTATTATTATTAGTAGTAGTAGTAGTAGTAGTAGTAGTAGTAGTAGTAGTAGTAGTAGTAGTAGTAGCAGTAGCTGCAGCAGTAGTAGTATTTATTATTACAATTAAACTAGAAATACATATATTGCACATCACAGCCGCATCGGTCGCAAACCGCTCGTGCTCCGAGGTATTATGCTGTATGCGATATGGGCCAGAGTGGTGTTTTTATGGTTTACCACGTAAAGCAAAATTACACCGAAACTCCAGCAATGTTATGGAGATTTTCGTGTAAGAAGGATATGCTATGGTAGTATCCTGACGCAAGCCGTACCACAGTACAGATCATTAATGTCTGTGACTAACTTAAAGAAAGAAAAACTACACTTTTTGCAGAACCCACTCATCTCTTTGCATAACCGCCACGGGTGGCCGAGGTCGTTAAGGTGCGGACTCGTGAGCTAGAGGTCTGGAGTTCGACTTCCACCAATACCATGCTCCCTGACTGAGGTATTTTCCAGGGTTTCCTCAGTCCTCAGTCCTCAATAGTAAAAACGGGCGTTAATAACTACTCTAAGAATCTCTTTGTCTGACAATGCTTGCGCGTAAGCAGATGCAATATTGCTGGTTTATTCAATCGATAGGGCTAGTATATGATGTGTTATCCTTTACTTCCCTAGTTTAAGTTTCTATCAATTTTACCTGATTACTAAAATGAAGGAATTACTTCGTGGCATTCGCTTCAGAACAGTTCTTCAGGTAATAAACCGCTATCAACAGAAAAGACCTGCCATTGCTTTATGCAACGCTGGTGACTACATCAAATGACAGTAAAACTTAGAAACAAGTTTACCTTTGTATCTGTGTCTTTCACTGTTAACATTACATTTTAAATAACAGAATTATGCATCTATTGCTACCTTACTCATCGACTGATAGTCAAGGTACCTTCACTTATAAACAGACGAGCTTTTAAACGATATAGCGCTTCCAACACAATATAGTTGTTAAATCATAATAATGCTGCTGATTTAAGTATTCTAACATGAAGTAAACATTATATATACGACAAAATATGGAACATCATGTTGGCTCTTATAAAAAAGAGAGCGTGAAACTTTAATGAATGTGAAAGTGAGAGAGAGAGAGAGAGAGAGAGAGAGAGAGGAGAGAGAGACCTGTTAAGATCACACCCTATACCGTTTGGCTGGTGGAAAGGCATGTGTAGTGTACTGCGATATTGCATTGTTGTCTCTCACAACTCGATAGAGGAAATTAAGTTTTCCGGGGAGATAACGCGGGAAGAAGGAAACTCCGAGACTCTTGCTAGCACGTTCTCTTTTGTTGTATGTGTGTGTATGTGTCTACCTCGTACCCCATGGAACTCTTTCTACTAGTCACTGAATATACCTTCCAGGCTGTCTTTGTTCACAGTTCCTAGTCTGCCGTCCTTTGATCTTACCTTATTGTGTTTTCTGTTATTGGTCATATTTGTATATGGAAAATATAAAATGTATTTATATTCCATTTCTGAAATATTGTTCCAGCCTACTTTTACTGTAAAATCCTGGGGAAAAGTGTTGATTTAAATGATGATCTGATGCATTGAACAACAGAAAAGAAACTCTACAAATCAGAATGGTAGTTATTCATTACCATGGCGCATACTTCACATGCAAGGCACTGATGCAATGCAGCCAGTACAATGCATTGTTATGGTAATAATACAGATATAAACCAAAATATCAATAACTAATCATATTTGTAGTGAGATCCGTTCTGATAATTAAACTATATCATTGTCTATTGATAATCGATCAAACTAGATGGTGAATAATTCAATAGAAGTTATAACCTAATATATCTACTGATACAAATACAGTACAATGTGTAATACTGTCTCTTTTATCAAAGAAGTTAATACAACTTTTGTTATGTTTCATTGAAGTAACATTTATTTACAAAATCTGTTTTTGGTTTTTTGCGCCATCACCTCTGACCAAGGTGAAAGCATCGTCCCAGATGCAGAATCAGGCTAAGATTTCTTGCACAAAATTATGAATGGAAACTTCGAAACCTGCGAAAACTTCCTTCGGATTGTAGCTCAGACCAAGAGGCACATATGTTTTTTACATTTTGAAACATTTGCCTATAAGACTGTTTATTTTTATTTGGCAATAAGCAAAACACCAACGGCACTTCCATATTATTTACAACTGCGCGCATAGTGAACAGCTGACAGAAGTATTTCATCTTCGTAAACTTGCATAAAGTTGTGTAATATTGGCTTGAAAATCCCATAATTTTGCTCCCAGTATCATTAAATAATCAGAATGTTGCTCCCATGTTTGACATTGATTGCTATTTGATTTTCATGGGGAGTCTTGGGTTGTTTAGTTTACTGTTGAAGTCTTGCAGCAGAAATGCTATTTACAATTAATTTTCATTCCGAAGATGCTAGCGTACTCACTTCCCCAGTCTTTAAACTCCTGATGTATAAGTTTATTTGGTCTTAGGTACAAGTCATCAGCTGCTTTTCGTTTTAAAGAATTGGAAATCTTTTGTTTATTTATAACTTTCTCTGGCATTTTCTCGACCACACAATCAATTATATCTATCAAGGTGATACTTTTATGTAGAATTAACATGCTTTTTATGCAAACCCAACTTTGTATATCATCCTTTAACTTCTTCTGGTAACAAAAATTTATATGCCTCTTGTCATATAAAGTTGCTTGTTTTTGTCACTGTACATTATTCCCACAGCACTCGGTTTCACTTAATATGTCTTAGAACAACAAACTTCGTAGTCGGCAAATAAATACATCATTAGGAAATACGCAGTTACACAATCGTACCGAACTCAAACCTTCCGCACCAAATTTGTGACAAGTATATAACAGGTTCCGGCGGTTTTAGTATTAATTTTGTCCATACATTTCTTACGGAGTTTAAGTAGTTCAGTAAACATGTTTTTCCGTTTATACTGCCCTTCAAATTAAACGTTACGTCATATTCAGCTTCATGTTGCACAAAGAACCACTACAGAACTACAAAAGTCGATCCTGGTGTTCTAATCGTAACCATACTTAATTCGTAGACCCAATATCACGGTTTCAAACCCTGCCAAAGTCAATGGGTTTTATAGGGTGTAAAAATCCTAAGTATGGCTTCCCTTGGGAGAGAAATACAGCCTTTGGTCCCCTGTCGTATATTTACGGTACTTTAAAGAGCCTCAAGCCTGAAAGAAGAGGTCTGTAAACAAAATATTCCGGCCGTTTTACACCCTGTATTTAGTGGAATGCTAATAACCAAAATTCTCAAAGAGCGTCCTTCAAAATGAAACCAAATATCATAAATCCGAAGACGCTTTGGATCATTTTCAGGGCCCTTGTCTTTCAGTTCCGAGGAGCTAAACACGGATGTCCCTTATTGCGATTTTTTTAATTTAAATATATATGAAATCTGTAATTTTAATATATTTGTAAAAAAATTAAATCTATGCCAATTTTAGAAATTAACCATCTAGAATTGAATAAAGCATTTTTGAATCAGTTACAAGTTTAAACTATTTATCTCACTACGTATATGACATACAATTAGACATTGAAAATAAACTAAATACATTATCTGTGAAACATGTAAGAACACGCTGGGGAATCATGCCAGAAGGAAGGGTGGGTTAAAAGTTTAAAAGGTTGTAGGTTATAGTTCTAACCTATGACTGCAAGAACTAGACGTTAAACAGAAGTGACAAAAGAAAGATAGAATTGAGCGCAGATAGGGGCTAAGCTCACTCTATTAGACAAATAAAGAAGTAGAAATATTAGTTAAAAGTTAAATATTTATTAATTAAATGATTTTAAGGAAGAAAGAAAATTGCGTTGGTATAGTCACATCCAAAGAAGAGATGGAAGCAGACTCCCTAAGTTATTTTTTAAATATAATTTAAAAGAAAAAGAACGCAGGGCAGACCCAGAATAAATGGAAAGTTGTGTTCTGTCGAATTCAGAACAGGCCAACGCTATAAACCGGGATAGTTGACGATAGTTTCTATTTCACATCATGTAATAGAACCCTTAATGTACAATAATTTATTTCCAGATCTAGATACTTTTTCTGAATGTCCGTACTTATAATAATACAAATTTTGGAAAAGAGAGGTGCATTATCTTCTTGCAAAATAATTGGTAACTAAATCGACAGTAAAAATTTAATATCATAACACTAATAAGCCACTTACAAGGAGGTAGGATTGCCAACTTCGAATCTACACTACTGGATATAAAATGTATATTATATCTGTTACAAATCTATACTATTGGATATACATACACTTTTTGTTCCTAAGTGTGAAAAACGTATGAAAACTAAAAACTAATATTTTGGGAAAGTGATATTTATCTCATTTAATAAATTCTGATATATATGTAAATTATATTGCAGTTGCTTTAAAATAAACTGGAATACGAAGATGATAATTCCAATAAACGTTAGGGTCGATGAAGTATAAACTGGAATTAGTATTGATCTTACAAATTCGGTAGTCAATCTGAAGCACTGCTCCACCAAATGCAGTGTCACATAAACTGTCGTCACCTGCTGGTTTCCGCTCATAATCGCGAAAAAGCAATAGTGGTGGCATGCAAAATTTATGGCAGTTAATAACGACTATTGCTTCCTTCCTGACTAATGGTGTTCTGTGAAGCAGATAGGTGGCAGTATTGTCATTATGGATAGGCTAACAAGCTCATTGTTGCGCGGGTTGCAGGGGATTTTGTAACCGTATTAGGGAGGTGATATATATGCTGTACATAAAGGGTAGCTCTGTCAGACAAGGATCAGCAATTGGAACATGGTTTCTAATTGAGATAGAACCTAGAATAATACATTATCAACTCGTATAAATAAGGTTGGATATTTTTGGTAGATAGCATCAGAAAGCTCACATAAATTTTTGTGTATGTAGATAATGTACGTTTAACAGAAGTATTACCATTCATTAAGTGTTCGTTTCAAAACTCCAGTGGGTTCCTCTTATTTAGGGGCGACCATTGCCAGATATCTTTTGAAATTAGAGCAGCTTCCTGCTTTGCAGAAGACAGTCAAATTAACTGTCGACTATTGATCAACCATTAAACTGCATATTATAATATAAACACAAGGCTTGCCGTTTAATTCTAGTGTTCGCGATTTTAACGTAATATATGTATGTATGTATGTATGTATATATACTATTGTAACAGTAAAGTAGTCTTGAATTCAACAATCCAGAGCTAATTCTACTCTCGTCTGGCTTGTGTGACACATATAAAAAGACAAGCTCTGCGCTTGCGTATGGCTGCATGTTTGAAGGTTTTAGGTAAAGAAAAGCGTCAGTCCATCGAGAGACGCGAGCTGATCAAGAAGCACAACTCCTCTCCCTTGCCATCGCAACAGGTAACATTTGAAATTATAATAGGAATTCTATAGAGTAGGGGTTCTCAATCTTTTCCAGTGATGTACTATTACATTCAAAGTAGGATATTAAATGTATCAGTAAGTAAATATTACGAGGGAAATATTTCATTTTGTAGTACAAGGTTCAAAATGAGTATTTCTCTAGATTTATAACAATAATAGGGATTTATTTAGTTATTTCTTGTATGTAATATTTAAAATCAGACATTTACTAGAGAAAAAACTGTCCAATCTGTTCGTAATCTGTAGATTGGTGTGTGAAATGTCTTAAAAATTCTCAAATAATTTTGTTAAGGGATTGAATTCATAAAAAAAACTTTGACAAACATATTCCTGATTCTGGTAGTTCAGTACTCAGATTTACAATTAGTAAAAACTATTCATTTACAAAGTTAAATAATTTCTGACTCACACTTTTGTTCCACTGCGAATGTTGTGCTTGTTTAGCTAAAAACATTTTTGTAATATTTGGTTTCTACTGATTTAATTTTAGTCTTAAATTGGGATCAATATTCAAAATATTTCTGTACATATTTTTGATATAAGTTAGATAAGAAAATCCCCATTCACAAAGATAACTTGTCACCAGTAACAACAACACTTTTATCTATTTCTGAGATCATTGGATATTTTTTCCCCCTTGCCAGTCAGAAGTCCCTTAAATCCACCTTCTTGATCATGCCTGAGATTTACATCACATTATAGTTCGATCAATCCGTCTTTCTCGGAAAGAATTGAGGTTTCTGGTAAGGTATCAGTAATAGAAAACGGATCTCTAATCCAACATTCTGAATTAAGGGTTTCAAGGAAGTAAATATACATTGAAATCTGTGATGACACTCCCAAGGCTCTCCCTAATATTCACTTCCAGTTCACAAGAGCAATTATATTTTAATATAAGAAAGCATTCAATCATGGAAAGCAAGATGTGTTTCCAAAATTGTTTTCTGTTATCATGAAACTTGATTTTTTCTTCAGAGCCGTAATTTTATACTGTACCAAGAATATGAAAGTAAGTACATCCTGTAAACTCTTGTTCAGCTGGTTGAGGTAGCAAAATTCATCTGCCAAGTAAGCCAACCTCCACATATCATCAGTGAAATAACTGAGGTCTGAGGGTGAGTAGGAGAGAAAAGCCTGCACTTCTGAAGGGAGTTCAAACAGAAGGCTCAATACACTTTTCCTCGACAGCCACCTAACTTCAGTATGAAGTAAAAGATAATCATGTTCAACGTCCTTTTCATTACAAACAATGGAAAGTAATCATGAATTCAAAGCTCTGGACTTAATGAAGTGAACAATTTTTCACTTTCATTTAAAACTGTCTTTAGAGCAAAGGCCTTATTCGTGCTTCTAAAGACTTGTGATGAATGTTAAAATGTACACATTTTGTTACTTCTTTTATCTTTGCAACAACGCCACTGTGTTTCTCATTCATTGCACATGTTCTATTAGAGAAAACACCAATATGTTTATTCTATTCTGTAGTATTAATTTTCATAAATTCGTCTAATTTTGAAAATATTTCAAATTTGAGATTTTTCAAGCAGGCAGTGATTCACAGAACAAGAATTCTTCCTTTTCTGTTTCCTCAACTATAAATCTTACTTAATTGAGTATATGAGTCATATTAATTTCAGCAGTTTCATCCAATTCTATGGAAAAATATTGACTAGCGCGCATTTTTCTGTTAACTGCTGTTTAATATTTGCAGACAAATCTAAAACTGTTCGGAATATGATGTCATTGGATAATGGAACCACTTCAGGTTATTTTGACTCCTTATCCCCCAACATTATTTTAAACATAACATATAGCTGCTCTTAACTGACTTTCTAAGATGTCTTCATGTCAGATCTTACAAATAAGGTTGTTTGTTTTTTCTGTGATGTTGCATCTGATACTTTTCTCTAAAACATATGCCAATGTTTTGTGTTTCAAATCACCTTGCTTGGTGTCAAAATAACGTTGAAAATGGAAAGGTTTCATCGACTGGTTTGAAAGTGTTTTTATGGCAAATCACACACTGCGGCACTGGGATGGTTTTCTCTCCATCTCGATGTATGTGAAGCCATATGATAAATATCTTATATTATACTTTTGTATTGCTTGCGTACGGAACTTTTTGTTGCTTTCTTATACAATGATGCTTAGCATTTAGAAGTAGTGGTTTCTAGCAGAGTGGGATTATTTACCCCGCCTACACTCATTTTTCCCTTTGAGTTTTTCGAACATAGTCCTTTATATCCATATTCTGGTTTTCTTCTTCTAAATTTAGCACAAACTACATATAAAACTGATAATTTAAAAAATAAACTCTTGCATTCAACAACAATAATGTAACTACACTGCTTTCTTATCTGTAAAAGTAGCTCGCAGCAAAACAAACGACAAAATGTATCCCATTGTCGTTTGACCAAATATATTCGAGCTGTGCTTTGTCATTGTCATAGAATTAAAATTTAACTTCCATATTATTTTTCTACAGTATCACATAAAATGTTTATAATAACGTAGAATTTATTGTTTCCAATTAGTTATAGTAGAACTGTCAAATGTTTGTTATTCGTAAAAAACAAATGTTAATTTATCTTATTTGCTACAATTTTTACGTATCACCCGGCAGTAGCTCACATACCATCAATGTACTTGTACCATAGATTGAGAATACCTGATATAGATCATATAAGATGCTGCAGTGACAGCAACTCATCTCAACTATCAGTTCATTGTATTATTTGTGTTACTCGTTCCTTATGCGGATTTTAACTTAAGATGTTAGGAATTTTTAGGGATTAAAATCAGGAGAGAGCACCTAGTGTTCAACCAAGTAATGGAAAAGAATAAAGTAAAAGTGAGAGTTCTACCACTCTCAAACGCTTCTGTTAATTACATTTTCAATGAAAGTATGCAATTACTGAATTCCTTAATTACTGAAAAAGAAATAGCATGCCTATTCTAAAAATATTTGAGATAATAAATAAAATAAGGGTTAGATAATGATTGCATAAACTTGTATTAAAGCTCTTGATGTATAATTTCCTAATGCTCTTAATGTTCATTTAAGTTTATAAATTTTCCAGAAAAATAAAGCATACTATTGTAGTAAAAATAGTCGATCTATAACGGCTTCTGTTTCATACAGTTTCAACAAAAGATAAACTTGGAAAATTTGAATGTTTCTTGTGTGCAATTTTTCATAATCGTACTTGCTTACTGTCATCGGAAATATTTAACAACACTTTCTATTTTTATGAACATCACAATAAGGTAGGTAATTATAGGTTGTTATCTAAAATAGGAATGAAATAAATAAATTTCACCATATAATATCAAAACAAACTCAATTTACTTTATATTAATTGTGTATTAATTATATTAAACTATTTATATTCATTTAAATTTCTTGTGTACTTTTTTGTTAACGAGCCGCACTGAATGTGTATTTGCCGAAATTTGATATTAAAGACGTCATGATGACGTCACTATTATGGCTAACTCTACTAGATGAAGGGAACGGGGACCAGTTTTCTTCAATTAAAAACAAATAGATCATGCTCTTGAAAATCAGCCATAAACTGCAGTCAAATAATTCTCAAAATGTTCTCCTGTTGTACCCTTTGGAATTTTATTCTTCCCCTTTGCGCTACCCTATGTAAGTTCCCAGTTTTGTGTTTGCAAATCCAAATATGAATGAGTTAACTTATGAGTAAAGTGATTAAAACTTATTATTTCCAACTCATATTTATAAACTTTCCATAAGTCATATACACAACAGATTCCTTCATTACAAGTTTGGAAATAGTTTGAATTAAAGTTACAGCACAACGATTTTTCATCAAAAACGAATTCCATTACGATAACATCTGCAACTAATGTAGAAGGATCTAATTCAAGAACCACTTCGTACTCTTTAGAACAATTCTTCTTAGAGCATAAAACACGGTATCTTTGCAAAAGTTTCTTTCTTTCTTTTTATTGTGAACTGGAAACAACAAAGGATGAACTTCATTTACAAAATAATAAGATATAAGGTACTGGATGCCTACACAGCACTCCTAAAGCCAGCAATAAAAACTGAAGCAATTAGAAACAATAAGAGACTTTATGTTAAAATTGAACACCAATTATATTGCAACAAAGGTGGAGAAAATGTGGATGTAATGTATTAAAGGCGTATCACTCCATACTAATACTTTGCTCTCTTAGCTACCTATACATAAACTAACCCAGCCACTTATTTGTAAAGGAAAAAGTGCATAATTAATCCTTTTTATGGGTTAGAGTATTCAAGCAGATCGTACAATATTGCGTACTTAATCACATAATGACATCTGTGACCGAATGAAAAGTTAGGGTTGTTAAACTAATATTTCGATAAAAGTATAGCATGCAGAATTTAACACCCAGCTCCAACTGTTAAAGAGTTTAAAGCTACGGCTGGCAATCATAAAATAATCCCAAGACACTTACACATTATGCCTACTAAAAACCCTGTTATAAGTCTACCAAATTTCATGAAGTGAAGTTTTGTTGCTTAGAACAGAGAAGATAGTAAAAGGAAAACGACGCAAAGAATAAGGGGTAAAGTACTTTTAGAGTAAAATCGAACACGAGCTACCGCAGAGAAGCAGATATTGGCAATGGATGAAATAAGTAGAGGAAATGGCGGTTGGAAACCGACGTTTGAAAAGGAAGAGAGATAGAGGAAGAAGCTTTTCAGAGAAATGATAAAGTACCTGTATAACTTTCACAAAGCAATGTGAACCAATTCTCGCAATACTGCGCTGCTTTTCACTTATCAGTTTTTCAGAAAGCAGCTCTCTTGTTGGTCAGCAGATAGGACTTTGAAATACGACATACACTTCTAGAATGAAGGCCAACGAACGCTCTCCTTCTGCAATAGTTCCAAAATATGAACTTTTGACACAAGAAGCAACACACCACCTCTGTTGCTATAACATAGAAGGAATAAGAGCAAATAAATTAAAAAAAAAGTCGGTTTATACGCACATACATTCCTTTATTTGTATTTGAAAAAGTTCTGTAACATGACATTTTATAAATGTTCCGTGCCTGGAGCAATATTAATATTTAATGTACTCCCGTCTTCAAAAATGTATGTGTAAATAGATATCTGTTACCTTTTTAACACTGGGCAGATGTTAGGACTAAAATTTTCCTCTTATTCCTTCCTAAATAATATTCTTTTATACTCATAGTATTATTTAGAGCTCCAAACATTCTATAAAACACGTACGAAAAACCACGCTAATTACGACTTTGTTACATAACTAATCTGTACAACAATTATTTTATTAAATGAATGGTTTTCACTGTTTCTTATTGTGAAAGGTTCCATGACATTCCTCCCCTTGTTTCTAATGTTTAGGATTTGATTTTATTTAGAGGAAGAATGTTTGTTGTGGAATATCTCTCTCCACCCCGGTCCACTGTACGTTTGCGAGTAGGTTTTTGCTGTTTAGGAGACCTGGGTTGCGACATATGGCGGAAGCGTGGGTAATGTGTGGGCGTTACATCATGGTGGAAGCGCCGGGCAAATATTATGTCGGAGATGCGGATATATAATTATGGTGTGTCAAATGATTAATTTGAGGTAATATTTGCAGTTTACACGATATTTGGAGTTGCAATATGCTGGCGCGTGTGTAATTTTGTTCCCCCCATTTCTTTTGGTAATTAAATTAGTTTAAACGAGTTTTAAACAAGAGTAATTGCAATATTAATATTTGATTTTAGTGTGACATCTCTAAATTTACTATGTATTTTTTTTCCCGCTCTGGTGTGCTTATCTTATTGCTTCTTTCTCTGGCTCATTTCCCGTTTCCTTTCTTGTTTTTTTCCCCCTCTTATTCTCGCCATGACTGGCCTATCTGCTCCTTTATTACACTTGTTTTACTTCTCTTTTATTTGCTACATTTTCTTTATTTTCCTCTTCTATAATAGTTATAAGTAAAAAATGTATAGTCATTAATGATGGTCATAATTGTTTACAGACGCATTAAAGTAATTTAGTTTTTGTTTGCAGTAAGTTGTTACATTTTTCTTTTCAGGGGGTAGCGTATATGTTTTGATAAAGATTGTGACTGTTAATAATCATGCACTGTGATAATATTTCGGTGGTAACTTAATTTCGCTATAACAGGGAGTTCTCATATGTTGGTTTTCTCCTTTTGATAATTATGACTTATCATCATGAGATACTTTATTACATTTTGATGGTAGTTGGGAAGCTACTGCATTCAATTTTGTCTTTTAATTTCCTTTATTAGTGTAGAGTCAGATGTGTGCCTATGGGCTTGTGTTAACGATTTTTTCGTCGTAGTATGAATAAAAATTGTTTCTATTAACATGTAATGTGCTATTTTCCCCCTGGTGTTTTATGTTATGATTTTTCATGTGGTGTGATAAGGTGTTAAATTTTAGGTTACTTTTATTTGCGCAGTAGTGACATAGTTTTGAAAAGTTTCTTTAATTTTTTCGTTGCTTCATTGCTGCATAGTTACATCCTTGTTCCGTTTGTAAACAAATAAGATTTCTTCTTTAAAAGTTTAAGAATGCTACTATATATGTTTAGTATGAGAAATACTTCGGACAGTTTTACGTAACTTTTGCGTTGTGTTAAAGGTGATGTCATAAGCAAGTTATAAATTTCCCACGCCAGTAAATGTTTGATTTTCCATCGCTATAGGTTATAACATAAGGAATAAACAAGTTAAAATATAGGGATGAAAAAAAATTTAAGAAAAGTTGTATATTTGAGCCTGTGTTAGTTAACAGCTGTTTGATATGATGTTTCGCGCGATAAGCTGCAATTTTCTCGCACTTTTAGATTACGATAGTTTAAAGTAAATAAAATCCAAATATGATATTAGTGCAACTTGCGATTGGATGATATAACAGTTCTTTGGGGTTATAAACTCTTTCACGAAATAGCTTGCGATTTTCCATCATTTATAAATTACTCGTATGTTACAGGAAAGTGAACAACAGATAAAGGTTATATTGTTTTATATGGCAGTATTTTCGTTATATACACTGGTTTTCCAAATTGGTGCGATTTCCCAGCTGTTTTAGCCACTTAGGAACATAAGATTTGTAATAATGCCAGCCAGTACACGTAGTGATGAGGAAAGATAAAAACTGTTGATAAGTGAAAGTGTTTTCGCAACCTTAAGTTGCGATTTTCCAGCGCATTTACACACATCATTATTTAGTTTATTATTGCAGTGTTATACCAGATGGTGTGACAGATTAAGTCTTTTGGCTTATTTGTGGATGGGTGAAGCTATTTTTATACCGAGTACCGATTTTGACTTTTAAGAATGTGTGAACGAGAGTGTTATTATTGTTTTGGTGCGTATTCGCGCGTGTTGTGAGGCTGCCAGATAGAGCAGTCAGATGAACAACTCTGTAGGACGGCTGAAGTGTCCATATGGATGTTGGGGACGTGTTGATTTGTATATTCACACCATGTCATTAATATATATGTGTCAGGTATAAATGAAATGCATAATATCTTATCCTAGTATCGTGGTGAGGAAATGACACGTATTCTTGTGTCAATTCAGCTCTTTAGTAAGGCACATCCCTAACGATGCTGTAACTTTGTATGTTGGTGGGTGAAGAAGTTTTTCTCTTCAGCTCTGTGGAAGCAGTGAGTTGGAATATACCAGTGAGGTGTATTTTTCGCAACTCTTCAGAATGGCTACAGTGTCCCTGAAGCAGTTCAGAGCAAAAAATGGTTTTATGGCGGTGACTTAGATGGCCACGCAGTTATTGTGTTTGTATATCTGCTTTATATGAAGGTGAAATTTGTTTTTAGGTTATGTTGGTACTGTGGCTATAACGTAAGTATCAATATAACATTTTAAAACTGAAATTTGTTAGCATGAAGAAAATGTATTTTTGATGTATATTCCCCAAGTTTGGAAGACGAGTTCAGCAACTAGTTAGTACACATAGTAGTAGCTTTCCTGTAGTGGCATTAAACGTGTGTCACATTCAATGATATGATAGTTATAGAATACTTAAGCTGTTCTGGTGAGCTTGAGTTTCACATTAATTGTACAATATATTTAATACCAATTGATGCCTTGTAACATATTGCTCTTTTCCCCTCCACATAGGAAGATATCAGTTGCGAACACAGGTGCATACTTAAAGAAGAAAATATATTTCGGCTCTTCTTCCGTATTATTAAGGAATCATTTCTTTCTGACAGCACAATCTTACACACTATGTAAGACCCATTGCTTCTCTTCAAAATCGGTTCAATTTTATGAAACACAAATTCACCAACTTCACTTCCCACACGACTTCGCTTACTTCCAACTGACTTCGCCAAATCTATTTTATTTGGTGCCGTGCAACCATGTTGTTCCAGGAACGGGATAATATTTGGCAGAAATCCAAAATTTGACCTTATACAAGCCAAATTACCTTCCATTTCCAGGTTGTGGACCAAGCCTTTGGAAAGTTTAATGTTTACTGCTATATCACAGTCAAATGAGTTAATTATCTTTTCATATTCAAAATGTTCACAATGACTACAGTCATTCAACAAGTTTTCGTATTGAATTCACCCGGAGAAGAATAATTTCAGAGCTTCAACTTATTGCACAAATACTTTATTTTTTTTTTTTTTTACATTTCCGATTACTCCACCATATTTGAAAGGTTTCTCCTTGTTTCTTACGCAGCATTATGACAATATGGTTAGGCACGTTATATATTTCATTTTTGCATGCAGCGTCTTAAACGTTTTCGATGCTTTAACCAGCACGGTTAGGGGGCATTTGTTTTATGATGCAGCAGTTTAGTTTAGACAAATTTCACCATTGTTTTCTTAATTGACACTGCAATTGAATTTATAATACAGCAACTCATACAACCTACGAGTAGTGAGTAGTGTTTAACGCCCGTTTTTACTACTGAGGCACCACAGGTGGTGGACTTTGATGATACATAAGATGAAATGATAAATTGGGAAAGGATGTTTTTTTTTTTAAGGAAGGAAGCGTTCCAGGCCTAAGTTTAGGTACCTCCCCGGCATTTGCCAGTTATGAAGATTGAGGAAAACCTGGAAAAAACCCCAGTCAGGGAGGACGGTCCTGCCAGTGGCGGTATACAACCTACGGTATCTTTAATTAATTCCCATACATTTTGTTCTTGTTTCATTTCTTATATTGTCACAACTACTTTGAAGAACATTTTCCTTTATCTTTCAATGATATAGGATATCCTAGTGTACTTCTCAGGAAAGCATAAAAATGCATAATTATTCAATTTGTTGAATGGAATATTTGCCGATATAAAAGATTCTCACAGGAGTTAATAAAATAGTAAATTCACAGTATTGCCGGAGAAGCATTTTTGTTTTTCCCTTTGCTTCAAGGTCGCGCTTGGTTTTGCCTGGTTTTCAGACGTGAATTAATGGAGAACTTCTTCTCTGATGCTGTTTTCACGTCACAAAGTTTACAGTAGAAAACCATTGCCTGAAAACACAGTGATACAAGTTGCTTTAATTTCGCAGTAACTACTTGATTTTACCTTTAGTCCATTCAAGTTTAAAAACACTACTGGCATACTGCATGGGGGAAAATAAAAGGATCGTCTTGTCTTTCAATGTGCATATTGTGAAATTAAGTCAAGTCGTCTCTATCCACAGTCATCAAAAAAATCGGCCTGCAATTAATTAAAAATATACTCGTATCAGCTAGGCAATGTATTAACCATCATTGTTAAATCAAAGTTTCCACCCAGGTTCTTATTGCGACATTGTTTCCATTGTAAATCAAGCAGGTGGCACATGGGAAACTCGATCTTGAGAATGGAGCAGTGCATGCTCGAAACAACATATATGTTTAGAGAGAGTAAGTTTTACACAGAATTCGAGGAATTGTAAACTGCTTGGTTTTGAAGATTTTGGCAATATTTCACCTAATATCTTAAGATTAAAATAAACTTTAAAACAGGCCAGCTATTTATTAAGGCAAGCTTTAATAAATTTTCTATTTCATGAGAAAGACAGTAAATTGGTTTAAATTAATTCGCGATGTTTTGAGACATATTTATTTTCAGCGCAAGTAAAATAAGCACAAAATTATAAAAATACGAACACTTACAATGACATTTTCAGTAATATTGCTTGACCTTTCTAAGTGAAAACTCACAGAAAAAAGGGTAAAGTAGATTCGCTCCTAGACAACTCGAAAGAATGTAAACTTTTCCACACGAGCTAACCCAATTCTTAGCTCTAATTCTACGTCAATATGTGACAAAGCCTGTCTGATTGGGAGTCTGCTAAATAAGCATCATTATCCAGTATGTATGTGTGTGAGCTAAAACATGAATTACCTGGCTTAGCAACTTGAATACGGCTCTAATTTTAACTGAATATGGACGCAAAGGGAATTATCTCCCTGAGAAGATTTCCAGCGTAGCAGTTGTACGGTAACGGTTGGCAGTCAGCTATGGCTTATTACGTCTAGTTCGTCTTTGTAGTTAACTAATTCAGTCTTTTGACACTGTCATTAGAAGGAAGTTTTGATTCTAGATAGATAACTTCTCTAAATATTTTCCGATACTCTAAATCGATGGGATAGTTATGTAACAGTTCGGAGAAAAGCAGTAACATCCTCACAAACTTTTTTTCATAGCCATAAAAGAAAATTTAGCACCAGCGGCGGAAAAGTAGTTTTATGTTTACTTTAAGCTACTGTCACAAAAATTTCTTCAAATCTCCATGCTCTCTCATAATCTTGCTGTATGCCTACACACGAACTTAATCGCTTTAGAAATAAGGACAGGAATAAAAAAGGAAAGCACAGATACAAAAATAAAAATAATATATTGTCAACGCTTTAACAATGCAATACGATTACAAGATAACCTCAAGAAGTGGTGAATTAGCAAATGAGTGTAAAGGTGGGTGAAACAAACACTCTGAGAAACGAAGCCATAAAGACGCTATTTGTTTCAACTTGGGCGGAATATTTGGTAAGCACGCTTTTGTCCTCTAGACATTGTGGGGTATAGAGAGAGATACAAAAAGAGAGGGGGAAACAATGCATGTTTATAATCATTGGTTCTATTTTAGGCTTTTACATCAACACAACCATGAATTAGGTCTTAAAATCTGTTACGTCTTCAATCCCATCTTTTTCTGAGTCTACCAACATCTCTTTTACGTATAGATTGGTAAAGAATTTGTTTGGAATTTCGTCATTTTCTATTCTATTAAGATCTTTAGGTACGCATTTTTCTAGTACTGAAAATGCGTTAAGATTCTATCTTATAACTTAATTTGAAATTATGTTTTCTTTGCATTATTTAGAATTCAGAAACATAGAGAAAAGTGAGTACTGCTAAAATGTTTAGAATTTTACTGTCTTTTTTATTTATATTCATTTGTATTGTTCCACGTAATTGGTGAGATTTATTAGCCTTATTGTTTAATCTAACTATTTATGAGAATAGATGTTAGAGCCTAGATAGTTGAAATTATTTACATGTTCTGTTATAGACTTTTAACATAAATATAGCAATTCAACTTGGAATCTAAAACTCTATATGTGAAGTAAAAATTATATTTTAGGTGATTTCTGATTTGTCAATCTATTTAGCAGCTAGAAGAATAAGAAAAAATAGTGATAAATAGTTAAATGAATAGTTCAGATCCTTGATCAGTACGTCATCAGTGAAGTTCTTATATGTTCTATCCTAATAGAAGCTCAGAACGTCATCATTATAAGCCTCGTTGGTTCGCTCTTTAGCCCTGTTTTGCTTTATCAAGGTTTTCAATTAAGAATCAGCGAGTCTATAACATTGAATCATGTCCCCTGGCGAACAGGCTGCAAGTAAATTTACGTGAAAAAAATCTAAAACCTGGTTGCTGTTCGATAAACACACAGTGGCAGCATTTTCAAGCATAGGGAGATTTCTCGCTTTTGTTTTGCTTTGAGAGCAATCATAGGCCAGACATTTTGTATGATATAGTTTTAACTCTTTTTCTGCCGCGCGCTGATCTGGTCGGCTTCCTGCGATCAGCTAAAAGCAGCCAGGGGTCTGCCTCATTTGCACAGCCGTAAAATTCCACGCCTATTAAAGGAAAAACCACCAATTTGAAAATGTTCTTATATAAATTGAAGAATAGCAAACAACGTCACAAAACATCCCATATAAGGATTACATATTACACGAAATTGTAATAGTAACATAATATTAAAATACTAATTTTAAAATATCCCCATTGTTTCAGCCGGTATTACATATTTTCAAAATATAAATATGGTCTTCGTGTTTTGATTTTGATTATCAACTTTAAAACTAAGATATACAATAAATTTATGCTCAAAATGATAGGCGGTTCATTTATGAATAAAATGACAAGTTATGCAAGCTGGCCTATTGCGAGTATACATTTAAAAAAATAAACATATGTACAAGTAGGGAAACAGAAGTTAACTGGTTAAATATACTCACCGATATAAGCAGCAGTGAAGACTTATCATCAGATGAAATATTGTATTCTATACTGCACGATGTTCCAAAACACTTTTAACACACCCGAATTTACTTAAATATGTGCATTAACTTCAACATTAACACTGATACTTCGTCCAGTACTGATTATGTAATACAAATAACAAAAACACATAGAACCAACACTAAACGAAGAAACACTTTCTGTTAACTTTTCCACATGTTATTTATATTCGCCTTAAATTATATATATATATATATATATATATATATTTTAATTACGGCACTTGTGGTGTGTTGCATATTTAGCATGCAAGCCTTGTTTACACCGCACGTAGACTGTAAGTGATCTATTTCTCTGTTGTGCGGAGTGACAAATTGTGCATTGTCTTTCTAATTTTCTTGGCAGAATTTTCACACCACACACAGGATTATGAAATGTTCTTGGGAGTCATCACTTTTTGCATGATCGCAAACATTAATGTTAGTGTTGCGGTAATTGACTGCAAACGCCTCTTCTTTAGTTGCGGAGAACCAGGGGGTTTGCTGGGTACAATTTCTTTAGAACTTAAATGCTCACTCTCACTATTGGATGTCAAAAAATCACCATTAACATCGAACTGTTCAAAATACGAATTACCTTATCATCATTCATGCCTGCCTTAAAAATATCACGGAAATAACTTGTCATTTTCAACTCTCAGAACACTACTTTGAGACAAGAACTGACCGTGTTACTTTCAAACAAATTACAATATGTAATGAATGTCAGCGTACTACTTTTCAAGGGCTTTCATTCCCTCGCCATAGACTGTCACAAAAATAAGCATATCATAGTATTTTAAGCCAGCCAACGAGATGGCGCTCGCAAGCATGAATTTGATAAGGGGGCCGACAAGATCTGCTCTGGCGTATTAATGGCAGGAAAATCTTCATATCTTCGTCATTTGAATGTCCAAAAAGAGTTTCGTAAATATTTTTCATTTATTTGCAATGGAAAAAAACATATTTTCTGAAATAATGTTTTAATTCTCTCTCTATCTCTCTCTCTCTTAATTCCTTCAGTTTCCATGTATTCTGAAATTCAGTGGAATTAAATATTTTTTTTCCAGCTAGAATCCATTTTTTTTAAATTCCGTTGATCTCTTAAAGCTAACATCTTAATCTTGTATATTATTTATTATTCAGAATGTTTATTTTTTACATAATTTTAAAAATTCACTTAACTATTAATTTATTACATCCACATTACTTTTATATGTTATATATAGAATTTTCTCCCAACTTTTCTGTTAGTAGCCCATGACAGAATAAAATTCAAGGCATATTTGACGGTAACTTTAAACTTTTATGATGGATGCGATTATGCGTCACTGCCAAGTGGATATTCAGCAGTTTTTTTTTTTGTTTTTGTTTTTATATTTCTGTATTAGCTTCATGTACTGGCAACCTTTCGCCATTTCTCTCTTGGGGTCGTGAGTGAGATATAGCTAATCCAAATTGTCCTATATCCTTTCAGCTTCTAAATTTGCTTTAATTGTACTTTTAATTTAATTATTTAATTCACCGATCATTGGATATACTGAGACTAAGTTACACATTTTTAACCATTGTTATTTTATTAGTGTTCTTATATATTTCTTAGAGCTCTGTGCATGGTTTTTTATATTAAACTAAGTGTTAACCATAGCTCGTTTACGATGCTCCAATAGTAAATGTTTTTCACCATTCTCAACATTTAATTTTGTATGAGCGTTATTTTGAAATCGATTTCGATTCAATTGAATAAACTTTTTCTATAAACTAGCGAACCAGCAAACATTACGAATATACCAGTATTCATATTCCTACAGTTGTGTGTTATGCCTGCCCTCGGTGAAATAGATTCCTGATTATTTTATCCTCAACCACCAATCTCGGTCCACTTTTAAAATTACTTCCAGCACCCTCTGGGTCCAGTTACTGTCTATTATCAGCCATTCCTGGTGGTTAAATCTGTTTTTTGAAGCAGCAGTACTGAGAAGGAAGTGAGCGCTTATAAAGCAGATTTTATTTCTGATATTGAATTTATATGTATATTATCGTTTTCTTTCTTGTTAAGCTGCTCGTTAAGAACCCTTTATGCTTTGTTTTTAGATACACAAATATCATATTTTATTTGTGAAGGCTTGGCTCTGCAGCTGAACTTCAGCCGCGAGGGATTAAAATCTCGTGCTTCGTATTTCTACTAACACAAGCTTGATTAACAATATGCACAAAATATTAGTTTTATTTCATAATAACTTCTCTCGTGTTGTAGAACCTCACCGAAGTGCAGTATTATATTTCTGACATATTTTAACGAAATTTCTTTCACTCCCATTCACCTTGCTAAATTCTGCCCTGATATTTTCTTTTAAGTTGCTCTACAATATTGAGCAACTATATTTTTTTCCTCTCTGCGAGTAACAACATTTCAATAGACTGCATTACATTATAATTCACTTTCCTAACACACTATAATTAAAACACCATTACACTAATAGCCTAAATACCCGGTATTAACACAAAGAAAATAAAAGTTGCTCCTGAAGCAGCAATTTGCCACTGTACACATGTAGCCGCCGACAGGACAACTTTCTGTGACTTGAATCAGGGTGCGTTGCGCTTAGCTGAGGATATAGGCCTAAATAACTGGGCGTAACTTTTCAGTTTTTTTTTTTTTGTAGAATCATTAGCTAGTAAATTTTCTAGCATTATAATTTCTTAATGAAAACCTTCTATGCTCGAGAAAAACCTCAAACTGAATGAAAAAAATTGTAAAATAATATTTGTATTCTTATTTATATACTCCACGTAAAAATTAGGTATTAGAGATGAACTAATTAGTAATTTCATGAGACACATCATTGCCATGGATAAGCTGTCATTTGTCACTGATTGGCTTACAAATGATTATTTCCTAAGATGATTTCTGGTACTGTGAGATTAGCAGTGCTCATCATTAATAGTTATTTAGATAACTAGTTGCAGATATAGAGCTTTAATATCGAGAGGGTAGTGTTAGAGTACGACTGGGAGGATGTACTAAAGCTAATTTTGTAACGTGTAATCTACCATGTTTTATCTACGTTTGGTATAAATAAATAACTTTATTTTAAAAATTTAAGAAACAAATTTGTTATAAATTGTAGTTTATTAAACTACAAAACTACTAAAATCTGCTTACTTCTTTACATTTATATGTTTGATGAACAAGAGGAAATGAACATTGTTGCTGTAGTCTCCATTTCAAATCTCCCTTTCTTGCTTCATAAAGTGAAAATGTGGGAAAAAGAACTTGACAGTCTGCCAGTTGCAATTATACAAACAATCGAACATGCAACTTTGGATATACTTTCGGAAAAATATAGAAAATTTTAATAAGCAATTACGCGAAATTCAAGGACTGGTGCATGAGTAATAGAGTAGGATGATAGAAAAAAAAGTGTTTTCTGTGAAGGATTTATTAATATTTAAAAAAATAAGTAATGTGTCTGGTATAAATATTCAGAATTGCAGTTCAATATATTTATTATTCGTTTGCAGGGAATAAATTCTAATATTATATTCTTATGAAACAAAACACGCTTTGAAAAAAAGCCGTATAGTATATAAATGATGATTAATTTTTGTTGCCTGGACACAATCGTGCACTTTCTAAAAGAACAGTTGTGTAGAGAAGGGGGATTAATAAGGCATTAAAAGGTATGATACCTTAAGGTGATCAATCCTAATTCAAGTACGGTGAAAGAAGGTTCGCAACAGTGGTAGATAAAATAACATTAAAATGTCATTACTCATAAACTTTACTTTTCACAAATTCATTCAGATAATGTATTAGGTTCCTACGCTTTTCTCTCACGATGTGACTGACCATATGTCCAAGCACTCCTCTCATATAATTATTTCGCACACAGTAATAACCTTTCCTCAGATATAGAGTAAAGGAGGCAGAAATATTCTTCGTGATTGGTGAGAGTAACAAATTTCTTCTGCATTAATTTGCTTTGATGAAGAACGGATTCAGCTCAATTTTTGCCCGAACTTCTGCTACCTTCATTAGTAAGATTTCTCGTCTCTAAAAAAAAAAAAAAAAAAAAAAAAAACTCGGTATGCAAAATTTTTTTCCTCCGTCCATAAGACAAAATATTTAAACCTCAGCAATTTTAGATATTCTCATTTGCATTTTAGTTTGTTCTCTGATCATTATATTGAAGAAATGTTTTTATAAGATATAGTTATGTCATTATTTATTTCTGAAGTGTATGGTTTCTTTTTATTTTCTTTGCTAATAGAGCGTCGGTCCTGGTGGTGTAGTGGTTACCATACTTGCCTCCTAAACCCAAGATCAGGGGTTCGAACCCGGCCAGGACCGATGCATTTTTTCGGGCTGAAGGGAAGTAAAGCCGTGTGTCCCGTGTCGTACATTTACGGCACGAATAAGAACCTCAAGCCTGAAAGAGAGGCCTCTGAGCAAAATTAGTCGGCCGTTTCACGCCCTGAGTCGAATGGGACGCTAATCACCTGAGATTTAAAGAGCGTCCATAAATAAATCAATCAATAAAAAAAAATCATTTGCTAATAGAGGGTCTATACCATTTGTTAATTGGCAACATATTAGTGGTATAGTCAGTAGAATGAGTTATTAATATTGGTCACTTTATACATTGTTTTTCTTATCAATATGCACTGCGGATCGTAAACATAATTAAAAATAAGACTAGCATAATTTCTTACATTATTTACATCGAACTATAAATATGTTTTAAATAGTGTTTAACGCTATTGATGCATCACAGAAAGTGTAAATGTGATAAGGAAAGACATTAGAAATTAAGGAGGGATTGTTTTTAGGGGGAGAGATAAGGAAATGCTGTAAGGGTAAGTTTAGGGTACCTTCCTGGCATTTGTAATTAATGAGCGAAAAAAAGTTGCAGTCAAAGAAAATTATTCTGGCTCCTGTGCCTTACCAACCTGGTCAACCGTGTCGGTATATTTTATGTTAGTAACAAAATAATGAAATAGTTATATAGCAAAGAGGATTTTTTCAGAAAAAGCAACTGAGCATTTCTTGAAATTGTAAGTCGGTTCTGATGGTCTAGTGATAACCATACTTGCCTTCTAAACCTAAGGTACATTTACAGCACAAAAAAGAACCTCAAGCCTGAAAGAAAAGGCCTCTGAGCAAAATTTGTCGGCCGTTTCACGCACGGAATTGAATGGGACGCTGATAACTTGAGATGTTAAAGAGCGTCCTTAAATAAAACAAACATCATCAAGATAAAGATTGTAACAATTTGAGAGTAATACATAGAGCTTTAACTATAAACCCAATATATTTTAAATCCTATATATTTACTCCTCCTTTGTCTCTTTGAGCGTTGTTAATGTTTTCCCCCGTTTCCTACCGGTCTCACGGCAGTATGCA
The DNA here is from genome assembly GCA_030762175.1 of Metallyticus violacea. Taxonomy (NCBI): domain Eukaryota; kingdom Metazoa; phylum Arthropoda; class Insecta; order Mantodea; family Metallyticidae; genus Metallyticus; species Metallyticus violacea. Next base: position 122,780,443 of record CM060833.1, read on the forward strand.
TTCTTTCGCGAAAATGAATGTATAGTTGGCATCATTTTTTATTTTTCTTTTAAATATGAATGAACTTTTGAAAACGAATCAGCTCGTCGTGTGTGTGCAGATAGGGCATGTGCAATTAACAACGAAAAAGAAGAAGAAAACTGGTCTATTCACATTACTAAAATTTAAGAATGGAACGTAAATCTATCGCTAGAAAGTATTTTTTTTTCGTTCAATGCGGTCAATATTAACATAAAAATTAATTATGCCATTTATTTAAGTTTGGAAACATGTTTTATTTAGGGATTAGTTTTAATTATTAATATGTCATAGCATTTATCAAACACTTCTATATAATGATACATTCAGCATTTTCGCTAATTAAATGAATTGCTAGAACGGTTTAAAACGAGCTTATTACGAAACTTTGATAGTAATAATAATAATAATAATAATAATAATAATAATAATAATAATAATAATAACAGTAATACAAAGAAGAACAGCAGCAAGAAGATGACGCTTTTACAATGGGGATTAATAATTATTTGATAACGCTATGCTTTTTCCATTTTTTGAGGTTCTCTTAACCTAATTTAGAATTATTGAACATTCCGGTTAAAATAATCGATTTGTTGGTAAGAAAAGGAATGGAGGCAGGACAATTTAAGGAGAAACATATGTTGCCACAATTACTGAAAATATATTTTTGAATTTTTCTGAAATCATTAATAAAAGTTTCTGTTATGATATGTTGAGTGTATCACAAATCTAATGCAGAATCATTTTATTCTTTAGTTTTAATTCAAATGCTGTTTTTTTTGTAGTATTGTATCTTAATAATTCGTTCCGGGAAGAACTCCCTCAAAATAAATAAATAAATTGGCAATAGCGCCTAAATATATTGTAAAAATAGCATGGATAATCAAATACTATTTTAATAATTCGAACTGATCAATATCACTGCACAAAAATGTTATTGGAAAGCAGAATCGTGCAAATATTAACTTAAACGCTTACAAAATACTTCAACTACAGAGTCAAAGATAGCATTCCTGAATCTTTGAGCAATTCCAATGATTACCGCTTTATATTGTTAGCGATGATTTTCTGTTAAAATAGAAAACTTGGAAGCAATGTTCTTTGAAAATTCATCTGCTCTTAAGCAGATGAATGAACTATCAAGGTATTTTCTTTCTGTAGCTCTTAGCACTTTGCTTCTACACTTTGCACTGCCCCAAATCTGCTCCTCAATTGTATGTGCCTCTCCGAATTTGAATGGATTAAACTGAAAGAGTAACTCACTTTAAAGTAATCAAAATCTACTGCTTCCAAATTTTGTAAACCGCTCCATTTTGAAAAGAACACTGAAGTTCTAGTCACATGTATAACTCACCTAAAGCCAGTAATAAAAATGAAGGAATTAGAAACCAAAGAGTCTTGAAGCAAGTACTTAAATAATGACATCATGACAACTGCCAGTGACAGACTCATTATATGTTCCGTTTTAGAAAAAAAAATATTCTTACTGAAAATAAGTTCATTTGGTTACTGATTCTCCACTAAATCAATTGCTGACAATGAGAGACTCGTCCCTTGGTATTATTTTGGTGTATGACTCTTATGTAGCGTACAATTACGAAAATATTCAGTTTCTACCCGGCTCTTCTTGACCAACCTCATTACAGCCCTAATACTGAGACTCTACTCAAGGAATCCACATGAGACTGAAGAGTGGTTGTAACAATTGCAAAATAACTTGTTCGTTACGGTATCGTAAAGCGGCTGTTTAAGTAAAATCAAGTGACCACTTTTGAGCTAAGTACTAATCCACGGACTACAAATAACAAACTTAGGATGATGTGCAATAAGATACCGTGATTAATATAGCATGAATAAGTAAATTTCTCCAATTCTATATAAATTAACCTTAAATCGGTCAAAAATTGCCCTAAGTAATTAGTTTAAGGGGTTCGTTGCACTTTCAATGTACTCTTTAATTGATATAAATAGTCTTTTAATATTAATTTATAAAATATTGTTTAATTTACGTACAAGTAAAATTCCTAGTGAAATTTAGAAATGTGTCAAAATGCATACAATAATTCTAAGCTACATTAAAAATATGCACCACTTTTTAATTTTAATTTTTTGAAACTTTATATCAAATGTTGGTGGAATCAATTAGCTTATTATTGTAAACGTGAACATTTGATATTCTGATTGAAATTTTAATTATTGAACATTTGAGTTTTATTCTAGAAATATCTGCTTATTTCGTTTTGTGAATATTAAATTACCATTACCAACACCGCCGCATCCATTGTACCACAACCGCAGTAATAATGCATTTTATTTCTGTATGGTAATAAATTTTTAAAAGGAAACTACTTATTAATTCAAAGCTTATTGGCAATAGAATGGTATTTTGCTTTTTATTTTATATTGCTAATCATTAAAATCATTTTAAAGAGCTAAAGCAAATGCATTGATTTTCGCGATACCGGTAAGAGAAATGACATAAATCTGGATTCGTTCGCAATTGAAAAGTTACCTGAGTGAATCTTTGGGAAGCTTTTTGCACCTCATAGAGGTAGAGTGTAAGACTAGGTTATAAAACATATACAAAAAAACAAAACATTCTTCTACTATATTTTTTATAAAAAATGTACTTAATATTTTATTAGCACGTCTCTCAGAGTTAAATGTCTCTAGGCCCCATCATACGGCTTTGATTTTGAGCATAAATCTTTAACTTTCCGTACTGCAGAAAAAAAAAACTTTAAAAGTTTCTATTGTTTTGACTTTTTAAATAACAAGCTTTATCACTACATATCTGGATCCCTATTTGCCCATGTGTATAAAACCTAATGCAAAGGTTTATTTACCGCCATGGGTGGCCGAGATCGTGCGGACTCGTGAGCGGGAGGTTAGGGATTCGAATCCCACCAGTAACGTCTTCCATGATTGAGGTTTTTCCAGGTTTTCCTCAGTCCTCATAAATGGCAAATGCTGGGGAGGCCTAAATTTAGGCCTGGATCGTTTCCTTTCTTAAAAATTCCTTTCCCAATACATCATTCCATCTCATGTATTATTAGTTTCCATCGCCTCTGGTGCCTCAGTAGTTAAAACGGACTTTAAGCGCTATTAAAAAAAAGTTTATATATTGCACTACACTAACTTTATAAATACCAAGTGGGGTAGTTCAGGTGGTTGCGCTTGGGTCTTGCTCTCTGGATGTACCAGGTTCAAATCCCTTGGGACCGGTCATTCTAATCTTGTTTTTTTTTTCGGGTTTTCGTGGCCGCTTAAGCGAATTCTGGAATGGGCCTTTGCTTTCTCCCATTTTCCGCCCATTTCATTCTGTTCGTTCTGTTAAAAGTTGAAATTTCCAGGCAAGGTCGACTGGTGCGATGTGGCGGTAGCTTGCACTTTGAAAATATTTCTGTTCTACCTTGTGTTGGTGTCGTTCTTTTGAGGGGCTTGAATGCCTTGAAGGTAGTGCTTTGCTGGCGTCAGGATGTTCTATCTGGATGATACGCCCTAGCTGCCCTGTTTCTCCTTTATCTCATCCCTTCATCCTGAAGATGCCCCCGCTGGGGATGTAGACACAGACGACAGCATTTGAGCAAAGCTGAAGTACCAATATATCTTCCTCCGTCCATAGAAATCCAATCTAATCAAAGTTATAAGCGCGAGAAAAGTGTCGTTACTTTTCATTACTTGTCCCATAAATTCCAAATTATTGCATTAATAGTCTCAAAGCTCTCTGAGGCAAATTTTATAAGCCATGTCTCACATTTATGAACTACTATCACAACATGCTTCCCTCTTCAAGTCTTTTTTATCAATAACAGTGCTAAATTTGCGCTTTGTACATGAAGTTAAATAGTTTGGGAGGAATTTATAATCCAGCCTATTTTCGCGAAACTTACTCCTGCAATATGTTTAACATTTCAGCCATAAATATACCTACAAACCTCGGTCCAAAATTGTATTTTATTCTCATTATGTGATAATATACCATATGACAGATAACAAAATGTAAAACGTGAAGCTCGGAAATAGACTGTGGAAAAATGATAGACGGAAGGATTGGGGCTGCGTCTGTCCCAGCAAACATTTAATACCATCCTTTATCCTACTTACTTCCTTCCAATGTCACCTTAGATTTATATATATATAAAATATTTATTATATATTTATATACATATAATATATGATATATAATTATATTTATTATATGTATAATAAATATAACACTTTAAGTTTTTTTATCCTTATCTACTTTTATTATTACTGTTAATTTGCTACATTGTTAATAGTGTTATTTTATATATATAGCTGCTGAGATGAGAACAGATTAAGCTCACAAAAATTTCCTTCACAATGTTCGTCATTATTTATCATTCAATATATCAACCGTAAACTTCAGTTCATTTCCTATTAGTCTATACACATTATTCCCAAACGACTTGTGTGCTATTATGCATTTTGAACATACTCGCATAAATGCTTGCACTTCTAGTAAACAATTTCAATATATTTTATGTTGTCATTTATTGGAATACTTTTAGTGAATCTCATTTGAGGCGTACCGGTAGTAAGACATATTTTGAGAAAACATACTTTAACATTCGTTATAACTCGATGAACTGAACTTAATGTTCTTGCATTTAATGTTACTTCTCACCTCTATTGTTATTCACAAGCATCCTCATCGTGAGGTGGCGTGTCCATACCATGTTATATATCCAGTGTGGGAAGTATCTACTCTAAGACAAAGTGACGAAGGATAGTAGCAAGTCCTTGATGTCTTTTCATTAGCTACAGCTACAGCTATTCCTTTATGACGTAACCTTTTCCAAAATTTTATAGTTGAAACGCTTCTTCCGAGAATAGCCCTCTATATATTTATATTTATCATAATGAGTTATTCATGCAGTGCCTTATTACGAACGCATTAAGTGCGCAAACACTGCACAACGCTACCAAAACAGATCCACATACTTCTGAATTGTTAACAAACTGGGCTAGTAGTGACGGAGTGGGTGTTGTGGGGTTTGCCCTTCCTACCCGCACTCTGAACGCTCAAACGTGATGGTCATTTTTATTCAACTTAGGGAAAACATGCCAAACTCAACAGTATAAATCTATAAGCTTGGATGCTGTCTGACAAGGATCAATTTGATAAAAAGCGTATATGCACCCGATGTTGAGTGCGGCCTTACTACCCGAAACGTCTCGGTTACTAACTTCTAATTATATTGCCAACCAATACTACATATATTTATTTACCAGCAATTATATTACAAAATAGATGGCATACCCAGAATCTTAAAACCTACTCAAAAGTTACCTACCTAAAATGTTTCCAGTTCCAATACACCATAACTCTAAGTTGTTGATGTGTCGGAGAACAAACCATAATCAATCTCATCACTTCAATTATTTATATCAAAGTTTTACTACTCCTCTATATCTAAACTTTCTTCTACTGTACTACTTCTAATTTTCCTCCATCATTTACTTCTAACTTTACCCAAGTATTTTTCCGTCTTTTGTACATTTGTACCTCCTTTAATTTCTAAAATATTTCTTATTAAATTTTTTCCATCAAATTTACTCCATTTTCTTTCTATGCCTGTAGTTTCCACCACTTCGTTTGTTCACAATATATGCTATGGTACTCATTATTAGGTTCACCACACATTTGACATTCATTCCTACAGATATTTCTCAGTCCTCTTAACTATCTACTCCTGTTCTGTCCCAAACGAATCTTTCCTACCCTAATTTATCACAAATTTCTAAGTATTTCTTCCTCCCCCAAGCTCGTTTTATCTTTAGATACATTATTAGTGAACTCTTTTCTCTAAATCTTGCAAAGATTTCTTGTTTCTCACTATCTTCAATTCTATCTCTTACTTCTTTCCAAACCCCCCTATATTTATATTGTTTACCCAATAACCTCCCATATAAATGTTGCAACAATATCCTGAGTTTCAAACACCCATGACCTTTCCCATTTAACCTTATCCTGTGCACTAAGACATCCCTTAGCACTTTCTCCATTATCTAACATATTTATTCTTTATGTGTATTTCATAATTCTTTCAAATACCAATTTCTACCAAAGCTACTTTATTAGGTGAACTCTCGCTAGTCCCAGTATAAATTTACAAATTAATCTATTTATTAAATTGAGGACTTTCCAACTGATATCACATCCCCATCGTTCTATACCATAGACCATTTTCGCCTCCAAGTTGGTGTTGTATATCCGTTCCATCCATTTGAAACTTATTTCCGGTATTTTCCTTAAACATGCCCTTAAAACTCCCATAGCTATTTTTCTTTTGGCTAATCTAACTTTCTCTGATCTTTCCAGCTATCATTAGCACTTAATCTGACCCCATGGTATATCAAATTTCTTCACTACTTCTATTTCATACTCATCAAACCACCATTTTTTGTCCTTTTTAATTTAAATCCATTCTTGAAGACTTATTATTTTGGAACTTTTACTGTTCACTTTTAAGTACCATTCTTTAGAATAGTTGTGAATAAATTCATCTTATTAAAACTCCACTTGAGATAAAACCGATAACCAAATCAAATAGAGCTGGTATTTCCTTATTGTTAATTACTGTGAATGTACCTTTTTTACTTTGAAACCCTTCAATAATATCATCGATAAATAAGTTAAACAGTACTGGGACTAATTTACATCCCTGTCTTACTCCTGATAGACTCTTAAACATTTCACACACTTTTTTATCTAAATAGATTACTTGTAATGAATTTAATAAGTTCTTACCTAATTAACTCTTTTAAAGTCCTTTCTTATTTAAATTAATCAACGTGCTTGTCTATCTATTACCTTCTCCAAATCTATAAATATCATAATACACCCTCCCTTTTTGACACTTAAATACTTTTGTTTTAGTTATAAAAATATTATCAACTGCTTTCTTTCCTCTTTTGAATTTACACTAAAACTGCGATAATTTATCTTCCTTTTCAACCCTATGCTATTATCTATTTGCAAAAATTCAGTGTGAAATCCTTTCCTGTTCCTGATAACAGACTTATACCTTTGAGATTGGCTTCATTAATAACGTTCCCTTTCACTTTGTATATAGACACCATAGACTCGTTCACCATTTCATTAGAATCACATAACTCTCTAAAATTTTATTAAACAATTTTACTCCAAAACTATATTTTTTAAAATACTTTATTATCTGATAAATGTTATTATCTTACTCTCAGATATATTTTTACATATTTTAACTATGTCCAGTGTGGTATTGTACCTGTACATTACTATGCCATCCATAAAAAGTAAAATATTATTAAATTTATGGTTAATTCTTATATATTATTTGCCGTACAACTTTGTTAATTTAAATAGTCCTGTTGAGCACCTTCATTTTTTTTATTTATCCACTAAATTAATTATATTTTGTTTCATTTTTGTCATGTATAATGAAAATATTGCTTAATGATAAGAGTTTTTGTATTTTTTATTATTATTTTGGGCTTATGTACCATTTGTCTTGGACAATAACTGCGATGTTACTCAAATCTGATCCACTCACTACCATTGCTAGCATACCAATTATATGTAACATTAAGTTGCCTCAATGGATCTTTCCATGAAATTTCCGCTCTTGCATTTCCTATCACTTTCATTCCCTTGACGGTGACCTTCTGTCTCAGCGTTAGGTATGGAAATGGCCCTTCTGAGGGAGTCGACATTCTTGAAGGGGGATTTGATTTGATTTGTTTTATTTGCGGACGCTCTTTAACATCTCAGGTCATCAGCGTCCCATTCAATTCGGGCGTGAAATGGCCGACAAGTTTTGCTCAGAGGCCTCTTTTTTCAGACTTGAGGTTCTTTATCGTGCCGTAAATGTACGGCACGGGACCCACGGCTTTACTTCCCTTCCGAAGGAAGCTATAATTAGGATTTTTACGCCCCAAAAAAATACATCGATCCTCCTGCGATCTTGGGTTTAGAAGGTAAGTATGGCTATCACTACACCACCAGGACCGACTTGAAGGGGGGAGGGGATACGCCGGTGTAACGGTGTTCTTTCTGAAAACAATGTTAGTGTCTCGTTTCTCATTCTCCTTGGATTCTGGTATCCATGTGTCGCCTCTACCTCAGTCTTTCCTCTCAAAAGTGTCTCCAATGCAGGCATAAACGCAATCAGCCAGTTCTTGAGACAGCCTGCTCCTTCGACCCTAACCATCCACTGAACCATAAAAATAGTAATATATTTTTATATGCATTTAGCCGCATTGCACATACGTTTTAGATATGAGTACAGAAACAAATTTATTGTCCACCTTTTTGAAGAAAAGGAACTGTATAGTGTGTATTATTTATCAACTGATACTTCAGAAATGAGCTCATCTATGATACTTATAATAGGCTAAAATATGCTGAAATCTATTCGTGGACTTTTTGGATATTGATGTATAGAATGAAAGTCAACAATCTGTGGGTTTCTTTGGTCAAAGTGGCAGAAATTATGTTCAACTCTTGTACTAACCTAATCCTCATTTGCAGATTGCCCGGAAGCATATACCGCTGTTAAAGCTCTTAAAGAGGGAATCCATGAATGAATTCGCTTTCCGGGACACGCGGCAACTGTACTTGCCAGTATATACGCCCCAGGTTTTCACTTGTACAGAAAGAGGATAGTGATTAGTTAAAAACAGCAGAGCTGAACTTTTTGTTTTTTTCCTCCGGCACTGTTCCACGCGTCAGGTTTCATTAGCAGCCACAAGGTTCCCAGGAGCGAAATAGAAACCCAGACCTCAAGGAACCACTTCTAATTTGCCCTTATAGCCGTCCTTATTCATTACAATCAGAAGGGCGATTTGTTCAAAGATAAAACTCTTCCACTTCCACTACCACGCATACCGACAGAACATTTCTATGCTGAAAATGCCATTCGCCTAGTCTAATTTCATTAGAAACAGTTTGTAGCATATGCTTGCTAAAACCAGTATGGCCAGGAGTTTCAAACTCACAGCAGGACATGAACAAGTACATAACTATGTTTGAGACAAATAATTATTATAATCTTCACCACCTCTTAAAGAATCACGTCTCAGAATAATCTGTCCTGGTGGTCTGCCGGTAACTATACTTGCCTCGTAGACCCAATTTCGCGGGTTAAAATCTACCCTTGTCGATGGAGTTTTTGGGGCGTAAAAATGTTAAGTATAGGGAAAGGAAATAAAGCCTCGAGTCTCGCGTTGTACGTACATTTTTGACACGTAAAAGAACCACAGGCCTTTTTTTTATATTTGAATGATATTTAACGCTAGAATTTACTACAGAGGCACCACGGTACATGATACATGAGATGAAATAATATATTGGGAAAGCATTTTAAAGGAAGGAAGCAAACATTCCAGGCGTAAGTTTACTGGAATTTGCCGTTTGTGAGGACTGAGGAAAACCTGAAAAAAAACCCTCAGTCAGAGAGGATGGCTCTGGCGGGATTGGAACCCCAGACCTCCCGCTTATGAGTCCGCTCCTTAACAACCTCGGCCACCCTTGGCGGTACTTCAGGTCTGAAAGAAGAGGCCTCCGAACAAAATATATCGGCTGTTCACGCCCTGAAGTGAATAGGATACTAATGAACTAAGAAGTTAAATAGCGTCCTTGAGTAAACCAAACAAATAAAAAGTCACAGATTACTCCGGCTCTACCTATTTTGCCTTGGTCACGCCTGCTACTAAATTTAAAACATCGAACAATTTTGAGCTAACTTTCTCCATAGGTAGTAAATGACCTTTGCAATTATATTTGTACTCATTTATATTATCAGTTAACGACTATATTTAAGTTAATTAATAATTTTAAATTGTTTATTTTATCTAATTTTGTGCATTCCAATGTTTTGTTCAGGAACCTCATTTCTGCTGCTTGTATTCTGGAAGTATCTCCTTTGGCAACAATTCAATTTTCGCCTCCATATATTAAAATAAGCATAAACCATGAGCTTAAATATTGTCGCGTTTATAATCTGGAACTTTGCACTGTTCTCTAAGTGACATTTTTATACGTTAAGTTGCATCAAGGTACTTAAAATGTGTTATCTGTTCCAATATTTCAATTTTGGCTTTGTTCTTTTCTGAAACACCGTGACTTACTGATATTTTGAAACTATATTCCTCATTTATTTGCTGCAAATTGCCTCCTTAGTCTAGGGGTTAGCGTTGCTGTTAGCTATCCGGGAGATATCGCGTTCGATTCCCGGTACTTGCTTATGAATTTTTCTAAGTTAGTTGGGTCTAGAACTGGGTCAACTCATTCTTGTGAGGATTATTGTGGAGGTGTCCGATGAAGAAAACAGGAAAACCGCATGAAAGATGATGGCGGGATGCCGGCATGCTGATCACATTCCCTCCTGCAAGACTGAGATAGAGAATGCAGTGGTCGCTGCGGCAGACCATGTCCCCGATCTACAGCTGACGCGCCATAGAGGAGAGGGATACATTTGTTGCAGTTTAAATGTCTTGTTTATTCTGTACCATAATATCATAATCTGGAATCTTTAAGCTGTATCTAATAGATTTATTAAAAAATGTAACTAAGATACTTTGTCATTACATTGATATTAAATTGCGTCAGATATACAAAATTAATTTCAAAGTAACAATAGACTATTTTATATATTTGTCAGTTCATAGTTGATGGGAATTATTTGTATATTTATAATTTTATTGGTTGCTCAGTTACAATTGTATAACATAATATCAAGTGCTTCACTCACTCTCGATCCCTAATTTTCCTTTATATCTTGGTAACTAACAGAACCAATTAAATGAATTTTGGGACTGACTTTGATATTATGAAAAGTGTAGAAGTATGGAAGTATATCAGTGGCGACGCTGCCGTCTAGACAATGTGTTTTGCATGCCCATAAAGGCTAAACGCCTTCATTTGGCAGTTGTGTGCTTTAGAAATAAAACAGTTTTTATTAAATAGCGAACCTACTGTCAAGAGAAACATTTGAAGAACATATATAGGATAAACAGTTTAATAAAATGGATAATGATCCTATCGAATTAGAGCAAATGAGCAAAAACATTTTATAGTTAAAAGCAACAAGTTTACAGTTGAATTGTGTGCCAGACCCGTTTTTGCTTCCAATTTGATTAATGTTTAAAATTGAACATTTTAACATTCATCACTCTTAACATTACACTTCTAAGAGGTTAATTTGTGTTTTCCCATCTTAAATTTTCATGACTGCTATAATAACTTTAGTATATACTTAAAGAAAAGAATCGATAAGGCCGATAAAAGAGGCAGTAGCCCTTGCATCCTATATTATACGTATAAGAAATATTGTTGCATTCCTGAAATTGTGAAAACATTGAAAGTGGAAACTAACTCAGGTCTGGGCACTTTTCCAGCAAAACTTTTTGGATGGCATTTTCTTAATTACTGCTCGCATTATTAAAGATGACAGGGCAAATTTTTAATTAAGTTTATCGGACACTTTCAGCTGTTTGGTTCGCCTCTTGAGATAAACTTTTTATCATCAGATGTTCATACCGATAGAGGAAAAATTTCTAGAACTTTGTTCTTTTATTCTTAAGTCCGAAATGCGGATTAAGGTATAAACTAATAAACACTTGTATTTTATAAACTGAGGTTTCATTGTACGGGTTAGGCAAGAATGCGATGCAGTAAAAATACTGATTAAAGTTAATTAAATAGTAATAGTTTGGCCTACTACTATGGCACCAGAGCCCATTTCGAGATTTGGCCTTCTCTCTGAAATAGAGGTCATAATGCCAAGAACATTTGGTAACTGTCAATTTCCTACAGAGGTCATAGCGATATGTGTTCAGCACATTGCTTCCATCATTACAAGTGACATGGAATTCTTAAGCACTTAACATTAAGTTAGGTAGACTCAAACTACTAAAACAATGTAGGTAAACAAAACATGAACAAAGCTTTGAGCTATCTCCTGTTAGGTAAACGAGAACTGATGAGTGACAGGCCTTAGGAGAGGGTGGTTTGTACCTCGTTACCTATTGTATCTCTCCCACATTCTGAAATTGATTACCAACATAACTTCATTCTAGTTTTAGAGCTTAGAAAATATAATGTCTAGTTTTAAATGGTACATTTAAGTTAAATCGCCGATAATTTTCTCTGGGTATGGATATTTTTAACTTTCAGTAATTTTACGACAAGGGTTCATGACCTAAAGTTTTTCCTGGTTGACAACCCTTTTACATCCTGAAAAATGCATGGATATCAGTTGGAATAAAACCCTCTAACCCCGGCTCTCTAGGCAAGCGCTTTACCTCGAGACACTGAGGCTGAAGAGGCGTTAATGATATTGAATATTAAAGTTCGATTCCGTATTTTCCCCTGCTTCAAAACTTTTGTGCTACAATTAATTAAATGAAATCCTCCTTAAACATGCCTAATACATTAAATAATAATATAATACTAATTATATGTAATTATATTTATTATTATATTATATTATTAATGTAGTCTAAATAATCATTTACACTACATTGCCATAGTAGTCGAAAATACTTTCAATGCATTTTTACTTTGCAAATACAGATACTGTGTCATAAATAATTTTATTTCTCAAATTTTGTTTCGAAATTATTTTTATATAGATGTAGTTAAATTTCGAAGTAAATACCATTACTTTTTATTCAGCTAAATCCATGGTTTCATGTCGGTTCAATTTCTTGGTTTTGGTGCAAAAAATTCGCGGATACCAACTTCAGCTGCTTCAATGTTTTGAAATTTTCTGCGACATAGACGATAGGCCATGGAATGGATGTAATCCAAAGACACAAGATCAAAACTGTATGATGGGTATGGTAGGAGAAAAACTGCATATATTTGCTGGATACTATTCAGATTCATGAGTAGTTTCTTAATAATTACGGGATACTTCTGTATCAAAACTCAAACATCTCTGGTTTTACAGATTAATGCTCAGCACTAATCACTTGTCTATTTGTTTCGTAATTCAAACAGACACATATCACTTTAAACTTCCAATGAATTTGAAAGTGAAGAACAGGTTTGAAATATTCGGGTTGCAGCCGGAATTCAAGCCTTCCGTAATGAATAACTGTCTTATAGTAGAGAAACCTTAGGGAGGTTTTCGAGGCATACAGAATCAGATAAGAGAGGCTCGGGGTTCCGCTCTTGGAGGAGAACACCGTAGCTCACTTGGTTAGAGCATCAGCACGTAAGACTGAACATCCGTAGATGGAATTTTTCAAGTTCGAATCTTCATTTTCAACTTATGTGCTACATACGGACAGCGTGAAAGAAAAATCTCTATATATAATCCAACAGACTTTGTTTAACAACTCTAGCACACAAGCAGGGACTGAGCCACTGTTTAGAGGTGATTTATATTGTTTTTATCACATGTGAATTTCTCTTGACAAATATATCATCCATGAACTAAGAAATAAGCAATAAATTGGTCTGCGCTGAGTGGTGTCAGTAGACCTAAAACACCCGTAGACTGTATATTTAGATGTAATTACTAATTCTGATAGCCTTCGAGCGCTTTTTGATGCAGTTTCTTCCAATAATCTGTGTTCTTAATACGTCATACCTTAGATCTTCGGGAGTGTTTTCTTTTTCAGTTTTTGAAACTTTGGCATGATTGCACAGCTACTTGCTCACTGACGGCTTCATCGCCCTTCACTTCACATATTTTTTCCAGTCGGAGGCAGCTTTATAATTTTTTTTCCCAATAATGCCGAAGATGAACTTCAATGTGAAATTTCGTTATCACCCTTTCGGATTCTTAAAATTAATATAAAATGACTGTCGTGCATACAGGCTATATAATAGCCACAAGTTCATCCTATTTCCATTACCAAACGTCCAGCACCAACATAAAGCGCTACAAAACGATTAAAGAATAGCCCTACAGATTCTTAATTTGCGGATGCTGTGCTTACACTCAAAAAGAATAAAGGCTCTACAATTTGATATAAAAGAAATGAAATCTATAACCTGCAACAGCGGCTTGGGCACCCAAAAAATGGGCATTACCTAGTAGTGCCGCAGGCAGCTTTAAATAAAATGCTGTACAAGGAATCGAGATTTGAGTTTGTAGATTTAAAACTAAGACACAAAATTTAACAACAAATAAAAAGTGTAGAGGGAAAACCGCGTTATTTTTGCGCCTGTTTGCCTGACGATGAATATAATGCTGTTTAAGATACATTGTGTAGGAATTTTAATTATACTTAGGAATTAATATAATTAAGTTTACATTTACTATGAGGGATGAGGTGAGATAGAGCGTTGGGAAGCTTAGCGACCAGGTTGTTTAATCCAAAGGCCTATTGTGAGGTTTACAAGAGTTGATTCTGTATACACAAGGCTAGCGGCAAATATTTGCGTTGCTATCTCTAAAGTACCTTGTATAAATTTAACGGCACATACCACTCGACTCACGCTATTGGAGTGAACCTACCCGCATTTTATAGCGTTTTTTGTGTAACAATGCCGCAGCTTGCATTTACACTCACTTAGTTTAGTAACTCATAGAGCTAGGTATTTTATAGTACTCTATCCTTTAAAAAATCAACTTTAAGCACATTCTTTAATTTATCTATAAAGATTTTGGTTTACAAAATGTTCGTGAACCTAGCATTTTCATTTTACACTCTTCTTCTTCCACTTCCATGAACTAGACAGCTTGAACTGATTATCTTATTCTTGCTATACCTTTATTGTTATTGAAGGTTCTTGAACTTCTTTCTGTATTCTGTATGTCTGTACTCTCAAATGCTGTTGTAAACTTATGTCCCTCTTAAAACCTCTTACTGTGGGTAACATTTTCTTTTCTACTCTTTATTTATTTAACTTATATTTCTTAGGTCACCTGATCATCTCGCCATGTTTCTGGAAGAGCGCTCCGGTATACACGTGTTCACGCGAGCAAGAGTTCTATGACCGCGCCGGATGTCTCGTTAGATTGGAGGACGCATTTAGGAGACGCTTAGATGAATATTTACTGTGCACGAATTTACCGCTCTCCCATGTTGGTTCTGTTATAGGGTAGAAAGAGAAGTGGGCTGGTGCTGAGTGACAGTGGCTTGCACTATAAAAAAGCTTCTGTCACGGCATCTGATTTGGAAGCAATCGTTCTGAGAGCCTTGAACTCCTTGGCGAGTGGAATCAGTTGACGTTGGGATGTTCTATTTAGAGACAATGTTAGGGACTCCGTCTAAGTTCCCGTCTCACCGCCCCTGGAGCCGTCCGGTGTCTCCCTCACATCATCTCTCCCTCGGGATGCAATACACAACTAGTCAGCCCCTGAGCAAACTGAAATACCCAAATATCCTCCTGCGACCCTTGCTATCCAATACAATCCAATGGTCCGTAATGCTGAGGTGTGGAAACGTGAGGCGGTAGGGAATGAGTAACGTTAAGTATATAAAAAGATCTTAGTAAATTGAGAACTCACTCTTTGTCCGCAAGGCCAGTCCCACAACCAGAATTTAATTCATTACACTGTACAAAGACACAAAACTTAAATATTTAAGCTTTTGTTCGTTCTATAACGAATACATTTTTATGTCATTTGCAATTGTTAAATAAAAATACTTGTTTTCTCTTTATTTTTCATAGCACTAACAAGCATGCTTGTACGTCTGGTCCAGTTTTTGTGCTCACTTCTATGAATTATTAAGTACTAAATTTGACATTAACTTCCATTTATTTCATTTTTGTTTCTTTTATTGCATTTCTTTACTTACCTATCATCTTAATGCATGGGAAATAAAATGAGGGAATAATGCAACGTAATGTCTTTTTGTTTTTACTAAACTACTAAGCTAACCTCAGAACATTAAGGCATCAACAAAAGCATTCCCTTTTCTTGCCCTGAATACATTACGCAAAATGCTCGCACAGCTCGGAGCGCTCTTTGGAGCCAGTTGCCCAAGCCTGTCTTATATATTCAAACCTGTGATGTAAGTAAATCAATGTGTTTGAATATTTGTATGTGTGCATGTTGGCTATATGTATATAGGTATGTGTCTATGGCCATTTTGATTATTACAAGGACGATATTAGCATGTACGGCCATAAGGCCCATTCGATAGTTGTATTTGCTTGAGTGTATTTTAAACTGTCAGTAAAAACTCCATTACTACTACTATTCAAGCTTCTAAAGTGTGTAAAGAGGCATGGGGTCAGGCATTATTCTTTATATAATCTCTATTATTATTTTTTTTTTGCTAAATGTTTCTTTTTGTTAATCCGCAAATATTCTGAAAGTTATTTTTTTATGTTTGCATTTTATATTTTCATCTTAATCGAAAAGAAATATATACTTCCACCGGTTTTAAAATATTCTTGTCTATAATAACTTTATCTATTTTTTTAGCGGAGTCCCTTAATTTTTGTTTAATTGTTTTACTTATATTTGTTAGTACTTAAATTTATTACTTTTTCTCTTAATTTTTCCAATTATACTATTTCTATTCTGCCAGCATTATGCAAAACTGGTAAAACATTTTCATTCCTTTACTAGTTTTATTCAACGTTGCATTTTATACAAATTTCTAGTAGCGTTTACACAATAAGTATCAAAATTACTTTTTAATCAAAGTAGGTTTGTAGTTGCATTTTTGCTTCTTTTTTATTCAAATGAGACAATAAGTATAAATGAAGCTGTTTTATCAAAGAAAGACGGACATAAAGATACAGAATCCTCTGAACTTTAGAGAAATATACATAAATTATAATATATACATTTTGCAATCTTACTAGGATAAAAAATGTTGGCTTAAGAAAGAAAACATGTTACTACACCCTTGTTAGCCTTAACTGCCCCAGCTGTTTGGGCGATGAAGCACAAAAAATGTTCTCCCATAAATAGTAGCGGATTTCTCTGTCAACAGGGAAAGGTTGGTGGTGATAGAACTGGTTTTACATTTGGTAGGGACGAAGGTTAAAATGTTACTAATAACTTTTTAATGACATTCTTTTCAATTTTTTTTTAATTTCTTTTCACCATACTTGAAGTAGTGGCTGTTATTTTAAAGTTTTATCATCCATAATACTTTAATAGTTATAATAATAATTATTATTGTTGTTATTATTATTATTATTATTATTATTATTATTATAGGAAATATTATACATTTGCTGTAGCAAAAATTGCAAATTTTGCACCGGCACTGGTAGCCGAAGATTCATAAACGAAAGGTCTATGGGCCAGATCCTTCAGGGCCACCCTCTTTGATATTTTTTCCTGTATTTTCCTCAATTACATCAATGGCAAATGCCTCAGAACACCGTACAAAGAAAATGAGTTCTTACATTCCTTAAATTCCCTTTCTTGAAACGAGGACTTGCATTCGAAAGGTTGCAGGTTCAAATTAACCTGACTACCTTTCCTCAGTCATTGCCCCATTTACATTTCATTTTACTTTTAATCTTCATTTTATATATAAGTGAATTTGTTCCATCATTTGTGGAAATGTTGTCTGGGAGGTACATTTTTGTGCTTGTGAACTGTGTGTAATGCAGAGTTGGCCACGGGCTTATAAATACTACAAACGGCGGAGAACATCGTGGAAAGAAGAAATTATTGATAACTTGGTGTAAAATCTTGCATGCCTCTTTTTACATTGTAAATTGTACAGAGCACATAGTGAGAATTGATTAATATAGGGTATTGTGTTTTTGTTTCCTACTAGGGTGACCTTATAATAGAAGTTAAGTGCTAAGTTGCACCAAATAAACATAAGTGCACTTCCAAAACATTGGTGGATCAGTTCTATTGTAATTTGCATCCTCTTGCTATGATATGTGTCTACCAAAATATTCCTGTTTCTGAATCATTGCAAGGAAGAAGTACTGTCGTATTTTAAAACTGAATGCAATTCTTTGGGAAAGTGTTACCCTCATTAAACCCAAGAGGAGAATGCATTTAAGGATTACCAATATCTTCAGCTAAGTGGTATCTGCATATGAAATCGTGCCAAAAGTTGCAGTTATTGACACGATACATCTTTGATTGATATCCCTTCATATATTGTGCTACTTGGGACTTTGATAATGTATGTGTGGTAGTATTGTATAGCTAATACACCGCAATATGTCCTGCAGCTTTCGAGTTGTCAACAGAATGGGTCCTGCCAACGACATCGTACAACGTTCGCATTACTGGCAATGGCTCTACACAATTCTGGTAAAACTTAGAAATGCGTATAAACCATCTGTATGAGTAAGTTGTTGTCACCAATAAAATTCCAACTCTCGTGAATGTATAACTAAATATTGAGAAACATAAAGTTGCACTCATGTTTTATGACATATAATGACATATACACGGAACAACTAATAGCTCTGTAGATTGAATTAACCTATTAATACGGAGTAAAGACTTGCTTTGCCATTTCTTTAGTCTTTAATCACCCAGTGCTTATCTGTATTTAAGCAAAAAGCAAAGGCTAAATCGTTAGAAATTCTTTATTTGCATGTATAAAATAGACTAAAATGGACCTCTCTCAGAGTTTGCCTAAGCAGACACTTTCTATATATGTGGCAACCACCACCATGCACAGAACATAACGTTACCTATTCTTCCTTTTCCACACACACGCCCCATTGTAAAGCGCCTCGTAAAGAGAGAAAGCAAGCGCAGTCTCTGGGGAAATAAAAGAGAAACTGTTGATGTTACGTGTGTTTTCCCTTGCATTAGAAAAGATTCATGGTATCATTAGCATTCTACCGAACATTGCCAAAAACGTAATACGATATAATCTAGACAAAATGTAGCCATCCATTTCTCCATATGACCTGTTGTATCTTCAGCTGCGTCACGATCGACACACTTTTTAACGGTATTTTCACTCATATTTCTATGTAGCTTTTTATATCATAAACGAACGCATGAAGTCAGAAAGTGATGGGTTTTATATATTGGGCTAACGTTTTAGAAATGTTTAATTATTTAGATAACTGCAATGCTATTTTTTCACATGTTCCACGTTTTAAATGCAATATTTTAAGGATTTTTGTGAATTTTGGTGTGAACTAGGTAATTTTCGTGCAATTAATTTTAATTTCTGTACATTTTGATTAGTTTTTCTTGATTGTATTGTATGATTGGCCATTATGTAAGGAATTGTTGTGGGAAAAGAATTCTAAATCGAAATTCATATTTTTGAATATATTATACAACCAAAAAATGAAGGAGAAATGATAAACTTGCATTCTTCCAACTCACCTATACGGACTTCAAATATAGGCCAACCGCCAAGGATGGCCGAGGTCGTTAAGGCGCGGACTCGTGAGCGGGAGGTCTGGGGTTCGAATCCCACCAGGACCGTCCTCCCTGACTAAGTTTTTTTTTTTACAGGTTTTCCTCAGTCCTTATAAATTACAAGTGCCGGGGAGATACCCTAAACTTAGACCTGGAACGATTCCTTCCTTAAAAATAAATCCTTTCCCAATACATCATTTCATCTCATGTAAATATAGGACATAACTAAAAAAAAAAAAAAAAAAAAAAAAAAAAACAAATAGAAAACAATGTATTTAAAAGAAAATGGGAAAAACGTTTAATCATTACATTAAAGCACCGAATACCAAACTAGAAAATCTACATTAAAAATGCTGCCATGTTTTTTTAAAATGGTAATGGGCGAGACATGTGGTATGATATACTTACATAATTACAGTTCAGGGCTCTAGAAATCCAGTACACAGATGGCTCGGACGAATTGAAGATCTTCGATAACATATTAATTACGTCACCAAAAGACAGGAAGCAGTGGAACTTGCAAATCAAACCAAGAAAGTTGCTAAGCAGGACTATCTAAACCTAGCTTTCTCCCTTGTCATTAAGGGATGTTTAGGGTTAACCCTTAAATGTATGAAATTCTTATTACAAGAAAGCTTACATTAAAGATAAGATAGCATAATGTGCACATTGTTCCATGGTTATCTTATTATTTTTCATCGTAGACATCAACCGAGGTAGTTAACTAAGCGTGACACAAGCTTTTCGGTGCCATCTTCATTTTGTAATTTCCATCAAGATGTTCCTTCAGAGTTGGAAAGAGATAAAACTCACTTGACACTTATTCTAGACTGCGATATATGCTGGTTGCTGCAAACATTCTCAGCAAAAGTGATTATAGAATTCACAATTCGTAGAGCTACTCGCCTTGACATTTTGCCACACTCTTGACGGTTCATTCTATTGTCCGTGTGTTGATAATGAGTTTATTTTGCTAACACATTCGCAAAACGAATTAACGAAACGGAACCTTACTTTGGCCAATCCAACAGTAGACTTGCATTGTGAATGGTGTTGTCAACTGCCACCAAATAAATAAATATTCGTAACATTCTCAACAGTGTAACCACACTGCACGGATACTACAATTCCATGTAAACTTACTTTTGATAAATTACATAATTTAAAATGTGCCAAGTATTAGTGACATTATCCATAGGAAACTGTTCTGCAATTTGGTTCGTCTTACAAAGTGAGTTACGGAGCACATTAATGTACGAGTTGGCAACAAAGCGGGAGATTTGGTCTTGCGCGCGCATAACTAACTTTCAGCAGACAGTAGGCTTGTACTTTTGTCCGTGTTCTGGTTTTTTACAAAAAAGCTTTATTTTATTGTGTTATTTTTGCCTTATTTAAATATAACTTACTTGGTGTGAATAAAATTTTGTTTATTAAGAAGAAAAACTGATTATAAGCCAAGACATGCAAACTTATTTTGAATCATCTGCTAGCTTTGAAAACATCATGGTACAATATTTATACCCCATCACTGTACCCTAATATGACTGGGTACGCAATCATTAAACTGTATCCTCAGAATTCACCACCAATTTCCCTCTAGAGAAAGAAGAGCAACTCGCAGTCACACCAAACGCTTGAAATGAAATATGATAAACTACAGCTTCTCTCTTTTTGAATGCTAGCTACTTTTACCAAGTAATACCAGTGAGGAATGAATACCCTCTTACTTTTTATCAACGATCTATTTATGTGAGCTGGGCCTTCCGGCACTAAGAAACATAAAAAAGGAAGAAAAAGAAAAGAAAATTTCTCTCAATTGAAGAGGTAATGTATATGTATTGGTCGTCAATTCCATCCGAATGAACTGCATAAGAAAAGGCAAGCTCAATGTTTTCAATCATAATTCACATCTTTTATTGCAAGATGTAAGCCATTAAATACTAGGTTATTTTCCTTCTTGGAACCCTCCACTTGCTGCTGGCAGCAGTTGACCGAGATGTGCTGTTCTTGTCTTGTTCATACTCTGGCCGGGAAGCCGGAGGGGAGGTCAGTACAAGCTTAACTCTAGGAATGTACAGATATTCTTGCGTTGTGTGACAATGTATTAAGTATTCATTAGCGATGTTATACTGTATTAATTACGCACATATAGAATGCATATCTTCATTAAACAAAGTTTTATAAGCGACATATATTTACCGGCTGCCTAAAAATAAATGTATCGATCCTGATTTGTTGTTTTTTTTATGTTTAGAGAAATCCGTTAATAAATTAAAGGTACACGGCAGTCCAAATTTATATTCACTTGTATATGAATATTTTAAATAAAGGACTAGAAACTTTCTTTTTCCTTCTAAATTGATGGGATGTTGAGAAAGCGAATCACTTTATTCTGTAAATTGTCTCAAAATCTAAATACTATTTAGCATAGCCTGACAGATGCGATACAACACTCCGTGCTTTATTTCAAAATGTTCCATGTAGCATATCTTGCACTGGAATACTATCGGGTTTATAAATAAAGGGGAATTAATGTCGCCAAAGTACGACATTTTTATCTTTGATGAATCTGTTACATAATGACTATCTGAAGAATGAAAAGGGACATAGGCGATTCAACAAATTCAAAATCACCGTACGAGTGAGAGCGTTTCTTTACTATTTGACTTTAGACCAGCAATTTAAATTTGAGAAGTGTGGGAAACTATTGTGAATGTTAAATGTTGCGGTGAAAGGGTGCGCATTGAGAGAAGTAATGTACAGCTGCATAGTGTGAAGCTGTGAACGAGAATATCTTGGTGGATAAAGGTGATAGATGCACTTTTATGAAACAGAGAGAACTTTATTTACTGATTATAAAAAATGTTGGACTCAAAATCATTAGCAAAAGAAAATAAAACAACATGCAAGAAATAGATCTAGAGTTATATACCATGTTATCGTCGAGAAGAAAATTTAAGTTGTTTGTCGCTCAATACAGAAGTATTTCACTGCTAGATATCAAGCTACAGTTAGTTGTAACTGGCCTTTCAAGTCTCGGCTATTAGACCCACCACAGCCTTTGGCGATCATACTTTAACTCCTCTCCCCCCACCCCCACACGTCATGTCCTTAATCGTCGCTTGCTGAATCTGTTCTCTGCCGGTCTCATGACAGTATACATACACTCTACGAAATAGGAATAAGCTCGTAGTACGTATGTGTGTAAATTTCCTAATCAACTAACCCTAATCATGATATTGTGAACAAATATGATTTTGCTGGTACAATGCGAAACTAAGATCGGGAGTAAAAACGTAGTTTTAACTGAGGAAAAACCAGATGAAGTTGGTGCCAATTTAGAGCGTTTGCCTGCAAAATCACTTCCGAAATTAGCACGAATGTGAACAGAAATATTAGCAATAAAACTTATTTGCGTCACTCAGAATGTTTTCTCCCGATACAATGTCATTTTAGCTAGGGGTAGAAAACAGTTGAAGCAAAGTACAAGCACCGCCGTCTGCGGCACCAGATGTAAATCTTGCGTGGAGGGCGAAAGTCTATAAGTAAAACCGGCTATGCTTTTGATAATCAGGACTTTATAACCACTGTTTATTTGTTTTACAGTTAATGTTCCATGTCTTGTGTCATATCTTTCCGCAAGACAATGTTTAGTATAGAGAGGATTTAACTGCATATGCCGATAAATGCCTCCTTTCACGTATCTACATTTCGTCCATTCATATTCGCGAAAATGCATGGAAAATCCTCTTTCTCTTTTCACATGAAATTTTCCTCTTATTATACTACATATTATCCTTCCATCCTTCCGGCTGTTTATCTCTGTATTCACGAGCCCCAGGCAGAGTGGACCCCGAAATGAGGTTCAGAGTGAGGGAGGGGTGCGGAAGGAGTAATTTGATGAATAGCAATGACTTATCAGGTCGTGGCCAGAGCTGTCATACTCGTACATATTGCTGAACTGTTTCAACAGATCATACACACTTTGGCTTTCATTTGCAAGCGACCATATTAACATGTAGTACTGAAATGATGTTTATTATCTCGATTTTACATGTATTAAGTTTTTAATATTATGCCTATTAAACCCAAATTTGATGAATATTAAGGTAATTTTTCATTTTTGAGTAAATTACAAGAGTTGGAGAAAAATTGCTCTAAAACCAAAGGAACATAAGCAATGCCAACATGGATAAGTATATAGTTTATAAGTGCAAGTAAATAATGTTATTAAACATTCACTCTTGTGTCGAAAGTTTTATCTCGAACTGTTGTTGGTGGCGAGTCACTCCGTGACCCTTGAACTCCTCATTAACATTACGTTTTATAGATAATATGCTTATTCAATGTACATTCGTTTGTATATATTAATAAAAGCATATGCTGAGCTGATGATTAGTATTCATAGGGTCTTCCTGTATTTCTTATTACTGTGTACAACTTTATTCAAACAGCTATAAATTTTCTTAAGCTACAATGGTATATTTAGACACTTTATAAAATACACTTAGTTAATTTTATATTTAAATTCATAAGAAAATCAATATACTTTGAGTTGTATTTAACAACTACAAGAGACTTACGGCAAAATATATAAACATCTACAAAATAGGACTTAATTTGGCACACACACACACACACACACACACACACATATTTAATTCTTTCTAGCCCTTAATCCTCCATGGGCTGGTCCAATAGGATAGATGGAGTGAATTTTAGAATTTTAGAATATGGTAAAATATTAAATATCTATATTAAAGCCTTCAAGCTCGTCTTGCTGCTGGTAAGTATAAAAGATAGCCAAGGATCTCAATATTTCTGGATTGGTTTATGGAAAGTTATTGTGATGCCACTAGATCGGAAAAATCTGGGCGTTTGCACTGAAAAGCAAAACCTGAGAAAATGAACTTTGGCTTCTTCTGGCGTTGGAATTTGAACAGCTGAGAATGTTCAAGTTGCTACAATAGATATCATGGAATAGTTAGAAACGGAGATGGAAATAAGTATCAGACGTAAAAAAATCGGGTCACGGTCCGCATTTGAACCACGAATCTTCAGCCTTTCGCGCTGATGCTCTACCAGCTAAGCTACCGTGTCCTCCTTCAAGCTCTCATTTGGTTCTATATGTACTCTGGAGATCTCTCTAAGATTAAGAGGCGACCCACAATGTTCCGCGAGTAATTATGGCCCAGGTTTCTAGTTTAACCACCAATTATATAGACGTCAATTTATATATAAAATGGTATATAGTATATAAACTAACGCCTATATATTTGGTGGTAAAACTAGAAATTTGGATTATGAGTACTCGTACAGCAATATGAAATGCCTTTTAAAGGATATATATCTCATATTAGAGATAAGTGGGGTACATAGAATCTGAGGAGAGGTTAGTGGTTCCGTGCTTGGAGAAGGACACTATAGCTCAGTTGGTATAGCATCGGTCGGGAAGGTTGAATAAAGATCTCTTGGTTCCAATTCCGGGCCTGACCCGAATTTTTTAAGTCTAACTCTTCATTTCCAATTTATGTGCTACACTTGGCTTGTGGAAAAGAACAATTGCTATATATAAGAACTGGAAATATCATACAACTTTATCTATTTATCATAAAAAACAAAACGAGATTCCTGTCATATTCAAAAGATGAACATAATGCAAGGTATTATGACTGTTCAGCAAATTCTTCCAACTTACTTTTTATTAAACAATTTGAATAATGCATCTAAGTGGATTCAGTAACGTAAGGACAAAAATAAAACGCAAAACAATTCACTATAAGGGGGAAGACAAATTGAGAACCTATTTGGAAATCTTTTTTATATTTATTTAAAACTTTTAGAATAAACACTCAGAAAATTTTTTCAGAAATCTAAGAAGCATTTTACTTGGGAGTTAGGTAGAACTTTTTTATATATATATATATATATATATATATATTAGACTAAATACGCATTAAATGCACATTTTAATGTGCATTTTTTCATATTCTAAAAGTTACTAGAATACCCTAAAACACCAAAATTGGTATTATGCTTCAGATATGTAAAGAATATAATTATAGTTAAGTCTAAGAGACTGTTAAGAATGACATTTTTTACAATTTGAATACTTAATAAAACGCGAGTAACCATTCTTGAACTAAAATTGGACTGAAAAATTAATCAGAATCAAAAATTTAAAAGCAGCAATATTTCAAGTCACTAATTGCCTTAAACCATTCGAATTATCAAAAGCACCAAATGAATATTCCATAAAATTTAAAATTATGGGCAAAATGTGAACATTTACAACCTTCAAGGTTCCCGTTATAAGTGCCTTAAGACATTTATACAACGAAGTACTACAAAATTTAAATTTGGACTCAAAAGCGCAATAGGAAAGGAGCAACTCACAAACTACCAACTACTTTCTGGCCAACCCCTCCTGGGGGACACTCGTTCACGTTCAGCTCCGTAGGAAATGCCAAAAGCTGCCCACAGCACCTTGAATTTATATGTGGAGGAAAACAAGGACAGGTGTCTGGAAGGACAAACAACGAGAGGATATACCGGTACAATATAAAGGGATTACAAATTAAATGTACGGCCTTTATTATATTTTACTTGTTTCTAAAATCCTGTCACCTTTTAACTTTTGGAAAATCAAAAGACTACTGGAATAAAACACCAAAAGAAGCATAATAAACAGCTTGAACAAAAATGAATAGATAGTATAAAACAAAGCTTTATTTTAGCAGAATGTTCCGCTAAATATTAGGCGGTTTTTTGAATCGATGTAAATCAATTACATATAAGTTATCGATATGTAATGCCTAATATTTTAATGAATACCTGGAATTTTTGTGCTTTCCCCTGGCCGCTTAGGAAATTTTGGGATGATCCTTTACTTTCCACGAATCTTTCACTCTTCAACTTCATCTCATCATATTCTTTTGGTTTTGTTACAGAGTCGAAAGTGCCAGACGAGGTGTGCTGGTGTGGTGTTACGGTGACTTGCTCCGCTATTGTCGGATTGTTCTAGCTGTAACACTTAGGAACCTCTTCTATGTCGTATCTCACCACCCGTGTATTCTGGCAGCACGGTGTCTCCTGCTTCTGAGACCTTTCTTCCTCCCGTAGATGCCCCCATGTGGGCATAGGCCATTGGCTAAGGCTAAAGTACCGAAATGTTCTCCTCCGTCCTTAACAATCAAATTCCCTCTGAGAGCTGCTTGAGATATCTTTAAGGAAATTGTACTCTAATATCTTACAAATTTTATTGAAGAAACTATTCCTGTTGAGTAAATCCACGTAACTGTTATTTCCTCCCTAAATTTTGATAGGGAATCTAACTGAAACAAGTTCATTACAATTTAGATTCTAATGTTATTAGTTTTTTCTTCTGCTGTGCATGCCTCTTTGGCAATTCTTTTATCCAATATCATCTTCAGATGTTAATAATCGTAATTGCTTCATTCTCACATCTCTTGCTCTTAAGTTGAGATGAAACGTGGCTGCTTTCTATTCATTGTGCTTGGCTCATCAACTTTCATCGCTATCTGTTTTTATCTCTCTCTTTATTCTGTTAAAAAGGTGAACGTTGTGAACTTGCAATCTTTCTGATTTCTTTCACTCTCCAATAAACTTTTAGCACTAACCTAAAGTTATAAAAGTTTTGGAAATGTAATCTAGTGCTGCTGTTATTCATTCATTCTTGTAGTTTAATAACGTACTCATATTATTTATTCCTGCTAAACCTTGTGAAGAATTAGGTTAATTTTTATGTCACAGCATCCGTAATCGCAAATCAGTCTAAATAATCAGTCTGAGCAGATATTTGATATGCAGTGGTGTTAGAAGAATCATACAAGGAATGTCTTGTGCATATGAGGCAAACATAGATTTTCCATGTATAATTCATTCTAAAATGGTAAGTTACATCATTCTTAAAACATTTCAATTATATCAATGTCGAAAAGCGCATCATAATAAAACTAAATAGCTGGGAATTTGAATTTAAAAATAAGAATGTCGGAATATTAAAGAATTAAAATCTCATACCTGACAATAAAAGAACACCAGGTACGGAATAAACTGAAAACAAGATATTTATATATATTTTATTTAAGTAAACAATATCGTTAATATTGATGGTGCATTATTTTAAAATATGGTTTTCTTTCAACATTTTCATATACTCAAACCTTTCCATGCAGGTCTACATTTGTCTGGATAATAAGTAATGATTTAAGTGTTACATACCTATGTAGTATTAGTCATCTAAGTTATATATTTATTTAGTATATCCCATGATATATCTAAAATTCGTTTCAAAAAGGATATAAATTGTCTCATTACTACCCCTTTTCTCTACATAATTTCCTATTGTGCATATACAAAAGGGTGTTTTATAATCTTGGAATATGCAATGTTTTAGCAACAAAAACAACTTACTTATAAAAGCAGGTTCTTTTTTTGAAGCTTCAGCATTTGTTTTAACTGTGCATTTATAATGAATCAAAAGGTAGAGGGAATTTCTGTAATCTGTTTAAGTTTTTAACCCTATAATCAGAATATTGATTCCCCTATTATGAAATTATTGGTACATTATTTGCGAGATGACACAAAATATTGAGAACATTACATTAACTAGTAGTACAAATTCGTTTCCAAATAGGAAAATTAATAGTAGAATTCCTCAATGGCTATTTATTTTTTCTTTAATTTTTGTCAAGACCTTGTCTTAAAATATGTATCTCAAATATTATCAAATGGCATTTATCAATACATGCAAATGTATGACAGAGTCAGTTCTTAAAATACTTAATTACTCAATAAATATACATTTAATTGATATGAAATTTTCCGTAAATTTACATAAATTCTGTCCAAATGTACCCCATGTACCCCATCTCTTAGACATCTCTTCTTGATGTAATAAGATAACTAAATGGTCGTTTTACACAGACACCCACCCACACACACACACACACACACACACATACACACATACACATACAAGAGTAAGTACATGCGAATTACGATCTCGCCGATAAGGATTATCACCTTCACAAAATCCTTATCTGATGTCATACCTTATCTTCTAAGTAAATAATTGCAGCTAAGGACTTACTCCAAATTAAATTAAACAGTGATTGGACGGTGTATATGGGGAAGCATCCCCCTCATATTCTACCGTAAAAGAATGGGTCAATTTTTTTCGAATGGATCGAGAAAGCATTGAAGACGAAGAGCGTGCAGGTCGGCCCTTGTAGGTGCTCACTCCTGAAAACATCTCTCTTGTGGAAGGAGAAATTATGGAAGACCAGAGGCTCAAAGTTACAGAAATAGCTTCAATGTTGGGCCTTCCTAAAACAACAGTCCTTTTAATAATTCGTGAACATGTACACATGAATAAGATTAGTGCAAGTTGGGGCCTAGACTTCTTTCCTCAGTCCAAAAGCAGCAACTAGTCATGTGTTGTCAGGCATTTTTGGAGCTCTGCCGTGGCAACGAGAGAGAGAAAAATTCTGCAAGCCATTGTTACAAGAGATGAAACTATGGTCCTCTGCTATGATCCCTTGTCCAAAAGAGAGTCAATGGAGGGGCGTAAACTTGTCGAAAAACACCCTCTGAAGGCCAAGCTCACATAATCAACCAGGAAGACCATGGCTAGAATCCTCCTGTGAAAGAATATTCTTCTTTGACTTCAAAGAGAGGAACACCAGTAAATGGGGAGTACAATGCTGGCCTGTTGTACAGAATACGTGCTTCCATCAAAGAGAAAGTTAGCTGAGGTTAGCTGAGTGGTGTTGTGCGCCTTCTTCACGGCAACGCGCCTGTGCACACAACTCTTGTTGCAAAGGAATTTGTGAAGAAATGTGGCTTCAAGGAGATCGACATCCCCCTACAGCCCAGATCTGGCTCCCAGTGACTATTTCCTCTTCTCAAAACTCAAGTAGCACCTTCGAGGAAGAAAATTTAAGTATGACGAAGAAGGGATGGATGTTGTTTATATCCATTTTGCAGACAAGACTTCGGACTATTTTTTAGGGGGATTGAAATGTTAATTTAAAGATGTGAGAAGTGTATTGCAATAAAGAATAACTATATTGAAAAGGGAAATATGTTTTTGTGTTTTCATATCCATAAAATGGTAAGGCCAGAAACTTAGGGACCTACCCTCGTATATGCATGTTACATTTACTTGGAAATTACTTTGGGCCACGTTAACATATTTAGCGATCAAAGCAACTGTAACAATATCTTCTCATTCATTTGTTTAACCCTCAGGGATCCTGGTACACCGTCATTTAAAGTGGCAAGTCCAGTACAAATGGCGCTCTGAAAAACAGAATAGAGTTATATACACATTCTTAAAACTAAGGACATATAACTTTATTTGAAGCGCAAAATGGCAAATTTTATAATTTTTTTTCAGTTTAAAAATTTAAATGTACTTAAAAACGCTTATCTTTTCAAAGAGGGTTTCCAAAATATTCCCCGATGGCTGAAAAACAGAAGTTGTACCATTTAAATCTAATGTTTGCGGAGGCAATGTTTAAATAAATTTTGTTCAGAGGCCTACACGTTTGTCACGTAGAAAACTGCGACTATTTTCAACAACCTCTAAAACGCTGAGCATTTTAACACGCTCATGCTCAATAAAGTTAAATTGCAATATGTATTATATTCGAGGGCCTAGAGCCGGACGACGTTAACTCTGAAAAATGCCTTTTTCAGTTAAAGGCATTTTTATTATCACAAATGCCAATACTTTCAATTCCTAAATTTTTATTCTGATATTCCCATTAATTTAAAGGAAATTTGAAGGTAAAGTTTTAGTTTTTAATAATGTTCAGAGTCAGAGAACTGTTGAATAGATTTAACGTTCTCTTGTCTCTAATTTACCGTTGGTTTTAAAGGTTGCAACTGAAGATGGTGTTCTCTGACTAACAGTTTATTAACCAACTCTGAGTTAACGCTGGTTTTATTGTTGATGCTGTTATACATTATTATTTATGGCGCATAAATAGAAATTGTAGCATTGTCTTGCTGATGCATTACCGTTTCAATGCCTTAATTTCTTAATAATGACCAATCATTGCCTCAGTACATTGTTGTAAACTTGTTTCTTAGAAAATACCAGCAGTAATAGGCAAGATTGATTATCAAACAAAGAATTACATCATATTGGTTTAAGATTGCTTTGTTTGCAGATCAGTACTGTGTGAGATTTCTAAGCGAAATGGGTCACGGTACAGAGTAATGAGAGAGTATTTTAATAGAAACTAGTATGTCTTACAGCAGAGGCAAAGTCTTAGTCAACTTAGCCTAAGAAAAAGGTTTACCTGAAACATCATACGAGAGCAAAATACTGTACGAAACAGTCATTGCCCATCATTAGACACATGAGACCGGACTTGCCATGATACATTACATAATGCCTCAATCCCACTGGAAAGTTCCATTTATTATTATTATTATTATTATTATTATTATTATTATTGTTGTTGTTGTTTTTGTTGTTATAGACGTTGACCCTAGTGAGAGAGTGTATAAAGTTAAGTGGACCTTCCGCGACAGTAGAAGGCAAGACTTGGAAACTCTTATAGTAGCTGATTAAAATACATCGGAATTCACGAAGTAAATGTTGATCACACTTATAAAAATCAAAGAAAAAGAGAATGAATGAATAGTGTTTAACACCCGTTTTTGCTACAGAAGCACCACAGGCGATGGACACTGATGATACATGAGATGAAATGATATATTGAGAAAGGATTTATTTTTAAGGAAGGAATCGTTGCAGGCCTAAGTTTAGAGTACCTCCCTGGCATTTGCCTTTTAAAAGTACTGAGGAAAACCTGAAAAAAACTTCAGGTAGGGAGGACGGTCCTGACGGTATTCGAACCCAGACCTCCCGCTCACGAGTCCGTGCCTTAACGACCATGGCCACCCGTGGCGGTAAAGAAATATAAGGAACCTTTCTAATCCTGGTAACTGGATAAAGAATATATAGTTGCAGGTTTGTCTCATAGATCAGGTACTAGTGATAAGCCGAACGGAGCTAAGGGTGCTATTTGTAAAGACTGTTCAAAATGTCCTAGAAAATGTAATTTGTTCTTCACTGAAGAAGACAGACTTCAAATTAATAATAATTATTGAAACATTGACAATAATTGACAATACATTCCAGTCCTAAGAGATGTAAATGAGAAAGCGTGCACCAAAAAAAAAAAAAAAAGTCTATAAGAAAACATTTTAGAAGCTTCTTTTTTGGTTAAAGGTAATGAGAGAAGAAAGAGAGTCAAGGGTTTTTTAACTGCTTTTAATATTTCAAATAAATATTTGAAATAAGAGCGATGACAATGTGTAAATAATAGTGATGACAATGTGTAAATACGGATCAGAGAGGAAAACATGAACCAGGCATAAAAAAGACAGAGTCTCATGGAATTTATAACAGATCTTAATAGAGTCCTATTACCCCAGGAAAAATATAACCAGAGAATGCCTTTATAGTTACTTAAATGTTGCAAAGATGTGTGATAGATATGTAGAAAAGTGCAAACAGGAAGATACATACACACTTTCAATAGCAATAGCAATTTGACGTTGCCTTTCATACTAAGAAAGAGTCAGCATGAAAAATATTTTAAATACCAACATATTATGATTGATGCAAAAAGACAGGTTTTCAATAAACATTCGATTCTCACGTTCTTAAAAAAGAGAAGACATGTCAATTTAAGTTGCAAATGATGGAGCAATTAACTTTTTCCAGTTTAATTTTGAAGCAGTTCGATATTGCCCTCAAAACAAATCCTAAACATTTTTTATAAAGGAAGACTAGTAATGTGTAATATGATCGTGTATAATGCCCGAGAACTTTATGTAGCATGAAGTTGGCCGAGGGACATCGGAAGTGGCATCATGTCTGTTTAATTATCTGAAAATAATTCAAGATGGGAAAAATGTTTGCTTGACACCTTTGGAGGACAAATTAGGAATGGTCTATTTTCAAGCATGTTGTTACATCCTGTTAATATTCTGGACATTCCTAATGATAAATCTTAACTTTTTTGAGCCTGGACATTGCATATGGAGACGACACTGCCCATGCCCATATAGAAAGTGCTAGCAAAATGATAGATATATTCGATTCTTCGATTTGATACGCCGTGGTCAGAACTGACAAGTACCGAGTACCCAGTTACAGAAGTGAAGCAGAAGGATATTTATGACTTCAATGACTTCCAGATATCAATTATAAAAATAAAAAAATTTGGTACTAATGGAAATTGTGTTAATAAATATTGTATGGTTTCAATATAGAAATATACCTCAAACGTCACTGCGCTGAAGAAGAGTTCAAGTTTCCAATGCAAAGAAGGCAATTTGGAAGTTTTGAAATTAAACTTAATATGCAATTGAGAAAAAATACCATGGCTTGATAAAATTGCAAGCACAAATATTGAAAATTTTGAAAGATCTGTGTGGACAAATAATTCCGGGTACATACCATTTTTCCTAAAACAGTTTATATACAGAATGAAAAATCACAGGTAGAATAAACAAAACCAGACATGGTTATGTAGTAGCTTATCTGTTAGTTTTTATGCAATTTTTGTGATCAGTCAATTGGCTTCAATTACTTTTCTCTAGGAACTTTCAGTACGCGCTACTATTAATAAAAATATTGACATTAAATTCATATTAAATATTGTGACATCATTATGTGTACATTGTTCAGCGTTTAATATTTACATATCTATGCACAGTAATTTTGTTCTTAAATATTTTTTTAGTGGCCAATATTTGCAATATGTGCAATATTCAGTTCTTAAAATTATTGGTAGATATACATTGTGTATTCAATATTTTTTTCATTAAATTTATTGTTAATAACATTAATTTATGTAGTATAGTGTTATTTTCCGTGTTACTTCTGTGATACAGTTAGAGTCAGAGAATATTATCTCCGAAAGTTAATTTTAGTTTTATAAAAACATTGAATAATTACAATAACTCGTGCGGAATTGTCTTCTATTTCATGTTTTCTATTTTAGTATTATTTTAAAAATGTTATCTCCATAAATAAATGAGCTACATTAAATAAACAAAATGACAACTATATTTTCTTCCTCCTGTAAAACTGTGTTACTGGAGTTTCCTTTGTCTGACGCTAAGCCCTTGAAAATAGTCCTGTTCTTTCAACTGTTCAAACTGCGATTGTTAACTACAAGAATGCGTGTATTCTGTTTCGCCAATCTTCCATAGACTGAATGTAGTACGCACTTCTCAACAATCTTCAGAGTTTGTTCATTGTCTATCAGTATGCATTGTTATTAGTAAACCTAGTTCTAAGTAGATAAACATTGCAGTTAGTATGTCACTATATTGTAAAATTCAAATGGTAAAGGTTTTCGTTCTCTTTCATAATAAACATAAGCTAAAGCATTCTTTAACACATATTGCCTTTATTGGATTTATGATATAGACGTCATAATTTCTGTTATGATGTTGTCAGTAAATAGCTTTCTGGTTAGCGTTTCTCACTCACAATGTCCTATTTGACATACTGGGTTGATACGCCACTATTTAAGCCCTTTTTATTTGTCAGCAATTGAAATTTTCTCAGTTCAAAATTCTTTTTATTTAACAATTAAAATATGACAAATATCAGTAAACGTCCAATAAGATGAACTTGCGATAATGCACTTTATTATGCAGAAAGAAATTCAACAGTGGATAATTGCTGTGAATGTTTCTCTAAATATTGGACACAAACGCTCGGAAGGGAGTAGCGGTCCCTCTTTAGGGTTTACGTCACTCTGCAGCGCTGAAATTATTGACTTGTAGCAACCAACGTTTATGCTTTGGATGAATTGATCTGTCAGGATATTATAGCTGCTAGTTTACAACGTCAGCATTGTGGCGGTTCCCTTTGTCATCAAACAGCTAAATACAGATTTTTTTTTCACAGTGAGCCACATTTACTTAAATAAAAGAAAGAAGAAATATTAGAATAGAAAGCAATGCATTCTTCAACCACATTAGGAAATAGAATACTTCCTTTTTTGGCTTCATAACTGCTGGTGCTATTCTTTAATGGATACACTGGAAAGAGTTGTTCAGAAATATTAACCATATAAATGTTCCACTTTGTACAATAAAATATTATAGCTTTTATATTTCAAATAATGAGAATATTAAATAAATTTTTCGAAGGTGAGGAAAGTTTAAAACAAATATATATTAAATACGTCAGTAATATATATTGAACAAAAGTTATACAATTTTTAAGGGTCTATAAAAAAAAACATTACTTTGAAAGACTAATTTTTAGTGAAATTTATATGAAATGTAAGTTACAAGCAATTATAACTGTTTTATTCCAAAATTATTTTTATCAGCCGTGTATGTCTGAATATATATAATAATGTATATTTAGTCACCCAGTATTAAACTTGAATTCCTGTTATGTATAATGTATGCATTTATAGGAGTCTCTGTCAAAATATTTTGTTATATTTTAAAAACCAATAGCGACATTGACTAAAAGTTCGTATATTTTAATTGTTAAAACTATCTTGTGTTCTGAAAATATTTATTAACAAGCACAATTAACTTTTTAAAAATACGTATTTAAACTATACTATTTTCGAACATAACTTTACAATCCAGCGTGTTTATTTTAAAACTTGGAAATACCTTTATGCACGTATTAACAATTCATTAGAAATAGTTTTTGAGGCATAAGATGCGACTAAAATTTGGGTAACTGGAGGAAAAAAATACATTTTTCTATGTAGAAAAATACAAACGTTAATGTAATATGCTACAAACATAAAGAAAGAGAAAAAGAGAGAGAGAGAGAGAGAGAGACCTCTTGGAATGAAGAACAATAAAGTGAAGGAAATAAACCGGAGTACAAGCGTATTTATTATTATATAAAGAGACCGTTCGCATCGGCCGGACATCGGCATGACATGCATGCTACAGCTACATTTCCTTCCCTAATCTCATGGCACTAGAAGTGTTGACCAATTTTATGTGACACATTATTCACATCTTACGAAGTTATCATTCACACTCATTAGTTCCTCTGCATTAATATATTTTATTTTTCATTGTTCTTCAGAGATTTGTCACACTTTAGACTTGTAAAAAGTAGGCCATAAATCACGAATACTCTTATCATAATGAGCGCTATAGCAATAAATTGCTTGGTAGCGTATTTTCAGGATAGCACTATTAGTTCATGTTGCTTTTACTTTTCGAATGCAAAATATATGTTGGTTGCACTGTAGAACATTCCACCGATCGATATTTCTTTGCTCGCTTTCTAATTTTGCTGTCGTACTGATGTCATGTGAAGTGTTATTTAATTGGCTAGTATTATAACTTTCTTGTGAACGCTTTACGACGTTCACTTTTGTATTTTATTGCTCGTGATGAAGGCATGACAAAATTTGGTGTAAAATATCGTAAAATAAAACGTTCGTTATTAAAACTCATTACACCACGTGTAGCTAATCAGTCGAGCTAGTCGTAAGGGCGACAAAAGTTTGTTTTATATTCTTTCTGTAGGTTTTATAATGATTCAAAATATACAATAAGAATAAAATAGAAACATTATACTAGGATTGTATTTTTATGCGAAAAAAGAGCGCTACTAAAAATCAGAAAATGTGCGTTTTGTCTAGAGTTTGAAGAACATTATTCCTGCGCTCTATAGAGTTAAGAAATGTTGAAATGTTCAGTTTCTCGACCGATAATAGAGCAAAATAAAAACAAATGTGCTATTTTAGAAATATATAGCATGTTTTATAACATTAAATTATTGATTTTGATCTCTTAGATATTGTTAAAATCGAATTCCCTATAGTGTAGTTTTCCTCTACCATAATATTGTTATTTAATATCTAAATGTACATATCCATTCTTAAATGCGACCTTGTTTCTCCCTGATCTGCGGAAAACAAGAGCTGTGGTCCGAGCCTTAAGGCAAAACGGAAGGGGTTTGAGACATCCGACATGGTATTAACACGTCTTCCCGGAGGTAGGGAGGGAGCAAAAGACGATTTAACCGAAATCTGCTCACGTTTCAGTATCTCGAACCGAAACGATTACGACTCTGACGTCAATGAATGGCTACATGCACAAAAGGCAGTAAGGGGCCGCTCATTTGTATTTTGTGCGCGGAGGGTTGGCTCCTCTGAAACATTTACAGCAACTCTTCCTTCTCTCCTCCTGCTGTCATTTTCCTCCCTTAACAATACAGATAACATTTTACCCCCTCAACAGCTGGAGTACCCTTCTATACAATGCAGCAGATTTTAGTCGAGACCAATTTTCATTTTTCTCTCCACTTTAAGTCATTAAAATCACAAAGTTAGCGGAGTACGACCATTTATATTTCCACCCGAAGGGAGGGAGAACTTTCCTTCGCATTTTTTCAGGTTGCGATTAAAGGAGTGTATTGTTACATAGTCTTGGTAAACTGATAACTTTTTATCTCCAAGAGCCCTATTAATATGTTCCTAGTATCATATACCTAGATAATATATAATTATATGCTTTATGTATATATTATATGCTAAATAATAAAAAATAGGATACATGAAAATATAAGGAAAGTATTATTTCAAATAATGCACATTTTATGATTATTGTTAACAGTTAATTAATGTTAATTATTGTTAATCATCCTTTGTAGCTGTAACTGTAGTTTTATAATACTCTGAAATTATTTATTGCAATATAACCAGAATCTTGCATAAATTTTACATACCTTTATTTCTTTTCATTTTCAAAATAATCCAAAAGAAACTATCCAATATCTATTTGCTTTTCATGAACTCAGGTAACGCACCATACTGCATAAAGAAATTGGAAAGTGCATTGCATAATAAAAAGTCATAGGTCTTTAAACTATAAAATGCAATGCCTTTTTCTAGAAGAAAATAATGTTGTCCTTTTTTAATCATTTTAATATCATTACTGGCTAGTAATAAATGGAATGGATTTATCTGTTATGACTGGAAATGAAACAATTCTCTCACTAATAAGATATCAGCATAAGCCTGGAGAGTTAGAATTTGTGAATCTAATGCAGAAACTTGCAGTTAAACAAAGACAAAACGCTTGACAGAATTCAGAGTCAGCTACACTATATGGTTGATGTTAAAGTAGCTTCATATCTGGTAGTAAACATTTCGTTACTAGTTATGAACGTGTAAGTAGTTTTTGGTATCTGCAACTCCTGTTAGCAAATAATACAGTCCTAGCTATGATATCAAGAAAGTTGCTTGCCCGTTTTAGCCTAACTGTAACCTAATTATTTCGGGATAAATTGTATTAGTGCACTTTTGGTGACAGTTTTTCTCATCTGCAAATGCTCTCCATCGTTACAACTTTCATGCATTTTATATTACACAGGTTGGAGGAGATAGAAACGCATATATCATTAATTGGCATGTTTTAAAAATT
Organism: Metallyticus violacea; assembly: GCA_030762175.1. Taxonomy (NCBI): domain Eukaryota; kingdom Metazoa; phylum Arthropoda; class Insecta; order Mantodea; family Metallyticidae; genus Metallyticus; species Metallyticus violacea. The sequence goes on from CM060833.1 coordinate 122,818,233, forward strand.
CACGCGAACAAAATAACTTTAAATCCGTTTACAGGTTTCTCTCCCTGTTGTACCTCTCTGGCTCTTTCAGCACTCTAGGGCTTGCGTCCCAGCATAGGAGAGTAAGTAAGCCACCCACTCATTCCTGAGCTATTAGTGTTTAGCATTACATGTCGCCAGCTTATCCAATGTCAACTAGACATTTCCAACACATCTAAGCGTATATGGTATGTGTTCAAGTGATGACTAGTTGCTTTTGAAAATACCTGAAACTCTTAAACGTAATTTCCGACTATTGCTTAATATCCAGTTCCCTCAAGTTTTAAGCACCCGCAAAATTTCGTCATATTAGATGATTTCCAACTTATGTTAGCTAAATATTTAGATATATTTACAGAAACAAACTAAAGGCATAAAACCGGGAAATCGGCTACAACGCCACGGGAAAAGTCCTGTAATCCATCGTTGTGAATACATAGCTCTCATATAGTAAATGTGTTGGAGAAAATCGTGAAGAATATTTTCACATGTTTCTGTTGCTGTAACCAAAGTAAGATATGGGGCTTTAGTAATTGATCGTCACTTAATTAGAGAATGCTGTTGAAACACCCTTGCCTCACGGCTTGTGGACCGCCTGGGGTGCCTCAGTAGTAAAATCGGACGTTAAACACTATTCAAAAAATAAAAACCGGCTTGTGCACGGCGTTCATATGATTAGAATGTGCGTAAATAATGGTCAGTGGCACATGTTCGCAATGAACACATTCAAATGATGATCTTTTAGCTACATCGCTGAATTTTGAAAACGCTGAATTGATAAATATATGCTTTTGAAAAGAAAAATATTTAGAATAATAGCAAATGATACATAAAACATTGTTTTAAAATAGCTACCCCTATGAATATCCAAATTGCAGACACTGAACTTTTTGTAAATATTTAGAAAGCTGTGCTATATAAGATTTATTGATTAGAAAGGCGATGAAACTGGAGTGATAAACTGAAGTGAAACTTGTAAGAGCCTACATCTCTGTGTGTCTTTAATACTGACTTTGAGAATATCATTTCAGAATCACCAGAAGTGAAACTTTTCTGTATCTTGTGCCGTTTTGCACGAATTTCATACTTAATACTTTTTCCCTTTCTTACTCGTCCTGTTTCCTGGCCACATCAGATGATTCACCAATAAATACTTGGATCTTATTGGTTCCCTCGCTTATAAAACTTTCTAGCAAGCTGTGACGTAAATATTCTCACTGAGATATACTTTTTCGTCTCCGAAACAGAAGAGGTTATATTTTCTTTTGACATTATATATAAAATTATTAAGCTCGGAGTCTTCTTAAAAAGTAAACCCTGTGACCCAGGTAGTCTGTGGTTTAAAACGTTTATTTTAATATTTAAATTATACTTGGTTATATTGGTAAAGCGTTGTATTTTGTAATACGTTTATTAAAAGTTAAAGTCAATAAGTTAAAACTAATTGTTAGTTTTGGCAGCATTAAAGCTCTTTCAACTATTCCCCTAGAGGGAAATTTTATTAAATGCTTACAGGTAATTTTGTGCTATTCTTTTATTCAATTTATTGTATGTTAGGGTACTATATTAAGATTTTATATTTGGTGAAAGATATAGTGCTGATAATTATGTTACATAATATAATTATTTAGGATTTCACGGCCGGCATTAATCCAATAAAATAATGTTTCCGGGCTTGTTGGCCGTGGTCCAAAGGCTGTATTTTATTGGATATGTTACATAAGTTTGCAGTTCTCAAGCTTAAACCTTTTCAGTGTATTTATTGCATCTATATTCATCATTGTTTAATAATTTACATTAAAAATGTAAAACATTCACCTTCGATCATATATTATGGGGTTTTCGTAATACACTTCCAGGGCTAAAACATATTCAGGTATTAACGGGAAGGCATCAAACCTTAATTATGCAGCTACATAACTGTGATATGTAACCAGTTTTTTGCAACAGAGACAGGGTTGAGTGTCCAAAGCTACAATTATGGAAGGGTAGTTATTAAGCATTTCAAAGTTTCATATATTCAAAATTAAAGTGAAAGGAAGCGTTTTAAAATAAAATTGGTTCAACAAACAATCAAAATAATTGTGGATGCTGAAGCACAGACCAGTCCCGATTGTGGCGTTTATTTTTCATCCAAGCGTATGCCAATACCGGATGCCGTCCATCTGTTCGTATTAATGAATTAGAGCGCGAACGGGACTGGAAATTAATTTGCTGCTTCTTCTTCATCACACGCTAGTGAGTACGTATTGAATTTTACAACGAGCTGCATCATACATGGCTTAGGCGTTCCGTGGTCTCGCGAGTTAAACTGCAAAGGAAATTGGGAGATGATTACATATTTAATATCATGCCTAAGAACTCATAACATATTGGACATTTTTAAGGGTTCCAGTTTGATTTAGTATACATTTTAGTTCCTGTTTCTTCTTATTGTTTTATTTTGTTCCAGTTTCAAACGATAAATTCTGTTTCACAAGCGTATGATATTTTCCTCCTCTTGCTTTCTAATTTAGGCGTGTTACTATCAGTTATGATTTGTAAATTTTCATGATTTCGCAGCATTTATCTATGAATGGTATTACGGCATTTCAAGTCGACTATTTATTATCTTTCAATAATTTAAAATTTTGTTTTCACATGCTTTAATAAGATTATATTTTAAAAGCATTAAGTGTATAAGATTAATGCAGGGGCTGTCGTTATTTCATGCATTTTGAATTCTCGATTATTTTTAAATTGAGTCTTTTAAAAATAAACATTTTACTTATTCTTTACCTGAAGACGCACAATTAACCCAAAATATGTTTTTTTTTCGTATAACTTGCTGTTGGTTATTATTGTTATAATCACTTGTAACGTTAAAAGTTTTGTTGCATGATTCATTTACACTTAAAAAGTTTCTGTTTATAGCTTGTGCAGAATCATGTTATGCGTTTAATAATAGTGGGTGTTATACTCACTCCGATAAAATCTTAACAGCATTTTAAGTAATTACAAACATTTTATAAACATTTATGAAGATAATAACCACCTTGCTTCAGTATAAATTAATAAGCTTGTCTTCGAACACCTACCGGACCGGTTAGACGTTCTTCATTAGACAATTTAAATTTCAAAAAAGCTTTTTATAGCTTATATAGAACAAAAGTGACGCTCCGTACCTCACACCAGTGACAGTTTTATACTCTTCATTGCTGTTGAATTTTCGAGATACAAAATGTAATATTAAACTACTGGAAATATTTGTTAATGTAAATATACTACAAACCATGATAAATTTCCTTTTTCCCAAATAAGAATGAATACTGGTGGGTCTAAGATTTACAGGAATAGAACATTGGCGCAGGAATTCATTATATACTCTTCTGCCTTAGTTCAAGTCTTAAAAATATTTTGATAACAAGCAGGAAGTCATAAATTTTCTGAAATATTGGGGTACTCACTTACTCCACTTCCGAAGTACAAGCATTGCGTCCGGTTATTTTCACCTATCAAGCATGACACAGACACAAAATCTTCTATCATATACCTTCATGAAGTGTGGAAGGAAATCAGTTTCTGTGGACCTCCTGGCATTGCGTTATTCACGTCAGTGAGAGAACCGATTCAATAGCCGCTGCAGTGTCCCATCAACAAATAGTTCATAGAAGATATTCACAAACAGTTCGGACAAAAATAAACAGCCAAAAAAAAAGGGCCCAGAAACTATGAGATACACTGGATATGAGCTTTTGTACCGTTTTATTGAGTATTACATACATAAAAACATTTAATATTCTCATTATATATATTTTTAATTTTTGCTGAGATAAAACAAACTTGGTCCGATTTTTGTAATACTGTACGCAAGAGAAGAAAAATTGAATAATTCTGAAGTCAGCACAATAAAATACGTTAAAATACAAATAAAATATTGCAATAATTAATTAGAAATTATTAAAACCCTTGCACACCACTATGCATATCTCTTGCTCTATGGTGACAGTCTGAGATCGGGCCATAGCGACTCTGCTTCCTATACCTCCTTCCTGCGACATTGTTTAAAGAGGGCATCCCACCGGCTTTCGAGATTGAAGAACGTCACCTATCAGGCATATCCCTAGGCTGGGTGGACTTCGTGCCAGACATTCCTAACTTCTAAGCAGGTACCGGAAATCGAACCCTGGTCCTACCGTTCAGCAGTCAGCAGCACTAACCGCTACCAAGGAGGCGGTCAAAACCACTGCGTATATTAGGATGTTACATAGATAAAGAAACGCACTTTTTATTTAAAACTGTAAATGCAGATGCTATAATGCTATAATGCTCAAATGTGCCGACACAACTGATTACCAATTCAGCTTGCTTCTGTATAAAATGATGACTTTAATCATGAGATTCTTAGAAAGTACAGAAAATATGTTAATATGGTCACTAACCATAATTATTTTATGTTGAAATAGCTTTTACATAGTAAATAAAAGTTTGCTGGCGTCCTCCTGACCCCGACATACCGATTACCAGTTAAAAGACTGCCTACATTCTTAGTGAAATTTGAATTTTGTTAAAGATATTTTATTATTGTAAAATATGATGTTCAAACTAGAAAAACAGATTTCAAGGGAAAGTTTTATGAAAGCTAGGACACTACATGGCTCATATTGTAATTCACATCACAAAATTAAAGTCTATAGGAAGTACGAGCTTTGCAGCACCACTGCATTAGAGATTCTGAAAACCGAAAAGAATTTTGGTTTTTGTACATCGAATTCGTAACATAATGAATCATATTATATATCTGTATTTAAAGACTAATACAAGGATGTACTCGTATATAGCTTGTATGATTTTAACTATATTTGACAAAATTGTAAATTATTAATATTGGTTACAAAAATAAGATATGGAGGTTCTATAACGTGTAAATAACAGTGCGTTTTCCCATTAAGTTAGAAAAAGAGTTGTAATTATAATTTATAAATAAAAAATAAGTTTTCAGTGATTAATTTCAAAATGTAATCTATGTCTTTCGAAAAAAGGCATGGTGTCCCTTTGTTTAATAGTGTTTAACGCCCGTTTTTACTACTGATGTACACAGACGTGGGCACTGTGATGATATATAAGATGAAATTATCTATTAGAAACGTTCCAGGCCTAAGTTTTAGGGTAGCTCCCCGGCATTTGCCATTTATGAGGACTGAGGAAAACCTGGAAAAAACCTCACTCAGGGAGCACGGTCCTGGCGGGATTCGAACCCAGACCTCCCTCTTACTAGTCCGCGCCTTAACGACCTCGGCCACCCTTGCGACAAAACATGCACCAGACTGGTTACGGGTTAATTGTTACTGAAACATTAGCAGTTTAAAACTTACACCCCGGTGAATTTACTCTTATCCTGAGAGGAATACTGTTATTTTGAATATTCATTTTTAAAATAAAATTTTCCTGGGATATTAACTTTTTTTTAAACAATCTTGCAGCATACAAATTCATACATTTGCTGTTGATGTCGTATTATTTGCAATGATAATGTAACATAATGTAATATAAATATGAAAACTATAGATCAGATTATTCAACGGAAGTATTCACAATTACTTGTGTTGATAGAGGATATTATATACCCTACGAACGCGCTCTTCTGTTGGGGAACTTTTATCGATACATTCACATCCCTGAAGCCCCGTTAAGATTTATTTCATCATAAATTAATAACATACTCTGCATTGCTGTGCCGTTCAACACTTTGATTTTTTGTTTCACATTCTCAAGTACACAAACCAATTGAAATTAGCTGTTTAAATAAAACCCAACATTTGAAGGTAGCTATCTGAAACACATGGTGAATTTGATTACAGACTTTTCAAAGCTAATAACTATGTATTGTGAAACAAATGACTGCAAAACAAGTGCTAACTTGTAGAGAAGAAGATTTATTGTTATTTTTTATTTGAAACAGCTCAATATTACGTAGCCAATATATTTACGAAAGTAACAAATTATAACGTTTTCTCAAAAGCTAATACAAAATGTCACCAAATTTTTGTTCCATTCATAAAAAAGCATCATTCTATACAAGGAAAGTTATAGGGTCCCTTCTAGACTTTATGAATACGTTTTATATATAACACCTTTACTTCAGCTCATTGTAATAGCATGTAAAATTTGATACCCATGTAAAGTGATTACGTTATTCTCTGAAACGACATCAATTGTTTTATATTAAAACTTTAAAAAAAAAAATAAAATAATAATAATAATAATAATAATAATAATAATAATAATAATAATAATTAAACTCATTTTCATTGTAAGAAATTTCATTTCAACAGGAGAGCATTCTGAATATGTGAAGCAAGAACAGTAATTTGGTAACGCCGAAACAACTGTTTCTGTTTGTCAAGTTGGGTGACATGCAGTCAGGTATATAACTACTTCGTACCATGGCGAGCAAGCTTGTTATCGCGGAATGAATTGGGCGGGCCACCTCCGTATTCTTTCCACACGCATGGCCGCAAATTAGTGAACTTTACTGCTCCAAAAACATACCAACTCTTAACGAGGTGGTGGGGTTTCTATTCGGGGCTATACAATAGCTCTTCCATTGTGCGCCGCTAAATTCAGGATTTCTAACAGGTCAACATATTCTCAAGTTGCTCGCTTTTAATAATTATTCCTCATTGATGAAAACTCTGCATTTGAACGAAGCCTGACGAAGAACGACTCTATGATTATGGAAAAAAGTTTTATGTCCTCTCCGTGGCATATTTTATATAGTTTTCATTTGAATGGGAGGCATGTCTTAAGTTAGGTAACTATAAATTTTAAATAAAATCCCTTAATTGAAGAGCGCTATTTCTTGACCCATGTATATATTGACCCATAAGAATAAATTCTGGTTATTTTAACTTGCAAGTTCATAATTCTATTCCTGAAGACCTATGGAATCGGCATAAACATAAATATTACAACACATTTTGTTTATAATGGCTTAAAGTCACTCAGTTATTACAACATAATCAATAAAAAACTTTATTTCCTTCTGAAATATTAATAGAACGCTGGCTCTCGACTAGGTTGTAAAAGATAGTTTTTCCTGTTTGTTATTCAAATAGCACAAGGCAGGTCTTTAATGTTTTATTTATTCTTTACTGATACGCGCATAAACATTTAATAAACTCTTGAAATAAATCTTTCATCTTGCTTACACGCATAAAATATTCAACTTAGCAGATTTACCACTTGGTTTGACAAATTTCTCATTAGAACCTTTAAATGAAAACTTGATGTAAACATTTTAACTCTGCTCGGTTGCAATTGTGTGAAATGCAGTTCTGCACGTGGAGAAGTTTATAGTTTAAATATAATAATTTTGGCTTGTAGCATTTAATAAATATTCGTAATGCAAAACGATAATAACAGCAATAATAATAATAATAAATAATAAAAATAAAAGCAACGTTTTCGTTTAAAAATTTATGCTACCTTTGATACTGGAAATGCTCTTTTGTTCAGTATTTTTATTCGTGTGTACTAAACACATATCAATATCATCTACATGGGTGGTGAAGACACTACAGACCGGACCGAATCGGTGTTTCGGTTCCCAGTAGGACCGCCGTTCCTGATGAGAGGTTTTTACATGTTTTTATAGCTCTTATTAATCTTCAAAAAATTGCAATTAAATCCACCTTCAAATTTATGTTTCATTAATAATCCATATAAATAAAACTTATTGTAATCCATTATTCAACTTAAAAATTAAAGGCATAAAATATACATCTTAATAAATAATATTAGTTTGCAAATGCCATGATTTTGGGTTCAAATTTAATTCTACATTGTTACAATTCACATAAGTATATACAATACATAACATTATACAGGTTGTGAACTAGCTAGATGAGGCACAACGGAAAAAAAAAAAATATTTCAAACCTGTTAGGGCTTCTTCGGTGTAAGGATGATGTACGGAAGTAAGGATATTCATTACACCGAAGAAGATGCTTGAAATATTTCTTTCCTTCTGCCTCCCTATGTGGTTACTTATGTACCGTTCACTACCTTTGTATTGAAAGAAGTATTTTTAAATGCTACTTTCATTGAGAAACCTGTATATACCGAGTTAGTCTTCTTATCCTGCAGATTGGGAAATAAGCAAACCTGCATTTTACAGTCGATAGGAAATGCAAGTTCTCTCAAGGGACCCCCGCATTCACCTACCCATAAGGATTTACTCTTTATCTATTCTATTGTGTACATGTTGTTCCAGAACTAAAGAGTTTTTCTTTCGTATGTAAGAACATCTACAAACAGTAAAATAGTATCTATATCATTTCACCTTAAGGTAAAGTTATTCGCATTTACTTATTATGTTCAATAAAACAGAGACTTACAGTAATTTATGATTTAATTGAAATTTATATTAAGGATTTTTGCATGAATAAATACTACAGAAAAAGTATTATTTTTCTCTTCCATGGCAGAAAAACAAACACAAAAGCATACATTTTCATGGGCCAGTTTTCCAACCTTTCACTGCTCCAGCTCGCGCACAGTGCAACACGAACCGGAACACTCCGAGAGGCACATAGCAGCTAATTCGCCTTAACCGATACAATGCAGGGAACAGTATTTATGCGAAAGTCTGTAAAACGCAGGGATTTTATAAACTTCCCATTTTTTCGGGATGAAAAAAATTTACTCATATATATGCAAATACCAGTTTCATTTTTGCTCTCATTTTTGGATATACATATATATATATATAATGGGAAGTTTATAAAATCCCTGCGTTTTACACACACACACACACACACACACATATATATATATATATATCTTTTGCTATGCACAGGTAATACGCTGTTCAATTGCACGTGGAACTTTAGTGCGACTAATAGTATTTCCAATTGATTATGATTCCATATTTTAGTCAATAATTCAGTTTAAAAAGTGTGATTTTTTTGTAAAGTTTATAAATCTTCAGGCGTTAACGCTTGGGGCTTGCATTCTGGAGGTTGCATTTCTAGCCCCTTGGTGTCAGTCTTCCAGACCTTGGATGTTTTGTGGGATTTCCCTGATTATCATTTCGGCGAATGCTGGGAGAATATTTAATTTCACGAATTTCCTATCCCTGTCATTTTCCTGCTCACTATTTACTGGTTGCAAGGCCAGCGAATGTTTGCAAAAAAAAAAAAAAAAAAAAAATCTGGGAAAGTAAGGGATCCCACTGGCTTCTGTATGTGCATCTCCGTAAACCTGGCTGCCATTTGTAACCCTCATTTCATCCCTTCCTCCCGGAAGTTTAGCAGGATATAAAAAACCCTCGTTTGGTTTCGGCGTCTGAAATCTTCCTTCATCTCACCTAATTTAATCAAATCTAAATCTTAGGACCTCTATGGTGTACAATAAATATTATTAATAAACAAGGTAGACTTGAAATGTATAAAAATCACAAAAGTCAAGAACTATCGGTATCTTATTAATGCACCAAAACATTCAATTCAGGAGAATTTTCTACAGAAATGAACTCTTGGTTTTGCACAACAGAGGGAAATTTCTAAACGTTGCACCCAGTAAGCCTTAAGGTTATTTTACATAATTGACTTGATTAATTTAATTTTGTTTTTATAGGCAAATTAATTCTGTCCAATAACACACTTTCAGTGTAGAACCTCCGGCTTTGAGTTTTAACTGCTAATTTTGTTTTCCCATTTGGTTATAAACAAATTTTACCAGTGAGAAATAGATGTGCATGTTATTCTTCCCCACTTTTAAATACTTAAGATTAAGAAAATCTAATTTGTACTGAATGACGGTTTATCTACGAAATGTGAGCAAGGTGGAATGTTAATAGACCACGAAGCGTTTAGGCCAGCAGCATAGTTCTCCGTTAACCTATTAGTACTATTTTATTGTCCAATAAAATACTATTTCCTTGCAATTTTGAAACCAAGTGTTCACACATATCATGCGAAGAGATACACGAACTGCCTGCCTTCATCTTCAGCACTCCTATGCCACCGATGTCTTTGTTCCCTATCAGAAACAAAATTAATTTCTTGATAAACGCTATTGAATTGCTTATAGGTCATATTCTTCAGAAATAATACCAAGGTATTATGTGGAAAATCATTCTAGTGTCTCGAGTTTACCCGCAAAAGCTCCGCGGCATATGAACCCCCCCCCCCACAATAAACAACCCAATCACCCAGTAGAAAGCTTCTATGAATACTCAGGCATAGGATGTTCCGTTTGAGATGGAAATATAAAAGATTTCACTGTTATGCTATCTATAGAGGCTTAATTGCTCTGAGTTTAATTGCTGCAATGTAACGTGAATGGTCACAATGAAACGTTGCGTTATAAATACGGAGATTAAATAGCTATATGTGCATATAGTTCTGCTAACTCTTTGATAACTTTTTAAATAAGCATACTTTAAAACTGTGTTATAAATTGAAATCATGTATACAAGGGTTAATCTTCTTGACTCATTTCTAGTTAATCTAAATTTTTTATTGTTATTTCGTTTTTTAACATACTCTTCTTTAAGACTGGTGTAGAAACCTCTCCCAGTAATATCTTAACTTTTTATAGTTTTCTGGAAGAATGGTTGTTTATCTATGAGTGATTAATGTTACCTCTTTCGAAGGCTTTCTTTCAGTTTTGTAACAACTTGAAGTAGCTGAATTTAATTGAATTAGATTGTTCCTCGACGACTGGCCGTTTATGCTTACGATACCGGTGGAGGTTCTTCGGGAGGAAGGAATTGGGTGAGAAAGATATCGGGAGACCAGGATATACGGACGTAAAAGAGAGGTCCCTTACTTCGCTTCCAAAGCCGGCTGTACTCCTCCCCACTCCCACTGTAGTTTGAGCCTCTTGGATCCGCTTCTATTCCATTCCATTCCAGACGCATGGCAGAAACTTTTCCAAAGCGCAAGCCACCGTCACACTGTACAAACTGTTCTCAGTTGACACTCACAGAAGCAATAAAATGAAATAATATGAAATGAGAGAGCGTATACTTCATGGAAATGAAAGATTCATCTCACCATTCGCATAAGCGACCCCCCAGTGGTCCAAATTTTGGGTACGGGGCGTGGTGACCTCGAGGTACCCGAGCTGCTCCCGTATGTGCATGCTCAGCGTACTTGAATCCTTTTTATTTCGTCTCCATTTTATTTTTATCTTTTATACCTCCCTGCTTTTAGTCTGAAGGATGCCTCCGTGTTTGACACGGTTAAAATATGGCTGGGCAATAGCGTGCTTCCCAGCACTGGTCATCATGTAGGGCGGGAGCGTATCCACTGGTAAAGGCCACGCCCGGGGAGGGGCCATTGCATGAGCTGTTGTCTTCCTGTAGGCGATTGGGTCCCATTGTCTGTACCTAGGAAGGTGTGACCCTGAGGTTACTGTGTTCAAGCCAGAGCAGATGACCTAAGCCGGGGGGGGGGGCGCCCAGGAAGCAGCCTGCCATCGGGACAGTTGGAATGTGGAGGATAAATGCGCAATGGTACACGATTAACAATTTTATTCATATGAAACGGAAAAGAGTGGATGTAAAGGAAGTGACCGAGCAGTCATTTTCTCGATACTTGGTCATTAGTCGCACGAAGGATGGTCAGTCATTCAGCAGAATAAATCCGTTTGTTATGCAGAAGGGCATTGATGGTATTGCTGGACCAGTGAAGACATGTACATGTCTCCGTAATGGTTCTCTTTTGGTAGAGACTCTTGAACTAGCGCAAACTAACTCATTGCTCAAGACGACGATTCTCCACGGGTATTCGATCCGTGTAGAACCACATAGAACTCTAAATTCTTCGCGAGGAGTTATTACCACGACTGTATTAAACGGGATTTCCGACTCGGAAATCCGGAGCTGTCTGGAAGACCAAGGAGTCATATCAGTCTATCGTGTGCAGATGAGGAAGGAAGGTAAGGTTCAGCCCACCCGTACGCTCTTCCTCACCTTCAACCGTGTTGAATTACGACAGAGAATTAAGGCTGGATATAAGGCTATTGAGGTTCGCCCATATATTCCCAGTCCCATGCGATGTTTTCAATGTCAACGTTTTGGCCACACTCGCATGTCGTGCAAGAGTGCAAAATCGATCTGTGCAACCTGTGGTGCTGAAAGTCATGAGGGGACTTGTCCATCTGCCCCTGTTTGCGTGAACTGCCATGGTGACCATTCAGATTCGTCCCGCGATTGTCCTCGTTATCGCGAAGAACGCTCTATCCAGGAGATCACGGTAAAAGAGGAGCTTACCTTCAGTGATGCCCGGAAGAGATTCCAATCTCGACAACCCATGTTGCCTAAAACCGGGACATACAGCACTGTTACTTCTTCGGCGGTCCTGAAGCGAGATAGCTGCACGCCGACCTGCGATCTGGTTTTCTTGTGCGACGACTTTCGCCAAACGTTCTACTGAGAAGTTGAAGCCTATTGTTTTTGATGCTCCTTTTGTTAAGTTTGAGACCGCTTACACCCGAACTGACTTCATCAAATCATCCACTACCATAGATAGGGATCCCTTCCCGTTACCATGGGATGTTGTGGTGTTCAATCTTTTCACAGAGGTCTGCGCATCCCGTAGGTTTTTGCACTAGGACGGCACCTAGAAGCTATTGCAGACGTTTGCGACGTCCAGACGCGCCAAGTGAACTTAGCTTCAGAAACCGACCGCACCTAGCTGCCAGTATTTCACTGGTGGATTGGCCATACTAGCTTGGCCTACTCAATTAAGGGGTGTGTTACCCCAGCATTAAGGAAGCCACCACCTCCCCACGAACGACAGCGATTCAGGCGAACCTGCCCCCAGGGTACACGCCTTCGACACTCCCCTGGGACACGCTGCCGTCGTGAGTACTCAATTTCCCACGAGTTCCAGGACCACTTCACGCCGAGTCGAACCCAATCCGGACAAATCTTGGAAGGTGGGTTAATCCCACAATTTACTTACTTTGCGCTTTTATTTGGTAATGTGTTATAGATTTTTTTTGTTAAAGTGTTTTAATTATTTATTTTTTTTGATAATAAAAAGTAATTATTATTTAGGTAAGTGATTAGTATCTTACTTATTTTAAAAGTTTTATTCTTGCTTGCTGTGTATTTGCAACTACCTTGCGGGAGGGGCTCGTTTCAAGTCCGGCCCGGCTGCTTCTAATAACGTCAGAAGTACCACGGGTACTCAGGGTCCGCAGAGCCCGCACCAGAAGCATCTGAAGAGCAACGACCGAAGCCGCGCCCCCCCCTTACGGGGCATCCACTACCATGGATGAGTGGCAGAAATCGAGCCCTTATCCTCCTCGGAGGTCAAGATCCCGTAATGGATACGGAAGCAAGTCCGCTAGGCGGTCGCCGTCACCGCCTCTTTCCACCTCCAACCTTTTCCAGGTTTTGGAATCGGTTGACTCTGCTCAGCGGGAGAGCCCTCCCTCTGAGGACGCGATGGAGCAGGATGCCGCTGCTCCGGCGAAACCACCAAGTCCCACGCTATTAAAAAAAGGACGGTTGATTCGTCCTGGACCGACCATAAAGTAAGGTGGTTAATTTTTTATTTATTTTATCTAATTTTAAACAATGGCTATCCTTTCGTGGAATGTGTGTGGACTCCGTAGTCGAAGACCTGATTTGGAGTTACTTTTACGTTCGACTGACTCTCCGCTAGTGTGTCTGCAAGAGACCAAACTTCGTCCGCAAGATTCTTTTACTTTACGCGATTACTCTTCTGTAAAATTTGATCTTCCTCCCGAAAACGGCTCTCCCGCGCATGGCGGAGTTTTAATTTTAATCCGAGATGACGTTTACAATACTTCAATTAATCTCCAGACTCCTGTACAAGCTGCTGCAGCTACTGTTCACTTCTCTGGCTTTAGTTTTTCCGTCTGCACTATTTACTTGCCTCCTTCTGCTACTGTCGAACCAGCTGATCTGGATGATCATTTATCTCAGCTACCACCCCCTGTCCTATTTTGGGGGGACTTTAATGCTCGCCATCCCCTGTGGGGTTCTAACACTGAGTGTGCAAGGGGCAGCCTTTTAGCCGACTTTCTGGATCATCACAATCTTGTACTCCTCAATATTGGTCATCCAACTTTTATTTCAGACAGTACTCATAGCTTCTCATACTTGGACTTATCCTTTTGCTCTGCCTCACTCTCTGTACATTTTACTTGCAATGTCCTCGCTGATTCATACTCTAGTGACCACTTTCCGTGTCAAATACACGTACTCTCTTCAAACGCACATTCTCAGCGCGCGCCAAGATGGCTCATTGAAAAGGCGAATTGGCCTCTCTTTAGATCTATGGCCGTATTTTCAGGGTTACACTTTCCATCCATCGACCCCGTGATCGAGCACTTCGAAACGGCCATCCTTCTTGCCGCAGATCAGGCTATTCCCCGGTCGTCTTGCCACCTCAGACGCTTACTGGTTCCATGGTGAACCGTTGAATGCCGGGATGCGTTGCGTGCACGCCAAGGTGCTCTACGAGTTTGTCGCCACCCTACTTCAGCAAACACGATTCGCTATAAACCACTGCGTGCCAAGTGCCGTCCAGTCATTAAGGATAGCAAAAAGGCGTCTAGGGTTGCTTTTACTTCTTCTTTTAACCGCACAACGCCTTCATCTGTAGTTTGGGACCAGCTACGTCGCGTTGCGGGCAAACCTAGATTTACGCCTATACCCGGTCTTAAGTTTTCAAATCCAGTGCTTACTGCCCCGATTGACGTTGTTAATATTTTAGGACGCACCTTCGGCGATGTTTCGAGCTCCGCCAATTACCCTACTTCATTTCGCGCACTAAAGGAGGTTTTGCCTCGACCAGGAGTGCTATAACGTTCCTTTTACCGCCAGGGAATTGAAGCATGCCCTTTCTACCTCTCGGCATTGCGCCCCGGGGCAGGATGGCATTCATTTTGCTATGTTACAGCATTTAGCACCGGAAGGCAAGGCTTTTTTATTACAGACTTTTAATTTTATTTGGTGTAATGGCACATTTCCTAGCGCTTGGGGAGTGGCCACCGTCATTCCTATACCTAAGCCTGGAAAGGACCCACATCTTCCTTCCAGTTACGGTCCAATTTCCCTCACCAGCTGCGTCTGGAAGGTGATGGAACGCATGATTAACGGGCGGCTTATGTGGTGGTTAGAGTTGAGGCATTTATTGACGAACGCTCAGTGCGGTTTTCGGCGTATTCGCTACTCAGTCGACCATCTTGTGTCTCTAACCACCCATATAATGGACGGTTTTGTACGGAAGTGCCAAACGGTCGCTTTATTTTTCGATCTGGAGAAAACATATGATACTTGCTGGAGAAGCGGTATCCTCCGAACGCTTCACGAATGGCGTATACGAGGGCGTATGTCTGTTTTTATTCGGGAGTTTATGAAATACCGGGTTTTTAATGTTCGCGTGGTTTCAGTTTTATTATCTAGTTTTACTCAAGAGAACGGTGTACCGTTCCTGAGGGACTCGGTACTTAGTTGCAACTGTTTGCCGTTGTTATCAATTCCATCACTGAGTGTTTATCGCCAGGAATACAATCGTCGTTATTCGTTCATGATTTTTCCATTTATCTTTCCTCTCGGAGAACTTGTCTTTTGGAACGCCGCCTCCAATGCCTTTACGCTTGGAGTGTAAATAACGGGTTCCGTTTATCCACAGAGAAGACCGTCTGCTTGAACTTCTGGCGCTATAAGGAGTACCCATCTCCTTCCCTTCATATTGGCCCAGATGCTCTCTCTTTCGCAGACGAAGTTAGGTTCCTTGGCTTGGTGTTTGACAGAAAATTACGCTGGTCATCGCATATAGCACAACTCAGAGGCAAGTGTGAACGTTCTCTTTGTATTTTACGTGTTTTAAGTGGCACATCCCGGGATGCTGACCGGGGTATTCTTTTACGTTTTTACCGCTCTCTTATCCGGTCCAAATTGGATTATGGCTGTGTTGTTTACGGCTCTGCGCGACCTTCTGATCTTCGTCGCCTTTACCCCATTCTTCACCGGGGTATCCGTGTTGCCATTGGAGCATTCCCATCCAGTCCTGTGTTAAGTTTATGTGCGGAGTCTGGAGAACCTCCGTTGTTTTATCGTAGGGAATTTTTACTTTCTGCATATGGTTGTCGCCTAGCTGCACAATTCCGGCATCCCACGAACAAGTCGTTTTTTAATGAGTCTCTTGTTCCATTTTATGCTGCTCGGTCTTTTACTCTTAAGACTGCTGGCTTTCGTTTTAGGGAGATTTTACGGACGTTGAACTTAGAATTTCCTCATTTTTTCTTACCCGGGGAAACTTCTTCTCCCCCTTGACTTTTAGCAGAGGCCCCCTTTCATCTTGGGCTTAGGTCCTGTCCAAAATCTTCAACCGCAGCACCTATTATTCGTAGTCATTTTAGCGAGATCGTCTCTTCTTTTAATGGCTGGAATTTTATATATATACCGACGGCTCAAAGTCTGACACGTGAGTAGGCTGCGTTTTTGTTTTTAATGGAGCTAGTTTTACTTTTGGTCTTAACGTTGCGACGTCTATTTTTCTGGCGGAGCTTTATGCTATTTATCGGGCGATTTTTTTTTTATTTATTTCTGATCAGGGGCTGGGGTATAGTGTTATTTGTTCCGACTCTTTGAGTGCCATTTTACGTTTTAAAAATCTGTACAATCTCCACCCTCTTGTACAGAAAATCCAGGATGTAGTGTTAACGCTTTTCGACGCTGGCGTCAGGGTGACACTACTATGGATACCTGAACATATGGGACTCCCAGGTAATGAGGCCGCAGATGTCGCAGCTAAATCCGCCCTTTTAGACCCTCCTGAGTACGAGCAACGTTTTTATTTTGGGGATTTTAAGCATTCTTTACGGAGAGGCATTCCCTCGCGCTGGGGCGTTAAGTGGGATTTAATACCCGCCAATAAGCTTCGGGAATGTAAATCCGCCCCTTTTAACTAGTGGGCTTCTTCTCGCGCAGTTCGTCGCGAAGAAGTAATTTTAGCTCGTCTGAGAATTGGACACTGCCGTTTTAGTCACTGTCACCTTTTTAATGGTCAATCCGCTCCAGCTTGCCCTCACTGTGACCACCCCTTTACAGTGCATCACATTTTAATAGATTGCCATCATCTGGTACCTTTTAGACTTTCCTTGGGTTTGCCCTCCTGCATTGCGGAGATGCTTGCAGATGATGTGGTTGCTTTTGAGCGAGTGCTCCGTTTTATCCGTGTATGTGGTTTTTGGAGCAAGGTGTGAAGTTCTACCATTTTACTTATGACGGCATTTTTAGACTATTTTAAGACTGTAGTTTTTTCAGTTCTCGCAGAAGCGATTTACTGCAAGTCTCTATTTGTTGTGTTGCATATTGCCCTTGTTATTTGTTTGGGGGGTTTTTATTGTTCCTATTTTAAACTATTATAAGACTGTTGTGCTCTCAGCTCTTGCAGCTGTGTTTTAATGCCAGACTTGTTTGTTTAATGACTATATAACCCTTGTTATTTGTTTTGGGGTTTTACTTATTTGCAGTATGTGCTACTGTTCCTTATGTCACGCACTATATTGTGCTGATTAGCTTTTTATTTATTTATTCTGGCGCCGTTTTTAGCGTGTTTGGGCGCTAATGACCATAGCTATTTTGCGCCCCTTAAGCCATAATCATCATCATAATCATCGCATAAGCGACCAAAGCAAACCACTAAACGTTTCAAGGAATTTGAACCTCGGACCTCCCGTGCGAATCCCAAGCGATACCGCCTAATTTATTTCGGTTGGTTTAAGTAGCTGGGGACTAGATTTTAAGATTTAGCTGGATATTCCGGTAGTTCAATCCCTCCTTTGTCAATTGCAACCATGTGGCTTTAAACTTTGTCCTGAAGAAAAAGCAAACTTCAAACCTAAATTTCTTGGATGTTTTCCTCAATTTCATCTCGTAATTTTGAATTGACATTTGTGTAATATTAATAATAATAATAATAATAATAATAATAATAATAATAATAATAATAATAATAATAATAAATTCCTTCTGAAAATAGTAAATCAGAATAACACCTTAGGCATGCCTACAGATGGCTGCATTATTAATTTCTTACATAGAGAACTATTGCGTTTCCATGCTTTACTTCACATGTTTGTTTCAGGATCTTAGTGATGGACTCAAGATTCGTCCATAGTTACAATTTCCCGCAGAAAGTTCTGATGTTATTCCGAAAATACCTTCAATGCTGCTTGCTGCTTGCAAATCTTGACCCTCTAGCGTTTTTTGTGGATTCCGAAGGAATGAAGCTATTGTTGTCGGCACTGTCAAAAATGTGCTTATTTTTCTGCTATTTTATTTATTTATTTTAGCTACTTTGGAAGGAATGTAAGCTATTGCTGCTATACCTATGGAAAGGTTTTTTACTAGTCTATCCAAATCTGCATCAATCGTACCTACTAGGCACCTAAATTGTTTTTAAAAAAATGAAGTATTAGAAAAATATGCTTATATTTTCATCTCTTGGACACATTCATTAAAAATGTAGCTCAAAAGTTCCAGATCAAAAATATTCTTCCTTTCTTTTTGAATCCCGTATCATTTCAGCGCACAAAACTTTCCAATGCAAACCTAAAACTTCCAATAAAAACCTCATTAACCTTGTTATTACTCACGTGCCAGGAATTGAAAGCATCATACTTATTTTAAAAGAATGTGACGACACTTTATTAATGCATTCATCTTTAAATGATTTTTCTAAATTTGTACCCCGCCTTACTTTTAGAGCAACCCCTAACCTTAAAAGTATATTTCGCCGAAACCTATCTCCTTCCAATTTACTTTGTCCCGTCGCAGGCTCATATCCTTTCCAACGTCCTAAATGTAAAACCTGTGCGTTAATTATTCCATGCCATTCATTCCGCAGCCCTAATGTATTCCGATAATTTAGCATTTCTTCATTTGCTACCTGTTCTTCCAAGAACGTTGTATATATGTTATTTTGTAAGCTTTGCAAAGCATTTTATATTCCCTTAACTTCTACTGTTGTTTACAATCATAGACGTACTGTTAAAATCAAATCTCCCTTGCCGGTTGTTCAATATATCTTGTCTTACTTTAAGGATTTCGATGATACACTTAATTTAACACTTATTGATACATTATCAACTCATAGCTCTGAAAGTTTACACAGAAATAGAAAAATGAGTGCTATATTTTTTGCATAAGGTATGCCACATATGCGTATATCACTGGGTGTAAATCTTACGTATTAATATATTTTTATATCATAACTCTCTCCCTCTCTCTCTCCTTCACACACACACACCTGTTGCTTGTTTAATCTGTTTCCATACATTTCGTTACCTTCGATATTCAATATTTATTTGCACTACTTTCACTTGTCTTCTTGCCTAAGAAGAACACGAGCTGTTCGAAATATTGCGACAGTAAATCTCTTGACTTTCTCAGTGTTTATCCTTTTTGTGCTTATCTAGTTATTGTTATTTTAGTTACAATATATATATTCTTTTATATATAAAAGAAAAATAATAATAAAGTGACATTTTTTGCAATGTAACAAATTAACAGTAATTATAAAAGCAGAAAAGGATAAAACACTAAGACAAAGTCACACTTGAAATATTAATTTATTTATTTATTTATGTCTGTCTGTGTCCGTTCTTTCTCTAGCAGTCGCAATTTTTGTTTTATCTCAACGAAACTCAGCACATAGCTGTAAATTAACAACCAATTCGTCCTGTTTGCTAACCATCAAAATTGGAACATTGGGGGTGGGGGTTAATCTTTTTTTTTTTTGATTGATTTATTTATGGACGCTCTTTAACATCACAGGTCATCAGCGTCCCATTCAACTCAGGACGTGAAACGGCCGACAAATTTTGCTCAGATGCCTCTCTTTCAGGCTTGAGGTTCTTTTTCGTGCCGCAAATGTACGACACGGGACCGATGGCTTTACTTCCCTTCCGAAGGAAGCCATACTTAGGATTTTTACCCCCGAAAAAATCCATCGGTCCTGGCCGGGTTCGAACCCGCGTTTTGGGTATAGGAGGCAAGTATGGTAACCACTACGCCACCCACCACCAGGACGGATGGGGTTAACCTAAAGCATAACGTAAAAAAATGAAAAAAATCGCTCTATTGGCCACAATTTTTGCTTTATCTAAACGAAACCAAATAAAAACTTTAAAATAAGGTGATAGAGTTTGTGAAAATCATGGCAATTGGGCCACTTGGAGTAGAGGTATACCTGAAACTTTTGGGGGGTTAAAGCGACATTTAAAAGTCATTCTAGCAGCTGCAATTTTAAACTTGCCATTGAAATAAAGCTGGGAAAATAGTTAACTAAAATCAGTGAAATCGGACTATTTCCAGGGAGTCTACCTAAAACCCCAAATTTAAAAATCACTCTTGCATTAATATATGAGTTTTCGCAACGAAAATCCTTATATGCCATGTAAATTGAATAAGAGGAATCATTTCTGAAAAGAAAATCATGGAAATCGGGACATTAAGGAGAGGGAGGTTTTGCGTGCACCCCAAAATTTAAAATTCGCTCTAGTGGCGTTAGTATGTTTTTTCGCAACGAAAGTTCGTATACGCATTTTAAATAAAATAAGAGAAACAATTCCTTAAAATCAGTCAAATCGGTTAATTAGGAGTGGGGGGAATGACTGAAACTCGAAATTAAAAATCTCGCTAGCAGCATCAATAATTGATTTTCACAAAAAAAAAAAAAAAACAGCATATACATTTAAACCAAATAAAAGAAATATTTTGAAAATTATCAGATAATTGGGAGTGGAAGTGTACCTGAAAAAATTAGGGCAATTAAGCCCAATTTGTAAATCGCCCTAACGACTTCAATTTTAATTTTTAAAGAAAACTCGTTATATTCCATTGAAATAAAATAAAATAAAACAATAAGATCAGTGAAATTGGACTATCTTAGCCAAACTTAAAAAATCGCTCTAGTGGCATTAATATGTTTTATCGCAATGAAACTCCGCATATGCCATTTAAATACATTAGGAAACTCAGAGAATTGAGGCTGTTAAACGAGGGGGAGGTGTACCTAAAAACCAAAATTTAAAAATTCTCTATGGACACAAATATTTATTTCTTCACAACAAAATTCCGTATACCATTTAAATAAAAAAGAAAAATAGTTTATGAACATTAGGGAAATTGGACTGTTAGGAATAAAGGTATTCTTTAAAACTGAAATTTAAAATTGCTCTTGCCTTTAATTGCCTCTAATATTGTTTTAAAATGAAATGAGAAATTATTTCAGCATATAAACTATACTTAACGTTTCATATCTTTTATAGTTAACAAAAGCTCGTCGTGAAAGTAGCAGCTGTGAAATATCAATCTAATATGTGTTTGAGAATTATATTTGCGTGTAAGAGAGATCTGTAATAACCTTCAGAACACATTTGTGTTATATGTTTTTACTGCAATAACATTTAAATTTCAAAGTCAATGGAAATCGAAGAAACTTTCAATTGTTCTTTGCAGATTCTGTGTATTTGCTTAGGAAATCGAAATAGTAGCATTTTTATTTTTTTAAACATGAACATTATCTTCTTAAATACACAATGTATCTCAAAATTTTCTGTTATTTTTCTCTATTTAAGTGAATGAGAAGATACCAATGGGTACATTCATAAACATGGTTACATTTAAAAATGTTTAAAAAGACCCACATTATACTTTTCAGTACGTTATCCTTTATTGCAACACACTAATCACATCTTTGATTTAACATTTCAATCTCCCTCCCCCCAAAAAAACAATCGGAAGTCTTGTGTGCAAAATGGGCACAAACACCATCCATCACTTCTTCTTTCCACTTAAATTTCCTTCCTGGAAGATCGTTCTTGAGTTTTGAGGAGAGGAAATAGTCAGTGGGAGCTATACATCTGGGCTGTAGAGTGAATGGTGGTCGATCTCCTTGAAGTCACATTTCTTCACAGCTTTCTTTGCAACAAGAACTGTGTGCATAGACGCGTCGTCGTGAAGAAGGCCCACACTACCACTCAGCTTTCCTCGCCTTTTCTCTTTGATGGAAACACGTAGTCTGTGCAGTAGGCCAACACAGCACTCCTTATTTACTGTGGTATTCCTCTCCTTGAAGTCAATGAAGAGTATTTCTTCACAGTCCCAAAAGATTGTGGCCACGATCTTCTTGGTTGACTGACTGACCTTGGCCTTTAGAGGCGGTGCTTCGCCAGATTTTCGCCCCTTCATTGATTCTCTTACGGGCAAGGGTCATAGTAGAAAACCATTGTTTTATCTTCTGTAAAATAGTTTGCAGAACTTCTCTATCGTAGAGCTCCAAAAATGCCTGACAACAGAGGACTCGTTGCTGCTTTTGGAACTAAGGAAAGAAGTCTAGACACCCATCTTGCTCTAACTTTATTCATGTTCAAATGATCATGAATAATTCGAAGAACTGTTATTTTAGAAAGGCCCAACCTTGCTGCTGTTTCTGTAGCTTTGAGCCTCCGGTATTCCATAATTTCTCCTACCACAAAGCGATGTTTTCAGGAGGGAGCACCTCCAACGGCCGACCTGTACGCTCTTCGTCTTTAATGGTTCCTCGACCCATTTGAAAATGTTTGGCCCATATTTTTACGGTAGAATATGAAGGAGATACTTCCCCACATACACCGTTCAATCGCTGTTTAATTTCATTTGCAGTAAGTCCTTTATGAAGAACTTAATGACAGCTCAATACTCCATTTTGAACATGTGACAATCCTATACACGTAGCCTTCTTTGTGCAACTAATTTGAACAACTGAACACAGCGGAGCGGAAGTTACGGCAGCAATTATTTACTTAACAGATAAGGTATGACACCATATAAGGATTTCGTGAAGGCATTTAATTTTTATCGGCGAGGACCTACTCTCATAGCTTTTCTATCAGTGTCATATATTTAATTTAATTAATAGTGTGACATTAATTCTAGTGGTTTAATATGAGCACTACCACCACCAACTATTATTATTATTATTATTATTATTATTATTATTATTATTATCATCATCATCATCATCATCATCATCATCATCATCATCATCATCATCATCATTATTCTAAAAAGGTGGTTTCCCATTTGTGATGCTTATAGATTGCAAGAATTCTAATTTTAGTCCTCTAATATCACACAGTAATGCCATAGCTCATTTCATTTCATTAATTAATGAAGCCTAATATGGATTTTAGATTAATTTTTAATAAAAGTTATTCATCTCGGTGAGGAATTCGCTTAGTTTACGCACTACCTGCATGACAATTTTTTGGGTAAATCTCAACATTATCTCTAATTCTTTAGCTACAATATAAAATAAGTTATAGTATTATGCATCTGTTTCCTCTACTATATCTCTTCCAAAGGTAATGAACTCTATTTATGTTTTCTTCCTTGTGACAACCAAGGAAAACCGCCATGCTCATAATCACAGAATGTTCTATCACATTTATTCACCACATGATTTTAATATATCATAAGATACAGAATATACCCCGAAAGTTGCTGATGTATCTCTGATGAATTTTAAGACACATCCCCTTCATTTGCAGGTATTCAATCACAAATCTATGAACGTACCATTTTCCAAGTATGTCGGCACTTAATATTTCAATAGCTGCACTGCCACAATATTTGCACGAGAAACTGCACACGCGCCATTTATACTTTCAGACATTCTTATAACATGAAATAAAACGTTTACACCAGCTTTAAATAAGGCAATGGTAGAGCATGAAGATCAACTCTTGTATTAACGAAGGTTTTACTCTCTTTCTTGTTGTTTAGGAATGTTTTCCCAGGTGAAAACTGAGAAGTTAGCTCTAACCTAACCCCACCATTTGCTTGGGCTTACGACTCCATTCCCCCTCTCTTCTCGTTCCGGCTCAACAACATCCTGGCGATATAATGAAACCAGGTCTTTGATATGCAGATCAGCTAATCCTGTGTGCAACAGCAACTCTAGAATTAAACGGCCGCACTGGACCGGTATATATGTGTAATTAATTCAGAATAATTAAAGAGGACTCTGTTTCTAACTACACACATATACAAAGAGAAGAGCGAAACAGGCAAAGGAGAGGGAAATGATTTATTTTCTGACAGCAGAGATTGCAGCAGGCTGATAGTTTCCTTCGATATTCCACGTTAATCTCCCACCCCTTTGCAGTTTTCAATCAAAATTGGAACAAGGGGCGGTTATCGTCACTGATTATCCCTTCCTAGGACGACCACGGTGTGTGCTATCGGCGATAGCACCAGTTGATCATGTCCTTCCTGCTTGCGGACTCTGACGAGACACCCACAGCTAATGCGATATAACACAATGCTCTGATAAGAAATCAGGGCTGATAACTAATCTTGAGACTAGTATGCCTCAATTTTAATAGCGTAAAAGATGATTTTATAATTTTAAAACTAACTCAAAAGAATCTAAAAAGTTACCTTTATTTTAATCATCGTACACCATCATTCCTCATTCATTAAATTGTTGCAGCAAGATAAACTTAGTTGTGAAAGACTGGCGATTTTCAGCTAAAAGATTGTACTTACTTAACTCGTATTACTGCATGACCCGTTGCTTCTGTAGAGTTTTTCTTGGTCCCTCGCTTGTATTTACCTTATTTACATTTTGGTCAATAATGAGTCGCTTTTCAGCTAAAATTTTACACTTGAGAAATCAGAGCTACTATTTTAATTTCGTGGAGGCAGCAATGGTAGAGAATGAGGATTATTTTTACTTGTTCCACATTAAACATTTGACTGGCATGGCCTCTGAAGAACTGAGTCACAGATGCAGGTCATGTAGGTATAATAACTACCTCAAGCTCCGTAAAGAGAAAAGCTTGTCTTTCACACATTTGCTGTAGAAATTAACACCTGTATAATTTATAATTATAGGAGAACAACCACTGATGACGTTGCTGTAGAATTCAACATGAGCCAGTACTCATGTAGTATCCATGTTGGGTGTAACAAAGAGAGAGCATGCGCGGCAGAAGATTTGTCAGCATTGTCAGCATTTGATGTGCTCATGAAGAAGTTGCTTTTCCCCACCAAAATGTGACAGCAGTTGTGTCGTAGACGCACTGAATCAAACAGTAAAGCAGAACTGGTGCATTGGAAGCCAAAGATGTAATGGACAAGTGAATCAAGTGTGCTGCAAAGCAGAATGATTCTGTTTAAAATTAAAACACAACATTTCTATTAATTCCATAAAAAATATTATAAATGTCCATTTATTTAATGCATTTTCCTCGCATAAGTCGCAATGTTCCTCTGCCGTAACTGTTATTTTATCTCTGACCTCGTTAATATTCTTCGGAATTCACAAACTATTATCTTAAACATCTCATCAAGCAATGACTGATCAACTGTATTAGAAGTCATATAGCGAGCATAAACTTCCCAATGCATTCTTTAGCAAAATATTTTGACAACGTACATTCCCTTTTCTTTTGTTTGTAATCTTAATTTCCAATGTTCTTGTATATGAAAAAAAAAAGTTTGTCCAACAAGAAGATTAAATCATTTAATAAAACCAATTATTAATTAGGTTATTATATTGAAATATAATGTAATATGTACATTATATTTGCAATAGATACGACCCTGATTTTTTTTATTTGGTTTATTTACGGACGCTCTTTAACATCTCAGGTCATTAGCGTCCTATTCATTTCAAGGCGTGAAACGGCCGACAAGTTTTGCTCAGAGGCCTCTTATTTCAGGCTTGAGGTTGTTTATCCGTGCCGTAAATGTATGACACGGGACCAACGGCTTTATTTCCCTTCCGAATGAAGCCATACTTCGGATTTTACGCCCGAAAAAATTCATCGTTCTTGGGCGGAATCGTTCCTGCGATCTTGGGTTTAGGAGGCAAGTATGGTTACCACTACACCACCAGGACCGACCCCAATTTCATGATTTTGTATTTTTTTAATACAAGGGCAATGTTGCATTGAAAGTAAACGTTACTCATACCATTTTGAGTGAAATAAGTTATTTGCATGGATCATTTGTTCTCTCTCTCTCTCTCTCTCTCTCTCTCTCTCTCTCTCTCTCATCTTTATTCTGAAATAAGGAAAGTTTTGCAAATTGTTGGCAACTTGAAGGTAATTTTAATGTAGAAATAAAATTGTTTATCAATTTAGCTTGTTTTTTCTTTTGCATGATTCCTAAAATATTAGTTAAATTCAATTTTCATAGTTTTCAAATGTAAGCTGATTATAGTTTCTGGATATATGCTGATATTTTTCCCTAACATGCACTAGTCCAATTATGAATTCGCTTTTCGATCTGCTCTTCTGTCTCTATGCAAAGCTTCCCATTTGAGTATTCATTAATGAAGTTTTGTCTTCCGTATTTAAATCTTTTCATTTCATTCGTAAATTTGTCCCTAACTCAAACCAACTGTAGGATGGTTTCGCTCTCCCTTACCACAGAATAGCGTTGCATTTTATGGTGCAAGTGCAGTGGCCACGGTTGGTAAGCTTATTGCACTAAAGCCTTCTATTATACAATACGGACACGCTCCATTTTGGGTCTAACCGTCTCTTAACTCCCGTAAGACTATGTGTTAAGTTTCTGTCGTTTTACTCCATTATCATACAGTTAATTCCTAAAATATTTTTGTTATACTGTTGAATGATACTTTCTGTGTCTGCTCATGTTCTTCTTTTTGCATTAAAAGGCCTAGGTCAGACAGAAAATGTATACTTTGAGATTTGTCAGTTTTAGTTAGTCCACCACGGGTGGCCGAGGTCGTTAAGGCGCGGCCTCGAGAGCGGGAGTTCTGGGATTCGAATCTCACCAGGACCGTCCTCCCTGACTGTTTTTTTTTTTCCAGGTTTTCCTCAGTCTTCATAACTGGCAAATGCCGGGGAGGTACCCTAAACTTAGGCCTGGAACGCTTCCTTCCTTAAAAAATATTCTTTTCCAATGTATAATTTCATCTCATGTATCATCGGTGTCCACCGCCTGTGGTGCCTCAAGAGTAAAAACGGGTGTTAAACACTACTCAAAAAAAGTTATACTTACTATATTTCGTATAGTAGCGCATCCGAACTCGGCGGTCAATGACGGATCATTTGCCGGCAAAGAAAAAGGCTGTTATTGGTTAAAACAGAAATTCCTATATTAAACGTAGACCTTATTAATTACATCCTTTTAACACGTGAAACTTAAAATAAGAGTTTCTCACTTTGTTTTGCTATTCACTGTTTACATTTTGTAATGTATTTATTATATCAGTGTTGGCATAAACTGCATAAGGGTAGTTAATCTGTAAGTTAAAATGCATTATAAGAATTATAGGGCTTCCTACCAAATGCAATTTAGAACAAAAACTTTATGTAGTTTAACATTTCTCTGCTCTAAATTGGTCCAATGAGAATGGCTATGACAACCAGAAACCTATATTTTTATTTATGTGTGAAAACAAGATATAAGTAAATTAAATGATATGCGTGAAAGGCTATACTATTCATAATCCATAGATTTGCATTTTATAATTCTTTTTTTGTAATTATGAACGTGCATTTAGTTATCTTGCAGTAGCATGTTGCATTTTTTAAATTATTTTTCTGCAATAGTGCCATTACAAATGAACTACAAGACTAGCAAACTGTTTTTATGTAAAAATATTCAAAACATCTTCACAAATTACATATATTCATCTAATTTTTGAACGCTATGGCAAATGAATTCGAGAATAAGCGCAGAGTATACTGTAATACAGTAATAACATTTTAGGTCTAACACCCTCGTAATAATCACTGCTAAATACAATGTTGACAAATATTTTATTACATTTGATAAGTTATTTTGAATGCAGTTTACATGTCAAATTAAACCATGAATGTGGTATAACGTAATGTCTTTCTTTCCTTGAGTTGTACAACCAAATGCACAAGACCCAGGCATATTAACTAAATGAAAGTAATCATTTAAAAATGTTCTCTTTACAAGCATATGGTTCAACACACATACATCAGGCCCAAAATGGCAGCTGATGTTGGCGAACCAATCACGGAGTTCAATTATCGGCAAATTCCGCCGCAAAGCGTGTTCACACTTGTATAATAGAACGCTTCATATTGCACAGACGCATAATGCTCGATCATCATGTCCATTGCTAATAAGATATTTTGTGTCCGGAAATAAGCTAGTTCGTTGTTTTTGCGCATGCATCTCTGACGTTTGTAGGATATCTGTTATTTAATGACTATCACTAGCATAAAAAGACGTGGAAATGCATACACACAAAAGTATTATTAACAAAAGTAGAAAATTATGTTGTTTCGTGGTATTGTGTCACGAATTTGTTTAAGGATTGTCATTTATTTCATAATTTTGTTTTTAAAATGTACAAACATTTTCCAATGTTAACAGGAGTTCCCGAACTGATGACTCCTTTATTTTAGAAACACAAAAAAATCCTTCTATTCTATTAATGGGCTAAAACAATTTTTGCAATATTAAATATTTTTCTCTGCTAGAAACATGAAGACCTGCGATTAAAGGGAAATGCAAAAATTTGTTTAAAAGAAAGTATTTCAAATCTAAAATTTAATTTTTAAATATTTTAATAGTATTTAGCGCCCATTTTCACTACTGAGGCATCATAGGTTGTGAACATTAGTGAAACATGAAATGAAACGATAAATTAAGAAAGGATTTTTTTTAAGGAAGGAAGCGTCTCAGTATAAGTTTAGGGTACCCCCTGGCATTTACCATTTATGAGCATGGAGGATAACCTGGTAAAAACCTCCGTCAAGGAGGGCGGTCATGGGGGAAATCGAACCCTATATCTGCCGCTCACGAGGCCATGCCTTAACGACCTCTCCACACTTGGTGGTTCCGGGTGATTTAAGATATATTTTAAAGTAAATAAAATGCTAAATGGCCTTAGGCACTGAATAAACTTTTAATAGCACGAAAATAATTCACCTTTCATGGATGCAATCCTTAATCGTGAGCGCTGACGTCTATGTTGGAGTTCGTGATGTCCATTGCTCAGATATTACTTAAATCTTACCAAGATCATAAAAACGATTTAAAGATTCATACTACTAGCGGGTTTGGTGTCAATGTCTGTTAACGGGTTATTTCATTTCCACCTAGGCTTCATACATTTCCCCTATGTTGGATGCTGTGCTGTAGAGTTTTTCAGATATCTAAAGCTCTATCGATTTCTCACCAGGCTCAACCCCTGACATTTAGTTTGAAAGATGAAAATAAGGTTCTCAGATTGCAGTCTGTATCTCTGGGAATTTGGATGCCATCTCTGCATGCTTGCAACGGACTACGTGTAAACCTCTCTGTTGAGACTTATCTATAGAAATGGAAAAGATAGTATATCGAAATAAATATACTATTTAAATTTACGTAGTAAGAACTCAATTCACAACTGTAAACTAGCTGGAATAATTTTAAATTTTGTTAAGTTTTATAATGGAATTGCGCTTTTGGTTTATTTTTACTATCTTTGAAACTAGTGAATAAAATTCCAAGTTACCTAAATGTATGTAGTGTATGTTCCTAAGTTGAAATCAGCAGTGATGCAACCTTGAATTAACTTAGCATATATACGCTGCTTTAGTTGTAAAGCATGACCGCTTACGCTACCAGGCGTACCGCAACCAATGGCGACCGTGCATAAAGTCCTCTTCTTCCCTTTTTCATATTCTTGAATGTCGCTTTCTAAACCATTTTCTTAACGGTCTCACGACAGTATGCATTTATTCGCTTTGGTATTTAGATATTTCTCTCCAAAATAATGTTTATATGTAACATTTATTTTAAATGCAAATTAGCTCATCACATGCGTTTGAAATTTATTCAGAATTTTCCTGAACAATTGCTTCCTATAAAACGCGGTTCACCATTCGTATTACACACACACACACACACATTTATGTATTAATCCAGTTAAAAATTGCCTAAAGTTTATAAACATATTAAAAATAACAACGGTCATTAAAGCCTAAGGTGTATCACATTTGAATTTACTGGTTCGGTACAGCACACGCACTTAAACACACAGACACATAAAAGAGCGAAAACGTAAGTTCTAAAAGAGAAGATACTACTATCTATACAAATCGGCGGCGCAAATCTTAATGTTTGTCAGCAAAACAGTTCCCGATATTACTACAAGTACGGGTTTCAGAATGTAAAGAAAAACGCTTTATATGAAACCATAAACATTACGAAGGCCAAACTTAATCGTGTCAATAAAAATGTGTTTTCTCACATACAATGCCTATTTAATGAAACGAGAATGACAATTCTAGAACCCTCTACATAAAATTAAAAGTATACGCATTTGAAGAAGGACATTGATCTACGAGCGCAGCGGGCTGCCGCCAGTTTATTGGCCGAGCATGAACGGACAAGTTTTATAACTAAACTCCTGTTTAATTAATGTCACAAACATTGTAAGAGCTGGTCGTAAGATTCTTTCAGTAAATGGTAAAATTAATTAAAGAATTTTTGTAACATGTTTGTTAAGGCATTAAGTATACTTACTTTTTGTGTGCCATTATCTTCCTCCACTCATAATAGCCATTTTTAAGGCATTTTATGCCGTGACAAAATATTATTTTACATGCATACCATCAGTAAAACACGAAAAGGGAATTAAGCAATTGTTTTTTTATTAAAGTTCATGAAGCAAGTATAATAACATAGGAAGACGCATGAAAAAATTAGATAGATAGAGTAATGAAGTTTGGGTTGAACGATAACCATCGTATTACATAAAGTATAAACGTACATCATGTGAAAATTTTCTTTAATATAAAGCAACTCCGTTCTTCATTGACATCTGATATATTCTACTGCACTTATAAACAGCCTACTCTCATGTTCCACACATTTTTGACATTAATGACCTTATCTATCATAGTAATCCATAGCTTATCTCGGATTGCCTTATGAAAGGCATTTACATAATCTTGAAATAATGTACATGTTAAAATAATGCTCATTTTCCGTATTATTTATTGGGCTATAATGACACATAATTGTGCAGGATCTTCCATGTCTGATTCCACGTTGTTCTTCATTTAAAAGGATTGCTAATAATAAGTTAATTATTTGGTTAGTATTTTAGCAATTTTTATATTCTATGTTCAACAGGTATGCTCTATAATGAGCCTTGCGCTTCTTATAAATATTGGTTTTACTAATCATTCAACCAACATTTGTAATATATAACAGCAGATTTTAAAATATTTAAAATTAAAATTTAACGTTTTCCGACAAATGTTTGAATAATTTTTTATTACCTTTGTTATTTCTTGAATTTATTTTTGTTTTTAAACGCGATGCTTATTCAATTTTACTTCGTTTAATTCGGCTAATGTATATTCTTTTTTTTCTCTCATTATTATATTTTTGCATTTTTGAGCCGCAAATATTAAAAACCTTTCAGTAGCTCATTTTTCTCTCATCTGTAATTAAATTATTTTATAATCATTTAATTATATTTCTGGTGTAAAGTTTGTCATTAGTATATTTGTCTTAGCTCTGTGATATTTTCCTCGTTTCTCTTTACGCAAAAGTGCTTAATATTTTACTTTTTCAGACGGTGCCCGGAAAATTAAAAGATTTCTTCTTTTCCTTGTTAAGGGAAGCAATATCATTATTTCTTTGTGCATGGGCCATTGTTCTTTTTATTTTATTCCTTCTTTCTAGTGATTAATTTGCTGCTTTTGTTAGAATTAGTTTCAGGTCTTAATCTTTACCAATATTTGTGCCGCTTGCACTTGAAAGTTTCCAATGATCGAATTTCTTCTTTCATTTCCTACCTACTATCGTCTCATGAGCATGATAACGTCACCTGATACTTAATATTATTGGCTAATACATAGCTTGTCTAAAGGCTCGCGGGGTTTAATATTTTGAGTCAACGCGACTTTTTTTTTCTCTTCCTTCTGAGTTCATTATTAGCAGGTTGTAGGTAAGAAATTCCCATGGGGAATGAAATTGTTTATTGAATGAAATTGATTTAAATGCTCTTCTAATCGTTTTCTGTATAATATGTCTTGACAAATGTACATTAAACATTTTTGTTATGTGATTCCTACTTCTTTTTCATTTATAGCATCTGGTCTAAAATTGTGTTCTTGTTACCAACATGAAATGATCAAAGAATGTGTCATAATTTATGTATCTAATGCTTGTGACTTCAAATTTTCATTTACCAGGATAAAATAGATTAAGCTTGTTAATAGATATCAGATATATTCTTGAGTTGAAATCTCCTTCTTTCACTGATGTTGTTATTATTTATAGAGTGGCTATACGAGTATTTGTTAGTTCTTATAAAACTGATACCACTTTTACAACTTTTATCTCGCTTTTATGGAGTGCATAGCAATAAATTGTATATAGTCTAGAGCTATTTTAAGTTTAAGGCTATTAATCGGTCATTAATGAAAGTATAGTTACGTATTCTATCCTCATGCTTTTTTGAACAAAAATGGTAACTCCTGGATTGGCTCTTCTTTCTTGTGGTAATGCACTTTAATGAACTGCACTTTCCTAAGTGTTTGATGGAGTCTCGCCACTCTAGTCATATTTCTAGTCATATTGGTTTGCTATTGAAGACCTTAAATTATTTCAGCGTAATTTTAACTGCATGTTAACACTAAGTAACAATATAGTTTTATGCTTTCTCTGTAAGTTACTAGTTGCAAGATGTAACTCACTTGCTTAGTCACAAATATAACGTAGTTCTGAGAAATATTAAGTATTTGATTATCTGCAATAGTTACAAGACACCTATTTAACATAATCCGTGAAAGTTGAATGAACGAATCTTGTTGACTTTCAAATAAAAATGTTCCTTTTGACATTCTCCCTGCTTTTACGTTTATTCTTTTTTCATTCTCTCTCTCTCTCTCTCTCTCTCTCTCTCTCTTTTAATTCTGACTTTCTCTTACCTCATATATGCCATCATAAGACACAAGCTCCTTGACATGCCTAGATCTGATTCTTTATTTGGAAGTATCATACTTGAAGCTATTGTACTTAAATTCGCAAACTAACAAATGGCATACATCAAAGTCTTAACTTTTTAACAAAAATAGCCGAGAATTTAAAAGTAATCAGGACTCCTCAGTTTTTTTTTAAGTATATTTCAAATATCTCTGGAACTCGAGTCCTTCATATAAGTAGGGTCACAAAGTTATATTGTCAGTCATACACCAGATATTTGCCGAACATAAATAGTATATACAAAGATAAAATACCTATATTTACAACATCAAAACTAAATTTTATTTAACTTAAGAGAAATAAAGCATTAAAAGAGAAAAATGTAATCAATTATATAGACACTCGGGCTATCGTATAAATATTACTTTATTATGTGCCACTATTGAAAGCCCTTCTTTTATTTTAATTAACTGTTACATACACAGTTATTAAATAATATACAAATGTTTATGCATTTAATTATAAAATCTCATTTATAAAAGCGGTTTAAAGACAAATAGTGAGTTTTGTAATGTCGTATATTAATGGTCTCATTGAATTCCGCGTTTTATTAAAGGTACTGAATTACATATATTAAGAGAAAACACAGACTCCGTTACAATGTGTACGAAACTTCCAAATTAATTATAGCTCAGAAATGTTTCGGACAGTTCCAGTTTCATGTATGGTCAGCCTGCCGTCAGGGATGGGAGGTCCGCCATAGTCCACTGCAACGTTGGAGTTAACCGCATTTCAACGGTAATTCGGACCAAGAACGGACCATTATGTATACGTCAATCGACACGCAGCAGTTCTCTCCTCCACTGTGCCCTTTTAAAAGGCAATAATTACTGTAAAATGTTCTATGTGGGAACATAAGAATGCTCTGCTTTTGGACATCATCGTGGTGCCGAAATTAGACGAATTATTGATTTTATGTAATGCTTATACACTCAATATAAACTCATTAGTAACAGAACTTCTGTTTTCTGTATCAAAACCTTTTAAATGGCGTGTATATGTACCGTTGGTAAATTTAGCTCTGTACGGGTCTCCCAGTTTATGTTATAATTTAATTGCATAAAAATAAAATTAAAAATATTTGGATATAAAAAAGAAAGAACCCTGATAAAAATTAGCGATCGTTTCACGTCCAAGTAATACCTTAGTCTCCTGTCAGATGGTAATGAAGGTGGTGAGCTTATGTTATTCTGCTCTCTGTGCTCTGCCATTATTTTGAAAACCTTTTACAAGTTCGGCATTACTCAAAAGATACGTTTTCATGATTTTAGCCACATTTTAGCTAATTTAATGTTCGATCTCTAATGATTCTAATCAGTAGTTATGACTAAAAAAAAAAAAAACCTATGTGAAAATGAGAGCGAAGGAAATATGGGTTGAGAGGACGAATATTATCACGTTTGTAAGGTGAAAAACATGCATATATTGAAATGAAGGTAAGACAATATACGGCGTGAACGGACAAGGTTTATAAATAAAATGATATATATTTACGTGGGGGTACTGTGGCCAAGTGGTAAGATTACTTCCCACCGATATGACTCGGGTTCGATCCCAGCAGCCGAAAGTAGGATATTTGGCGGAAGAAACTGTTCCTTTAGGTATTTTTTTTTCGGGTGCTTCAGTTTTCGTCATTGTTTCATCATCATCTCATCTTCCTCATTGTGGCAATCTATGGTCTGAGTGGAATTAATATACTTTTTTAAACTTTGTTTGTACAGAAATACATCAATTGGTACATCAGGTAAAATAAAACGTATTTCTTTGAGTGGCTATTGTCAACTACAGGTTACTTATGTTTCCTTAATGAATGCGAACACTGGAGGGTTGAAATGGGGTGTGGACTGAGAAAGCCAATTTACTAGGGAATATCGTTATTGGTAGCCAATGTGCATGATTGACATAAAGACCTCCCGTAGTGCTCCTAATGATGATAATTTCCAGCCAACCCGCGGTAATGCTGCGACAATAGGAATCTGTCTCTCTCTTCGTCATTCATGTGTATTCATACAGAGACGAATTCCTCCAGTCAAAATGGAACATTAAAGCGAAAACTTAGTGGATAATAAGACAGGAGGGCGCAGGGAGGCTGGCTTATTATTACATTGTTCGACCTTTGTTCAGGATTTCCCGGAAAGGCATGCTCCTTGTAGCAATCCTTTGGTGATGTATATAAGAGGAACAGTGTTTCTTGTCGCACCACGAAATGTAGTTAATGTCTTCATACCTACTTTCATTAGCCTCTACTTAGATATGTTTGACGAGTAAGGATTTGTTAATACCTCCAGTTTTAGTGGTATGAGTAGAAGCAGGTAGGTATTAAAGGTGAAAGCATCTATTGTAACAAGGAAGGGGCACATAAATTGATTTTAAATTACACAAAGAAAATTGTATAAATTATAAATAAAATGGAAGCTTAATATGTAACAGAACTACTTTTATTTCTTTCGGCTTTTTGTTTATTTTCTATTTAAATACTTCTCAAAACTGCTCCACGCACATTGTTATTTTTTAGTATAATCTCATTGAAAATCTACGCCTTGCGTCATCTAGATATCACAGCCTATATGGTCTGACGCATTACAGACTTAAGATGCGTTTTTCTTCCTTGTCGCGTCACACCTCACACGGACTGCAAATCGAAAGGAACGTATTTTGGGCTTAATTTATTTCACCAGAATACAACGCATCGATCTGAGTAATCTCTTCAGAGTCTCCGACGAATGTGATTATGACTATGCCGGCTGAAAAGTGGCCCAACTTTTACGCTACCGTAACCTAGGAAAAGTTTTGTGATGCCATTCTATGGATTGTTATGTTTTTTATACGATTATTTACGCATTTTAAAAGCACATAAAGAATTTCCGTATATCGAAGTGAAAATAATTATACAAATTAAATGTTATGTTCACCTCACAAAGACATCTATTGAGAATCTTTTTATACATTTATTTTTTTTCAATCAGTCAATCCATTCACTTTAACTCTTTAAATAACAAAACCTTAATTAGTGAAAGGGATGCACGGTTGCCTTGGGCATACGGATACCAGGAAATAGGGAGTATGAGAAAGTACTGTAGTTTTGAATATTCCCGGAAAAATATTTTTGTATTGATCTACGCGAGACATTCTAGGAAATTTGAGGTAGGGGAAATTTCTCAGCTGCATAAATGTAACAAACATTGCAAGCGAGAAAGATGAGAGCGGTGCAGCTGTGCAATAAACCGCCCCTACACGTGTTCAGTATGGAAGTAGGATAAATACAAACTTGATTCTCTTATAAATGCATAAACAGCAAATAAACTTTAGCGGAAAGAAGCAGTGCGCCATTTTATTCATTTTCCAGCACTATTCAAAACAACTAATTTTGTTTTGTTCAACTTTTCCATAATGTGCTGAAAGGTGAATGTTCTGTTGTAATAGATATGAGTCCTTCTAAAATAACTTGTTTTAAATATGCTCCGATTGCTTCAGTAGAAGTAGAACGTTCTTTTTCCATGATGAAAAATGTTCACTCTGACAAGCGACTGACTATAACAATGGATACCTTGAAAAAACATCTTGTTGTTATTTGTAACCACGAAAAGTAAGCTTTCACTTTAACTATATGATAAAGAAATTATTAAGTATCTTAAATACCGAACATGCATAATCTGTTTAATAATAAATAAATTAAATATTTGAAACCACATGTAATTCCTTCAATACATATTTATTTGCATATTTTAGCAATTTTGGCTACATATTTATGTATATAATTTTCAAAATCAGGGCTTTAACTCATGACGTATATGAAATTATTCTATGATTCCCTTTTGATATCTTCAAACGAATACATAACTAGATTGTACGCGTTAGCTATCGATATTTTTTGTTTTTAAATCTGATAGCAAATATAATAAATAATAATAAGAATATAATAATAGTAATATACATGTCATAAAATATCAAAATTTAAAGCTTAAAAGATGTTGGTGTTAATTTTTCTGCTTTTCTAATTTTAACTCATTCTTCAATTGCTACATTGCGTAACACTTTAATCACTATTTCAAATTTGAAGATTTTTCAATTAACTAATAATGCAATCAATGAATATTGTGACAGTAATTACGATGTAAATTATTTACTCTTAATTATTATATACTTTTTGTTTGGAAATCAAAATACTTAAATATACTATGAAATTAATCTAGCTGAAAAAGAAAATTGAGTTCTCTTAGTCATTCCTGCCAAAACAATTAAAATCATAATCATTCCTAGTTCATTTATTTAAATATTAATCAGCAATGCTTTCAAAATATAAATATAAAGCAAAGCTTTATAAATAAAAAAACATCACATTATTAAGCCCATTTTATTTTGATTGTTCAGTGAAATACTTTCTTTAAATAAGGCGATTTTTAATGTATTTCCTTCCCAATATCTCACTAATAATAAGCAGTGGCATGTCCTGAGGGTTTGTCTCTCCCTGCTATCAGATGAACTGTAGACCGCACCATTCCAAAACGATAGAAATACCGGGCATTCGAAAAATAATGACAACATAATTACTGTTTCACCTAAACTTATTTAAAGAGTTTTTGGCATAACATACCAAATAATTGTCCCCTGCCATGTTAAAAATATGTAGCCAAATTCTTGCAAAGACGGCGCATCAATCTGAAACAAATCATCAATCGAAAACAAATCATAATTTCAAGGGATTCACCTTCATTTTTGTATCGCTCCAGATGCTGTTTTGCTCTGTCTAATCGCTTTCACTTTCCAATTTCAGTGAGACTGTCTGGAAATTAGCGAACACATTACTAACATTTTATGCTGAAGTACCAATTTCTAAGAATATTTCTACATCTTTCCAACACCTGTTTTCTTTCAATAAAGCCCTTACAGCTTGCAATGAGGGGTCTACAGGAGAAATCTTTGTTAACAGTTCTCCCTTCCTTGACAAAAATGCTTCCATCCATCTCACAATAGTTCGATATGGAATTTTTTCCCATAAGCTTCTTGTAATACTCTAAAACACGGAGTTAAATTTTTCCTCTGGCACCTTGGACTTTTATGAAACACCTTTGTTCATTATAGTAGCATTTTATGGCGGTAATACTTACTACTGATCAGCATTGTGCTTACAAATCATTGTTGCTTCGAGAATTTTAATGTTGCAGATTTATAAAACAATTGCTGATCTGTAGCATATTGCAATATTTCAATAGGAACACTTATTCACAGCACTGTTGTCAATGCTTTTCGAATGGCCTAATATATTCTTTGGCAATCGTGATCCGAACTGAGGCGAAAAGTCAGAATTGATGCTCTCGTTCTATTTAGTAACTTTTGCAGTACAATCAGAACATTAATGGAACGTTTTACTGCTTCCAACATGATCCCCAGGTGGCAGTATGGGCGTCCGTAAGGGTGCTTTTGGATTTCAATTATATTTTATTCTGTTCAGAAAAGCATTCCGGTAGTTATTGATTGATCATCTTGGGGGAAAAAACCCTACTCTGATTGCTTTAGCAACTCAATGTTGCAAAATAGCATAGGTTGCAATTATTATTATTATTATTATTATTATTATTATTTGTAGTGTATTTATTTACAAAATATATCACCATGAATGATTCTGCTTCTTTGGTCAGCCATAAGTAGTAAAGCTAGAAAATCTTTTTAGCTTCTGGGAGCAACCACTGCTGCTGATACAATATATTCATTTGTAGTTTTTTCGAATTCTCAAATCTTAAATGGTATTTTCAGTTATCTCTATCACTCCACTTCTGAATTAATGGCTTGTTACGCCTTGATACAGCATGGGGTATACATTTTCTTGGAAGCATGGAATACCGATTTTTGGATATATCTTAAGCACATCAGAGATCAGCGTTTAGTTCAACTTCTTTGTTGGAGCTGGTTAGCTGAAACAAAAACATTTGATTTACTAAGATATTCTTTATGTTATCTACTTGTTTTTTGCCAGTAGAAAATATCACTTACTAAGCCTCTTTGATTTACGTCGGCATAGTTAGGCATATATTGCAGAATAAAATGTTTCGGTCTATTAAGAAATTTAATCTTTAAAATAACAAACACGTTTTTTATTATTTTGTAGCTGAATTCACTCGAAATTTAGAACAGAGAGAGAGAGAGATAGGTAGGTAGTTAGGTAGAGAGAGAGAGAGAGAGAGAGAGAGAGAGAGAGAAAGATAACTATTAAGACAGCTAGCTTATTCTTTGTCGTATCCCCCTAAAATTAAAACTTTAATTAAGAAATAAATTTCTTGCACAAATATTTTAACAAAAAAATTCTAGTACCCACATAGTTCAGAAAGAGATTCATTCTTTTAAAATGCGACCGTACAACTTCACAGACCATTCGTTTTCTCCAGGGAGCTGTTTCAGTATGGGAAAATCTACCTGTTTTACCTTAGTTTCCCTGTACAAGTATTTCCATTCTGAAAAGGCAAGGATTTGCAATAATTTTTCAATTGTTTGTTTATTGGTCCTTATAAATCGTACATTGCACAGAATGCTGGATGATATGAAATAAGTAAAAAATATTTGAATTTACAAAACATTTAAGTTATATACGGCTGGTAATAATATACAAAGTTATCATATGCTGCACCGTTGTGTAACATAACTCTTTAAAACCTGTCCAAACCCTCTAGAACAAAACTATTTATCAAAATAAAACAAAATAGATTAACTTCAGCAAATTTACAAACTTATTAATTATTATAATAAAATAAATTTTGTTTCGTACAGTATAAATATTACGAATATAATTTATAAACTAATTTTATGAGTAGAAACAGTAATCAAATAAATATGGTATTACAGTCCTTTTAAATATGGTAAATTTTCATATGTTTTAATTTGGAGTATAATTTGATGGACATTTGAGTTGCACTTTTTAGATATGTTTTGTTGCTGGTTTTCATTATATGAATATCTATTTTTCTTCTTGTATTGTGTTGATGTATTACTTCATTTGTTATATATGATTCTTCTGCTAAAGCTTGTTTCTTTCAAATAATGTTGCCTCAAACATGTAGTACATGTACGGGAATGGCAAGATTCTTATTTCTAAGGACTTTTTTGCAAGAAGACTTCATTTTTGCACTAGCTATTGTTCTGATATTTTTTTTCTGCACTGCAAGTAGTTTCTTGGCTGGGGAGAACTCTAAATTAGAGCTCTAAATATGACATTTTCTGATAACTAAAATATAATAAAAACTACTCAACGTTATTGATAAACTGACTTGCGATTATATTTATAACACAATAACAAATACACAAATACTGTATGAAATTTCGGGGCTAAATTTGTAAAATAGTTTACAACTGATAATTATAAATGTAGTCAATATATTTACTATTTTAAAGTATAGGTTATAATAACATGTTAATTTTGGGAATAGGGAAGCTACAACCCTTCACTTATTGCTTTCTCCACAAATCAGCAATCACAAGCATATTAAGTTTTGATTCCATCTCTCTGGAACATGTCGTAGGTTCGTTTTTTGTAGTTTATTTTATTTAAGTATCGATCAGCATAAATGGTTTAATTTAAAAGGAGAGCAAATGTTTCGCTTTGCACTTATGTAGCACTTATGGGCTTTTCATATATGAGTGCTAGATTTTGTGTTAATCAGTACCGACTTTTGGGCTACAGCCATGCACGTGAAATTGTGATTTGTCATTTAAAACCCTAAGATGCGATAAGAAAGAACTGAAGATTGCATTGCTTAATATTGGAATAAATATCAGCTATTTTGTAACGTATTGTGCTGATCCATATCTGATTTCCGCTTTTTAGGCAAACTTAGAGTTTCAGGACGTTTGTTCAAATCAAGACTTAAATTGTCTTTAATTTATTCCCTTGTCCCTTCTGATCTTATACTTTTAAATTTGTTGGTTTATTTATGAATTAGACATTTGCTACTGGAGCAACTCCAGAAAAAGTTTTCATGGAAACTTAATCTTTTTAAAAGCTAAAACAAATTTAATTTTCTTTCTCTTGCCTAAATTTATGCAACATGATTCACGCAGTGGGACTCATAAAGAGGAATGAAATAACTCAATGATAAATATGGCACCTTTCCACTAATTACGCAGCTTTGTTAATAACCTTTCCGTTCTCGATTGTAGGTGTTGGCTGTGATGCAATCTTACTATGCCACCAAGCACAAGCCCAGAAAAAAACAATGGCGCAATATTAACAACGTAACAAAAAGTTAAATTTGCGATGTTTTATTATTGATCAGATCTTTTAGTTGAATAACACTAATAAATATCTCTTAAGTAAAAATAAATAATTTTACCTATTTAATAATCAGAATCAGAAATATTGTTTGTCAAAATTTGATGACGCTAGTAAACGTTTTGTTTGCAATATAAATCAGATGTTATTGTATAGTGAAAATATTTATTCTGTTCCTTGAACATTAAAGGGTATATGGATACTTTAACAAAGGTTATCTATGTGCACAAAAGAACATTCATTTAAGCACGTTCTCTTTTATTTTCAGGTACGTGTGGTATGAACCTGTGAGGACTAGTTCTATTCCCCCAGCCATCAGTCAACGGTGAGTTTGGACCGACCTAACGAGTGAATAATTACCATTTAAATATCTTGACATTTCCCCCGATTTGTCTGATGGGTTTAAACTTAATTATTTCAGTGCGGACAGGACGGTCAAGCGATGACCTGGATATACTCCCTTCCTCCCAACCTGCGCTAGCTCACAGCAGCCATTCTTATGAGTAGCATGGATGTCGGGTCTGTGTAAGCTTAAAATAAGTTGGTGCCTTAAGAACTTTACAGCTGTGTTCGGTTTATTTCATTCCCTTGGCTTCTTTTTAAGCTTGTTTTATCGTAATTTCTACTATTATATATAAGTAATGTACTACTCTCAACTATTTCCATATTTTAAATTTGTTTCGCATATCTGGCACGTCTTAAAGTCTGAAGTGTTTAAAATCTATGTACATAAATTTACTGTAGGGTTGATTACAAAAAGCACGAGCCCAAAAATTTAAAATTCCACAATTTAAAATAATATATATCTTGATTTGTGCTTCAAAGACAAATGCCATTTAATATAAAAGTACAACTTTCTTCATCTTTAGCTTTATATTTTTATAACATTACATTATGGGAAAAAACGAGAAAATATTTGAACTCTTTTGCAGCTTAAAAAAATGTGTAACATTTGTTGCTCATTATGCTAGTAGGAATAAGAAATATTGTATATTTTTAGAAAGTCCTCTCTAGTTGTTACCATAACTATTTGAATTATCATCATTGCAGTCACATTGTTCTGTTCTACTGCTTGATTTTGGGGCATTTGCAATGACCCTTTATTTTGCTGGCGATGTGGAGCTGTATAAGGTTCAGCAAATTTCTCTTAGCTGCATGGTGACTTGTAGTTTTAGTAGATTGAGAGTAATGATATCTGCTCAGCATGATTTATTTTTCACAATATAACTTTTCCAAGGCCCAAAATACGAAGTCTGAATAATCCTCTGCGTGATTAATAGATAATAGATAATCTGTTGAAAAATGAAAGAAAGGATTTGGCATTTTCAAAGCATAGGCTCTACAGCATACTTCATACAGAATAAATATTTGTAAGTGATAACTAATGGTAATAATTGTATGTATTTAAAATCCTAAAATAGGCCTTTAAAATTAAAATAAATCATGCAATTAATATGCAACTATATGCACTAAAATTAATAGCCTGCAAAATTATTTATAGTGTTAGATCTCATGAGAAAAACTAGCGTTTCAAGAGGAAATATTAATATTATTTGACTTTACTGTAAATACTGCATTTTCCTAGTTATTTCCAGTGACTGGGTGTATAAAAATTTGCAGCACAATAATCTTTTCCATGTTTTCACGATCCAATTTATTTCTCGTGTAGTAAATGTGTGCATAGAACAAATTCTTTCCGCATCACAGCAATATAGGACAAAACTTCTAATCTGGTAACAGGATAGAATATCTCTATCATATCCTTGGAGAGCTTTGCTAACTTTCCTTAGCTCTTTCAAACCATCCTTTGCGAGAATATTCTCAATTTGTGCTTTATAAATTCACCTTCCCTACTGTCTGTTGCGTCCATACATTTAATTTAATTTAATTTGAGTTTTCCAATTTATTACACCTATCTCTGTACCATCACACAAAACTTTTGGTAACATTTATGTACCATATTGGTCTTGGCTTCTAAATAGTTTCCGAGAAATGTCTGTTTTTATTTTTGTAGGTATTTTGTTTTTGTTTATTTGTATGTGTATGTGAAATTTTATGGTATATTACATAGAAATTATCATGAGCAGTTGTTCCTGAGAGTTGTTATAATGTTGCCAAATAATTCTGTAAATTGAAACAGAGAAAAGAGCATTGTATCTAAAGTAATCCAATAAACTTTGATAACTATTAAGCATTAAAATGCACTACAAAATATACATGCTTTTTTATTGCAAAACTGACACATAACACATATATTGCTGCTTAAATCTGAATAATCTTTTATCCATCCAAGGATTTTTTGATAGATCTTTCTTTTGCTATTTTGAATTTTTCATGAAACTTACATACCATTAGTGGAGAACACAAAAGCTGCTGGGCACACGTTTCCATCTTCTTATCGTTAATGTTTAAGGTTGCCAATCTTGTGAAAGTTCAACTAGGTGTATAAAGAGACTTTGGTGTCTATTTTATGTTTTGCTTAGGTCCAGAAAAAATAAAAAGAACAATGTTTCTGACAACAAAGCTATGCCTATGCATGAAATATACAAGATATGTATAGTATATATGTGTAACAAAAATGCATCAGTAACTTAATTAAACTTAAAATATGTAATTAAGATGTATTGACGTACAACTGCAACACAAATATGCATTTCATATATTACTTATCACTATCATAACTTTTCACTTGTATCTTTTGCGAGAAATAAGAGCTCCTTAGCTACTACATACTTTTAAATGCTTTTTATTTCTTTATCCTCTATCACAGTGGTTTTCAACCTTTGTAACTCCAGGATCCACCATAAAGAATATTAAACTTCACGGAACTCACAGTACACTCTAACAGAAAAGTAACATGTTGTTCAAAAAATTAATTTACTCAAATTAGACACATTGAACTTTTATTAAAATGTCAACATTACTTTGGCCCCCTTGTCCCATCGAAAGACTTCGTGACCCATTTTATAGCCTCCTAAGAATCCATTAATGGGTTGGGAGCC
Source organism: Metallyticus violacea (assembly GCA_030762175.1). Classification (NCBI taxonomy): domain Eukaryota; kingdom Metazoa; phylum Arthropoda; class Insecta; order Mantodea; family Metallyticidae; genus Metallyticus; species Metallyticus violacea. The sequence continues at coordinate 122,862,538 of CM060833.1, forward strand.
ATAGGTCGGGAAATGCTGCTCTAACTTATTAAATTTGAACGCTAAATACTATTAAATCGCTTTACAACACAGAATCATGATACAGAACAAATAAACAGCAAGTTATGCTAGAAAATAATGATAAAATAATTAAAATGGTAATTAGTTGCAGTGTGAGGCACAACTGTGTTTGAAGGATAGACAGAAATCACCTGTATGCATGTTATGGTAAATGTGTAAATAATGGCATTACAAAATATCCGGATACTTATCATTATTGACAACAGTGGTAAATAATGTTGAATTTTCACTACACTGGTGGTGTCATATAATTTTTTTCCAAATTCATGGCTTATTTAAACAACGTCTCATGATGTTTTAATCATACTCATCATTATTTCTTTTTCCTTATACTCCCCTGAGCAATATACATCTAAAAGTGACACAGTCCAATTGGTACATTTTATAATTAAATAATTAGTTGCCTAACTGAGTATTATATGTTTATTTATTTATGCATAATACTTTTTCCTTGTGCACAATAATAATATTCATAATGCTTAATAATCAGTGACAATTTTTACGTGTCAGTTCTTACTCTGAATATGCCTGGCACTGTTTGCACACTTTGCATGCACAACATGTACGATTGATAGTTTTTCATTTCTTTGACTGGAGCTATAATCCCTTCTTAGCACAAGTTCGCTTCTTCTTCAACAGTTCCTTTTTTCTCTTTTTGATTCCAGAGAGATTGATTGCTTCTGTATTATTCTGGCATCGCGGGGTTACAGACGTCATCACATCAAAAAGAATGTCAAGGTTCATCATTTGTATCATTTTCATTCGCAACGTTTTCATTGGCTGCTTCAACGACCTGTCATTTCTTCTGTATTGTTATGGTTTGTTAGGTTATCATTAGGAAGAAATGTCATAAGGCAAATTTTAGAAATGAACATGGGCTACATCAAGTGCCATGTTGACATTTTCTGTTTTTAATAAACTGCACAAATCGTGTTGGTTTTGGTTGCGGTTCTAACCAAGTGCTTAGCATATTTTCCACATCCTGCTTTGCTCGTTTAATGACTGGCTGAATCTGGAATTTCCATGTACAATATTATCTAAATCACGCTGAAGGTTTTTCTTGTAAAATTGTTGAAGAATGCTATCACTTTTTGAAACTCCGAGCATGCTCAAATTTTGAAAATAACTAAACACCTTCCTCACTTCCTCTAGAGATTCAGTTTTCAAAGGGTGCATTTGGACAACTTCATCAATGATGTGATTTTGTTAAACAATAATACTTTTATGTACTAATCATGTATTTGAAGTATACTAGACAACTGGGGCGATTGCTTTGGAAAACTTACCATCGGTAGAACCATTGGTTTTCCAAAAAAATACATTTTTTTTATACTCTCATATAGATTGAAATAAATTGTTACTACTTTCTCAGAGGTGGTCTTTTTATACACTTTTCGCATTTTTTCAGCATTTGACTTCTTCCACCATGGTCAATCGTCATGATGTATTAAAAGTTCGTCTATGTGCACTGCATAATAGCAGAGTTTTTTCTGTAACAAATACATTCTTTACATTCTCCAACTCTCTCAAGTAATGCCACGGGTGGCCGAGGTCGTTAAGGCGCTGACTCGTGAGCGGGAGGTCTGGGGTTCAAATCCCTCCAGGACCATTCTCCTTGACTGAGGATTTTCCCAGGTTTTCCTCATTCCTCATAACTGGAAAATGCCGGGGAGAGCCCTAAACTTAGGCCTGGAATGTTTCCTTCCTTAAAAAAAATCCTTTCCCAGTTTATCATTTCATGTATCATCAATGTTCACCGCCTGTGGTGCCTCAGTAGTAAAAACGGGCGTTAAACACATTCAAAAAAATCTATCATAAGTTTCGCAATTTTATTTGTAATCTGTTTAGCAAACCACTCACTGTGTTTTCACTGGTAAAATAGACTATTGTACTTCATATTCTGCATAACATTCAACATATTGCAGTTGAAGCGTTCCACCGATACCTTCTTAATGGATTGGAATGAATTGTTGGGGATGGAGAACATTTCGGTACTTAAGCCTTGATCAAGGTCTGGTTCTTTTGTACATAACCCTCAGCGGAGCCACCTTCAAGAGATAAGAGATGAGGTAAGGGAGACACCTGGCTATAGAAGAGGTCCCTATTTCCAGACGAACATTTCGATGCCGGCGGAGCTCCCTTTCAAGGCAAGAAGAACCGTTTCCATACCAGACGCCAAGGTAGCAACCTTTTCAACACGCAAGCCACTGTCACACTGCGCATAGCACCAGTCAACGTCGCTTGTTACTTTATACTCTATAACAGAACCCAACGGAATGAAATGTGGCATGGTTTAACACTTTTCATTGAGACTTGAATAAACAGCTGTAACCGAATTACGTGTAGAAGTTGTGGATAACTCAGTCCTCCATACTAGTTTTGTCGTGACCTATAGGACGGTTCAAAGAAGAATTTCCTGCTTTCTGAATGCAAAAGTTGATATGCATCAATTAGATGTCCACTGCATTTTTATTCTGTAAAATCTGAGCGAAACTATACAAGCGTATGCATTTAGTGACAAAAATCGTGCTATCAGAGAAAATAGGGTTAACTCACGCAAGCCTAAGTGCGAGTGGCAATGATGATGCACTTTTGCCATTCGAGAAACAAAGTGCTAAATTTTAAACCACGTAAGATAGGCTGAAGTTCATGGAAAATTACAATTGTTTAAGTCCCACGCGAGTTGTCAAGATCTCCGAAACGGATGCAATAAATTAATTAATGATACAGGCCCAGTCTATCGACACCAAAATTTACTTGGTATTCATTCTCTCAGGATAAGGGAATACTGCAGGAAAGAAAAATAAAGGTTTTTAGACACTTGATTGAAGGATAAATCGAACTTGCGTTTTTGCAATTGTGCTTTATCGATGCCCTAGGCAATTAAGTGATGTAGGTGACCGAAAAAGTTTTGACATTCTGAAAGATATCTAGTCCAGTTGCACTCTTGTATTTCTTATGGGCCTGTCTCAAACAAATCGAATTTATTCAGAGGAAACGACGAATATTGGTTTAAACGTCCTTTAAGGTGAAATTCTGCCAATGGTAGCTTTTTAGTGCTGTTTAACGCCAGATTTTACTACTGAGGCCCCACAAGCGGTGGACACTGATGATAAATCAGATGAAATTATATATTAGGAAAGAATTTTTTAAGGAAGGAAACGTTCCAGGTCTAAGTTTAGGGTACCTTTCCGGTGTTTGCCATTTATGAGGACAGAAAAACCTGGAAATAACCTCAGTCAGAGAGGACGGTCCCGGCGGGATTCAAACCACAGATCTTCCACTCACGAGTTCGCACCTTAACGACCTCCACCACCTGTGGCGGTAATACTAACGTTATTTGCACAGTTTTGTAAATAATTCTCTTGCAATGGCCACCTTAAGTAAATTACGTGCAATAGTCATTAATTATTGAGAAGTAAGAAAAGAAAATCAATTTGTTTAATTTAATAACTTGTTAAATGAATGGCAGTGGTCATTGCATTTAAGTAACGAAGCTAAAATTATAACATTACTTATCTTTCACAACTAAGGAAATCATGAAAACAGGCTCACTAAAGTCCGGCCCGCTACTAACTATCCTCATCACTGGATGATATGGAAAAATGGATGTGGCTACCTTTAGCCAAAGAGGGCTTTGATGAAGAAATATTTCTCAAAAACTTTCTTACACATTTCAAGAGTGAACGGATGGCAAAGAACAACCAGGGTGACTCCAAGATATTTTCAGCTATGTTAGGAAATTGAGATCCAAATTGAGAATTTACAGTGCGTTTGCTAAACTGTTTCATGCGTAAATGTATGCGGTGTAATTATTACTATGCGAACTGAGTCAGATTATAAACTAACGATGTTCTCAGTTTATTAAATTGTATTAAATGGTTATTATTACTATAGTATAATATTTAAGCACATTGGTGCTATGAGCAACCTTTAATCAGACAGGAATATACTTTAGCTCTAGCACCCTATGAAGTCCTTTTTTAACATTGTGCCATACCTCTCCAAAAGTATACCTTCCTGGTAGTCTATTGCGCCTTCCGAGGCTTTCAAACTTCCTGCCTTTGGGCACCTGGATCTGTATGGGCAATACTTTTACGGTCAAACAAGTAATTAAAAACTGAGAGGATATAATGTACATATGATTTTTTATTTTAAAAGTGTTTTTATGCAGTTAAACGAGATAAACTGTGGAATGTAAGGGAATATACGTTATTCTAAACCTTTTGTTAATATATGAAGACTTTATACATTGACACCAAACGAAGAAAATAATTTATTAGTTAAACTATTTTAAAAATAATAAATGTGTATGACAAACGTTATTACTGTATCGCCGTAACTTTTTTGCATTATTGCAAGGACTACAAGCTTAAAATATCAGGTAAAAATACAAGAGATGGCATTTATAAAAACACTTCCATATGATAAATACTCACATGCAGTAAATAAACGAACTGTTGCAACATTTTAACTACCTAGGCTGTAATATATATATATAAGCTATAATCAATGTGTAAACAGTAATTCCTATTATATATGTAAAAAATAAAAACAAAGAAGAGAAATGCAACTTAAATTGTACACCCATGGCTCTTCCAGTAATACTTTATAAATGTGAACATTAGATTTTAAAACAGAAATATTGAAGTCATATCCAAGCAAAAGAGGTGAAACTTTTAAGAACTGGTATAGAAGTTAGGATACTTGACCAGATCTAATGAGCAAGTAAGATATTTAAATATTACTGCTAAAGATAATAGTATAAACATTGGAACGATTGTCTGCTTAGAAAGCATATGAACAGTTTACTAAGAAATGTAATAAACTATGTACCAAAGAAAAATATCTGTAGGAAGAGACACTAAAGAGATGGATATGAGACCGAACCCTTGGCACAAATCACGAAAGAAGGATAAAAAGAATATGTGTAGGCTGGAACACGAGTTCTGCACTGTTGCACCTTAGTGTTGTTGCAGCAAGTGAATGTCACTTCATGAAATTCTTGTCAATCAATTGACCTACAGACAGTGCCGGTGATATGCCATAAGTTTTCAATACGTTGATTTGAGACCAGGATTTCTGCTTAGTCACTCCAGCGATGACACTGCATTATTACTCCAAATTTGTGGCAAAGGGCATTGTCCTGTTAACAAATTATAGACCATGACCCTTCTCTGCAGAAGGCAACATTTTGTCCTGTACGGTAGAAATATACTTTGGAGTTCTTGGGATCATTTAATTTTAATATTCTTATGCATAAAGCCTCAGATCATAATACATCACATTATCCTGAAACGCTGTTGATAAATAAGTTGCTACTTGCCTTACGGGGCATAACTATAATCTTGACTTGTCATTAAATAAAACGTTACAGTCAAGAATGGTGACTTTATACCAGTTTATCTCTTTGGAAATGAAGACGGATAACACGAGGATTGGGGAAAATATAAAATATGATATTAGCTAAGGAGTGCTGCACTATGAGGGTGGTAAGTAAATGTATATATTAATTTGATAATGTGTATCGTGTGTTTTTAGAGAATTTATGGTACATTAGTTGAGTCACAGTAAACAAATGGAATAAGATTTTAAATATATGTTCACAAGGTAACGGAAGTAAATAGTTTCATATTCTTTCTGCCACCACTCTCCTCTCAATCTCTTTTCCTAATTCTAGCAAAAACCTGCAATGGTCTTTACCCAAATGGTCTTTTGTTAATTTGCAAAATATTGTTTGAAATAGATAAGTTGCAGCAGAAATTATACCTGCAGAAAGTTGCAGGTATAATTTCATGTAATTTATATATTCGTTTAATGAATCATTAAGGAATTTTAAGGTTTAAGCATACCTTTTAGACCCATAGACTTTTCTGTATTCTTTAATGCATACTAACTAGTTTTTTTCTATTTCTTATATGTATTAAGGTACACATGTTTCAGAAATCATTAAATTTGGAGTTTGAATGACGTATTTTTATTGGAAAGTAAAATAAAATATTTTTTGAAAAAACAACGGTTCAGTATTCTAGCTCATATATATTGTTGGGTTATGTACAACTGAATATCAAAAAGTGAAATTTTGAGAAAGTGAAAGTAAAGTAAAAACGTAATATTTGTATGAGTTTGCAGCCATTTTGAATTCTTAACATTTTAAAGTTTAGGCACTCTGAAGGTAAACAAACTACCTTAGGGGTCCACTTTTGTGTGCGTGTTTAGTGTCCCCGGGGTATTTGAGCCACCCAGTATATGGGCGTATATCCACACTACCCTGTCTCCCGGGGATAATATGGAGATGTGGTTCTCTAGTTTGGGTTTGAATTGCGGGACTCACTACCCAGCATTCGAAAAACTTAACAAGTGAACCTTTTATCGAAGCCTCAGAATGGTATGTTTCAAGGCAAAGGAATGTGGTATTTGAATTTTGTCCATGGAAGGTCAGAAAACTGATGCAATGCTATCACTACTTGAGTCAAAGAAGTATGGCCTACATGTAACAATCATACAAGAAACTAGAAAGATCGTTAAATCAATGAATACAAGAACACATGGTATTACACAATGGTAAGAGTGAAGGACCACGTGAATATGGGATAGCCTTTGTAATGATAAAAATAATAATAACAGCATTGATTTTAAATCCAACAATGAAAGAAAATGTGTATTGAAATTTAGATCAAACTTTTATCATATTTCCATTATAAATGTGTATGCACCAACACAAGAAACACAAGACACAAGAGGCACAAGAACACAAGAGACCTCATGAAAAAGAAACATTTTATAACAGGACCAAAAGCGTACTGAATGTCCTCCCGACTAATGATGTAAAGATCATTCTTGAAGATATGAATGCTAAAGTAGAGAAAGAAGAATCATATAGGAATATAACTGATAAGTGTACTACCCTTTATAATATTACCTATAACATTGGGAAAAAATGAATAGATTTAGCTGAAAGTAAAAAGGTGATAACTTTCTCAAACCAATTCCCACATAAGGATATACAGACATGGAGATCACAAACGGAGAACAGCTAACCAGATTAATCATGTATTGATAGTAAGAGGAGAGCGACAGATGTAACATCTTACAGAGGAGCAAATGAGAATACAGACCATTTTTTTGTCAAAGCAAAATATGTATGTAAGATTACTTAGGCAAAAGTATGAAAATAATATTCTTAAACACTCTGACTCTTAAAAACAATGAAATACCATAAAACTAGCAAATCCTGACCGAAAGTCTAGATAATAAACTGTATAAAACAGGAAGAAGCAGCATTCAAATGGGAAATATTTAGCAGACAGTTAAATATGTCATTAAAGAAACGATGAAGCAAAACCACCAAGAAATGATGGTTGGGCTAGACTATTAGACTAAGAAACAGAACACGAAACAATTATTTAGTTAAGTTTACTAGAAGCAAATACAACTGTATTAAGTCAAGCGCAGAGAAGCATGTAGACGTAAGAAGAAAGGGGATACTAGAGATGGAAGATAATTTGAGAAGGCTTACATAGAAGTGAGTTTCAACACGGAGAGTTACATCCTAAGAACAAAATAATAATAGAGGAACAATCAAATGGTTAGCAAACCAAGTAAGGCATTAAATAGATGGATGCAAATGGAAGAAAGAGAATAGAAAGGAACAGAGATTTGAATTAGAGACCCCAGAAAAAGTGGATGCGTTAAGAGCAACATATAATAGCAACACCGAAACTGAGAAACTGGAAAGCGTTTGGGATAGATGTTCTTTTAGCAGAGATAATTAAAGCAAGTGGAAATTCCATGTTAAACTCGATACATGTAACACTCCTATCGCCAAAGGAACAGACGCCAAAAGAATGGCGAACAGCATTGATTTGTCCTTTCTACAAAAAGGAGAACGGATAAAATGTGAAAATTATAGGGGTATAGTTTTAACATAGCAGTATATAAGATATTTAAAAATAGGAAATAAAATATGATAAATTATAGGAAAATACCGGCCGGTTTCCGGCAAGGTAGATTGCCTATTGGCCAAATACACACAGTTAAAGAAATGTAAGAAAAACACTGGGGATGATTTTAAGCTTACTTATGGATTTTAATACCGCTTATAATAGTGTAAGCAGGACAGGGCTATTTCAACAAGATATTCATACCAAAATAGTTAGGTTCATTACAGTGTTAATGCAGAATAGAACAAGACGAATTGAGATATTCGGAGGTATACCAGACGTTTTTACATTTGATAGGGGACTGAGGCAAAAAGATGCTCTTACATCAATGCTATTCAACTATAGACTGAATAATTCGACAGACAGAAATTGACACCATTAATATCCTGTTTTACAAAAGTAGCTAGGTGGTAGGGTATGCTGGTGTTAGGGGAATATCAACTCAAAAGATAGAAGACATTTTTAAAGAATTAGAAATCAGTAAATAAACAAATATAAAAGGAAAAGGATGGTGCAGACAAGAAATGTAAAGTTTAAAGATTTTGGAATAGTGGTAGTAGCAATTTAAAATGGAATGAGATTCAGTCATGGATCACGGCCAAATTATGCATACTTAGCTTTAATAAGGATAATTAAATTTACAGGAGGATATAGAAGAACAAAGATATGAATATATAAATAAATAATTAGATCAATATTTTGTTAGGCTTGTGAGACGTGAGTAATGATTACAAAAGTTGAAACGGCTTCAGGAACATTTAAAAGAAAGGTATAAGGAGAATTTGTGAACCTGTTAAAGAAAAGGGCCTGTGTAGGATACGCTGTTATCAAGATTTAAATGCCTTATGTCAGGATATAGAAATTATAATATGTGTATATTAGATTACGCAGACAGGAATGGGCAGGGTAGTATTTTTGATGGATGATCAAAGAATACTGAAGAGGACATTGATAGGAAGAAGGACAGGTAAAATACCTATAGGGAGATCAAAATGTAAGTGGATTGAGTAGCTTCACAGGATGCTGGGGAATTATTTGAAATTACTACTTGGAAAAGAATGATCCTGACAGAGACAACTAGAAGAGGGCGATAAAAAGATTAAGGCCCGACTTTGGACTTTTTTGAATAGTATTTAATGTCCATTTTCACTACTGAGGCACCATAGTCGATGGACACTGGTTATATGAAATGTGAAATGATATATTGGGGAAGGATATATATAAAAGAAAGAAAGCGTTCCAGTCCTAAGTTCAGGGTACCTCTCCAGTATTTGCTATTTATGAGGAAAACTGGAAGAAAATCCAATCAAGGAGAATAGTCCTGATGGGAATCAAACTCCAGACCTCCCGCTCACGATTCCGCACCATAACGGCCTCAGCCACCCGTGGCGGTTGACTTTGGACTGTAATACCATAGAAGAAGGTGAATTTTCTGCTCCTTCAGAAAAGAATGAGATTTGTTAATGATAAAAACTAAACTATATTTTTTTTGACATTTTCACATAGAGTGCGCCTAGATAGTTTAATATATCGGGTAAAATTGTGGGAAATAATACTTGGTTAAAAAGTGAAAGATAATATTTTGAGTAGTGTTTAGCGCCCGTTTTTACTGCTGAGGCATCACAGGCGGGGGACTCTGGTGATACGTGAGATGAAATGATAAACTGAGAAACGATTTTTTTTAAGCAAGGAAATACCAAAGGCCTAAGTTTCGGTACTCTCCCTGGCATTTACTATTTATAAGGACTGAGGAAACCCTGAAAGAAAAACCTCTGTCATGTAGAACGGTATTGGTGAGAATCGAACACTAGATCTCCGGCTCATGAATCCGCACCTAGTGACCTCGGCCACCTGTTACGGTAGGAAAGTGAATGAAAAAAAAAGCGATGCCCTGCTAAATGCAGTGGATAAAATACATTCCAAAAGTATAATTAGATGCCCGAGTAAAAACATTGTTATTTGAAGAACAGTGTGGTTTGCGAAAGGTCACTGGTGCTCAGGAAATTATGAAATTATTCAAAAATAATGACAATTTACAGTGCCTACATGTAACCTTTTTATTCGGCATGAAAAACATTTTATACAATTCTACGAGGTAAATTGCGGGAAACAATGACAAAGTTTTCCAAATAGTTTGGTAACTTAATCCAAAGCCTTTATTTTGAAACATTGATAACTGGTGACAAAAAACATTATAAGGCAATCAACCATTACAAACAGTGGTTGGCAAACTGTATGCCGCGTCGAATCGAGAAAACGAGACTGGCCCGCATTGTCACTCCCAGGCGGAGTCAAAGTAGCCGGGGGACCAGTGGTATAATGGAAAGTTTTTTTTTATTAATGTTTAAAGCTTGTTTTAACTACTGAGGCACCACAGGTGGTATACTGGAAAGTGTGTACTACATACTTGAGAATTAAAACAAATTAAAGGCTTGTTTTCATACATTCATACTAATATATAACGCATTCTTACTTCACTTGATGTTACACATCTTTGACATCTGAGCTGTCATAAACTATAACAAATGGAACAGCAGGACATAGTTACAGTACAAATTAGTCTATTTAGTTTAACAAAATGGAGAATAGGCCTACGAGGACCGAAGTTTTGAAAACAACGGACATTAACAAAACAATTATAAATCCTCCGTGCAACGATAGAAGATTTCATACTACAACAAGTATGTTCAATCGAAATCTATTTTTCCTTCATTGTAAAATATATAAACATATATACATATTAACTTACGGTATGTGCCATTTTAAGTTTTTTTTTTCTTCTAATAGGGATCCAAGGCTCGAAGGAATATTGTCAAATGAGCTGTATCATTTATATCAGAACTCTAATCTAATGCAAGGGAAAAATATTCCCATTCCTGAAAGTTTAATGCAATGATACGATCAATGTGTTTTCCCATGCATGTCATTTGTCTTACTAGTGTACGACTTGACATCATCAGCCTTTCAAAATGGTTTTTTTCTGGATATATTATTCCAGATACTTTCAGAATACATTTTCCGCACATGCACTTTCTGTGAATGATTTCAATGACTTTCGGATTTCCCAGACAGCGTGATAACTTGCCGGCATTACCTTATTTGAATTATTTATTAAGGACTCTGAATCCTTAATAGCTTTTTAATTATTTTAAATCTTTCTCAATGTAGCCTAAAGCACAATCGTAAAACTGTTAAGCGTATTTAATGTTCAATGATGTATTATTTTATTGTAATAACACATTACTATGCTTTAACAATACTTTTGTTTAACTCTAAACATTGAATTTTAAAACAAACCTATTTAATGTTGAAGCACTTAGCTGTTAATTGGTTGTGTTCTTAATAGTAAGTTTCATTTTGCCATCTGATATCTGCTCTGAAAACGCGCTTTAATATTTTGGAACATACCAAAATCTCACAACGTCTCCATAAGATACAAGGAAATATTTTTCTTCCCAATCACTGCTAAACTTTCTTTTATAGACAGAAGTCGATGGCATTGTTAACGCTATTGTAAATGTAAAAAGACTGGCTGGTTAATCCTGCACTAGTTTCGTTTACTCTCTGAGGGTAGAAACGTTGGGTAAGTGTGGAGTGCAGCATGGATTGCAAGGGGCATATGCCATGACTCTAGATCGATTCATGAATTGATGTTTACCAACAACTGGTGTAAAATATGGATGCCCAATGTCTTCAGGCTTCTTTAACATTCATATTGACAAAGTCATGGTAAGAAATTTAACCAACAAATTTAGAATATACAATGCAAATGTAATTTTTATTTTATTTGCATTGGATCAGGTTGTATTTACAGAATCGTAAAGCAACTTAAAAATAGTGTAAACAAAATGAGAATAAATAGCAACCCAGTACAATGTGGCAATTTTCACAATCAAGCGCATTAACTCCTATGCATTGTAAAATAAAATATGTGGAACTGAAGAAATAAATAATTTCATTTGCAAATCTCCATCGCCGCAATTCTATGTGCTAACATTACGGTCTGAGTATTGTAGTCGATCTTGCTGAATCGCCTAAAATTTCAGGTATCGCTACATTCTTCGAAATAATTGTCAACTCCGGGGTCCTTTAACAACCCAGGGAACCAATAAGACAAAAATTGATGTAATTAACAAACATGGGGGAGCTATTTCTAGGACGTTAAAAGAAAATACATTACGAAGCGCACACCTGAAATTCTAAGAGATGATGACTGTCCCAATGTCAGTAGGAAATGAGAAAAACAGAAATATACTAGAAACAGCAGCAGGCTTCCTATTCCTTGGGAAACAAAGAATGGTTTGTAGTAAAAAAGTTTTAATTACAGGATGTAATAATAGAATGAAAAGAAGAGATGTTAACCTTTCTTTAATTATATTATTATTTGCATTTACAAAGAGTTATTTAAGACAGGATACCACATAAAATAATAATGTATGAACTAAAACTACATAAAGTGTAATGCACCCTTTTACAGATGGAGCCTTCAATTCTCTTGATGCGAAATCTATGAAGGTAGATGATGCTAATATACGAATTTCAATTGATAACTAATTGGTCAGTAGATAGAGAATGAAATCAGGGCAGGAATATTGGGAACAGGAACTTTTTATTGTTCAAATAGAGATTTGGATAAAAATAAAACCCTCGTCTTTCGGTATTTCAGTAAATGAACCAAAATGGGGACTTAATTGGTTTAAATATTTTAATTGATTAATCAGTTAAAATAGAAAGTGTGTAATAGACTGTAAAATTGTTTGTGTGTTTGCAAATTTCCTTTTTAAACTAAGAATTTAATATTAATAATACGTGCATTAAACGCATATATATTTTGGGTTAGAGCTAAAGCTTTATTTTAATGGTGTTTTTAACGCCTATTTTTACTACTGAGGCGCCACAGGCGGTTAAAGCCAAAGCTGAAATCAAGTATAAGTATTAATGCATTACTAAGAAAATAAGTAAATAAATACAAAAATGGAACGTAATAGAATTAATAATTCTGAATCCTTACGAAGTAAGAAAATAAGTCATCATATGAACTCAATGCATTACAGCCATCTACATGGTATTGATGTTTCTTATGGTTCCCCTTGCGTACATAACCAAATAATACGATTAATACATTTTATCAGCTCACTATAATGTGATAAATATGGTGTTCTTTTTACGTAAAAGGAGTATGGTTGGTATAATACGCCTGTAAATGTACATTAGATACTTGTGCGTATTTCCGGGCAGCAAAAACACAAATTATCCTTTATTGTAATGTCCTCAAAAATAAAAATGTGAATTTAATTTATTCTAAATATAAAAAATCTTAAAAATAAAATATAAGAAAATGGTGATATATCTATGATTATTTTAATTGTGCTTTTGTATGAAAAAGTAGGATTGCTAGCAAATAGAATAAAGACAGAATGCATTTCATTAATATATGCAAGTAACCTTAAACCTTTGTAAACTTCTATTGCATTTTTTTGTATGACGATTTTTGTGTGTTAAATATAATATAGTCATATATCCATGCGAATTACCACATATATAGTAATATTAGTAGTACGATATGATATACTTTATTACGTTACCTCAACAAAGGTAAATTTTATATATTGAGAGTAGGCGAAGGCCGAGCCAATTCGAAAATGTTTGCTTATGGTTACCTACGATCATATACAAAGAATCCATTTAATTTCAAAAACATATCCATAATGTGTAGTAAAAATAAATGTAATATACGATGAAGATTAATAAATTAACCACAGTGGTTTAGATAAAAAGAAAATACTCTAGCTAAAGGGGAAAATGGATACAGGACAAATGTGTTGAGCAGAGTTTATCTATAAACTAATCATTCTCTAGTTCTTAATATAGGAAGAGGATCTTAGAATAATCACTCATTTTCATATCTGATGTGATTTATTTATTTATTTATTTATTTGTAAGCATGTTGACTGCCATGACACAGATATAAGATCGGAATCCATTTAAAGCCTCAGGGTGATTCTTTAGGTACAATACCCCAGAAAACTGGAATATCTCAAATATCATACATTAGATATGGGATATTTACATGCTACCTTCCTTTGATTCATTAGATAAATACAGAATTTGTATTAAAGAATTTGTTGAAAATGTTCACTACCGTTGTTCAGGTTGGGCTAAATGTAATGATGCATGTTTTCAAAAGCGGCATATAAGAGACCCTCACTAACCTTTGAAACTTGAAGCTGAACACTTCTTTTCTCTGTTACTGCAGTGTTGGGTTTGTTGGCAACAACCGTTTCTTTTAAACCAACGCACAAGAGAAACTCGGAGTTAAATCGTAAGATTTTTATGCCCTCATATCCTACAAATTTATTCAGTTTCCAAAATGTCTCAATGAACACTCGGAACATTTCCAATTCTTTCAAGTCTCTTCGCTCTGCTTACAAATTCGCTAAAAAATTATCAAAATTCCTGACAAATGCGCTCTAACATTGCTTAAATTAACTTGTGTACCAATAGCTGCAATACACGCTCCGCTACTCTTCAGAATTTCATACACTGAAACAAAGAGTAGGGGGAAGGGAAAATCTTCGTATCCGCAAACTCTGCTAATGCTACACTTCACACACCAGCAATCAAAACTGTAGCGGGATGAAACGCAAGGGAGGAGAGGCAGAGAATAAAGCGATGACATTTTGTCTGACCTCACTGCTAGGAGTAAAGTCGTATTTTGACTATGACTTTTACCAGAATTTTCTCTTTTGTTTCTTAATATTTAAGCCTTTTGGTCACACATTTTGTAGTTGTATGTTTATATGAAAAATAATATTTAGACCCTGACATATGTTTCTTTTTTTTCAGGATTAGAGATATTTTTTTTTAGAAATGTACAACCCATAAAGTGAATCCTTCTAGCGGTCCCAGCAGTTGAACAAGCACGCACTTATTGCATGACGTTAAAGAGGCAATGATTTTCGCTTGACATATAGCACACAGATTTTCATTTAATGTTTCGATAATATGCGCTGCTAATTAGTTCATTAAAATGAGCTACACTATCGAACGTGAGAGCTGACTTTGTGTAAAGCAAATATATTTTATGCTTAATAGCCTATGTTGATTAATGATAGGGTTTCTAGTTATTTTGTCCACCCCTCTCTTACTTCATTACAAACTAATTGCATTTATGAACTGTTAATTGGGCAGTACTTTCAAAACATTTCACTTGTATTTGCTAATCAAAGAAACCATCATTTGGAATAAAAACTAAATATTTGTACCAGGCATTATAAAGTCCTTTCGGAACGAAACATTTCATAGAGCTGTTTTTAAACATGCAATCCTTTTCACAAATAATAAAATAATAAACAAAAATACATTATTTAACAGCAGTTCTGTTAAATTATTTTAACTTTATTAATTATACCTAGTGTTCATCATATGTTTAATTTTCTGTTGAATTACTCGAAAATATATGAATAAAATAAATAAATAAATAAATAAATAAAATAAATAAAATTATTCATAAAATGACTTCGACATGGTAGTGAACATGTTGACCTGCATTTACAATGTGCACAGTTCGTGAGGCAAGCGCCTCGTCATTGCAATAACTTGGGTATGAAGTGAGGACTCAATAACTGGTGGATTCAGGATTGAATTTCAAGTTCGACATGTTTCCCAGACTTTTTTTCGGATTTTTTCTCTCTATGTACTAAGTATGGAATTTCTGCAACCTAAAAGGGTTGTAGACAGTGCTTAAAATGCCTTAAATTTACCTAAATAGTGTGATTCACTATAAGGTCTAGGCAATAAATATTCGAAGGTTTCTGTTAACGATAAAATCTCAAACAAAATAAACCAAGACGTCTCCTGGGTATATAGATTCACGATTTGGTCGGACAGAGCACCATAGCTCAGATAGAGCAGTACCGACACGGTAAGTTAAGACCCATAGTTCTAGTTCTGCCTTGTTGTTAAAGGTTCCTATCTGTCTCTCACACCAAAGTTTAATTTGTCTTTATATTATTGAAAAAAACGATAGAAATAAATTTCAAATGTTTATGACTAGATATTTTTCACCATTTTCTGTATTCTCAGCCAGGTCTGTACAAATCAAATATAAACGTAAACTGATTGTTAATTTACTAAGTGGTTTCATTGGTGCAATAAGTCAAGTAGGCATGTTTTGTTACAGCTAATCCATGTCTTAATTTGAACAGAAGAGAGATCTATTCTAAAGAATATCTTGCTTTTGATTCTCCTTTTAGTCTCCTAGATCTCTTTAAGCCGTTCAATTACAGCTATATTTTCTTTTCCTATATATCTCTAAAACGTATTTTGCTTAATGGCTGCTATCTAAAGATTTTCTATGCAACTTTGATGCCGCAGGCAATACTTTCTTGGATATTTTGTTTCTGTGATAGCACAAGGAAAAGAGTTTTATTTGAGGAAAGCTAGGATGATGGAATACTTGTTCCATATTGTTTTATTTTTCTTTCCCGTTCTTTCGCTATATATTAGGTAATCCTTTTTTATTCTCTTTCTTCCCTGTAGCTTAGCTTCCTTGTAGTACAGAATATATCCTCTTTCTAGGGAGCAATTGGCATTTCTGAAGCGGAAGTGATGTTCTAGCATAATGACTGCTTTAATTATTACCCCAGAAGGATCTAAGGTCAACGTAGTACGAATAATAAGACAATATGCATCATAAACCCCAAATATTTGTGAGATGCAGCATTATCTTCATTTGCTTTGTTCCTTTTCATTCTGGGTCTGCTTACTTTAACTTTTGCATCTATTTTAAACCTGTTAGAAATTCACTAATGATTTCGTTTAAAATACACTTATCTACAGTGTTTATCAATATTTTTAGCATCAGTATTATACTGAAAGAAAATTGTGACCTCCAACTCAGTGTTATATCCTGGATTTTTTTTTTAATAATTTTCAATTACTCTAACTAAGTTGGTCTTATTTATGGTTGAAACAATGAAGAGTATTGTTTCTTATTATCGGGCAATGGTTTCAATTCGCATGTGTCTTCCTTGCTTAAGTAGTTTGTCATTGCCTTATTAAGTACACTAGATCTATTAAAGTGAGTTGTATCAGGGTTAAACAGTAAGGAGACATGTAAATTTATAAATTCAATTACTGTATGTTTCTCCATCTCGGTTCCTGATTATCCATGGAGCTTCAAACTAACCAAGAATTTCCTTGAAAGTTAACAGGGATCTACTCTGATGTATGAGAAGTGTGGTAAAAGAACGACAATTACGAGTTCTCTGTTTACGACAGTAATGTGACATATCTGACTGCAGTTATTACGGAATATTTAGAAGACATTGCGCCTGGGTAATACAGTACGTGCAGTACAGTATAAACCAGTACACATTGCAATAGAGCATGTTAATTGTCCACATGTACTGGACATTTTTGTTAAAAAAGGATTGCCGAAGATTGTTATTGTTTAGGACTTGAAAACCACCGATCTGGTGAAGTAACTGATGACTACGAGAATATTATTAGATATTCCAAAAAAGAGAATATGTGAAACTACAAAATGCAATGGTACAGGAGGAGAAAAACGGATTGCACTTAACGAAGAGACTGAATTATTGTCATTGATTTGAATTAATACACATCCGGAAATCTGAGCTACACAAAGAGCGGTTTCATTTAAATAGGCACGCCCACTCCCAGAATGCCTTCCTGTATTTGGGCCGGTGAGAATCATCACAGTATGCCTGAGACAGGTCTTCGAGGTGAAAATATTGGAATGTGCTGTGCTGTAATGCTACTTCACTGGCGCCTCATGTTTTTTTTCATATTGCTGTCTACATGGAACTGTTTCATGAGTATGTGAACAATTGAACAACGAGGAACTTTTTACTGACTATTTTCAGGGGATGGTGTCATCTGGCATATCTTTAAAGTCAGTATTACTGAAAATGTTTTCCTTTTTGAAAATGTATTATTTCTTAAATATTTTAGCCACTTTGGTTGCCGAACCTAAACCTATCAGAGTTCTTCCTTTGAGATAGTATCAGTACAACCGATGAACTCGTTAAACTGTGGGCGGGAAACTTAGAAAGTGAGGATATGAATGCCGCCCAAGATTTTCTGAGAAGTCCGCGAAGCGCAATTTTAAATATGTTGTTACATCCCAGAACTTTGTAGGAAATCACAAGATCACTTACAACAACATGGTAGTTTTCAGGTTTCGTAGAACGCCTCAAAGGTATTTAAATAACAACAGGTTTCTTTTACCAGTTCCTGAAAAGCAAATTGTTGATCTTATTTATTAGCAAATAATCGGATTATTTTTCAGACTTTTGCTAACTGTGAAGCTACAGTAATTTGACAAACGGTGTTGGACAGTATAATTCCCTCTGAAAAAATTCCTGTTAGTGACAAATTGCCTTATGCCATAAGCATAAATATATATGCTCATGTTTTGAAATTAGAGTATAATCTCAGTCCACAGTCTTTTAATTTAATTCTATTATTCATGAAATATTATAATAAAGGATTAACAATTCTGTACATCACTGGCTTAAGCACTGGCCACGCAACATTATGTGCAATTTAATAGATACAAATGTGAGGAAATATTTTTTCCAGCAATAGTTCTCAGCGTTTTGCTCGCGTGTGTGTTCTTACCTAACTTGCTTCTTGTTATCTGTGTACTAAACTATGTAACAGATAGCTTGTATCTTTTAACAAGCAGGAAAATTTATGTACACACGTTAATGGATTAAGCTTTAACCCGGACAGTGAATAATGACCGTTAAAAGGAGCCGAGGAAAGTTAATGCAATACAGAGATAAACTAAGTTGGAAATATTACGGAGGAAAGGGAAGAGAGATAGTGGCAAGGAGAAGTGCCCACCCAGAGGTTATCGTTCAAGAAATTAGGGAAGGCAAAGGAAGAAGAGAGAAAGAATTTGGAGTTATAATTTAAGAGCAACGAATCTCATAAATAGCTGTATTTCTCCGAAAAGGAAACAAGCCGTGAAATATGGCGATGCAAAGAGGTGGTTAAGAAAGTAAGAAATGGAACTGCTTTTCGTTTACTTTTATTTTTAGGAGGAATGTGTTGCCGTTTGTTGGTCTCCTTAAAAGAGGATAATGGAAAAAGTGCTGAGTTATAAGAATTCACGATCATATACATTTTGCTGAAATACAATATTAATTCAAACTCATTGTCTTTCCAATTTCTTATTTACTTTTTAATTTTAATCGTATTTTGATAAAAAAAAAGCAACAAGATATAAGTGAAATAGCATTTTGGAAATACACCAGGCATTTACACTAGTAATTTAGAAGATGGAAAATTGCAATAAAGAATCTTGAACTTCAGGAAACAAATGTAGAATTCTGAAGCTAACAGAATGGGGCAAAAAGTGATCGTACTGAAATCCTTAAAATATGTGCGAAATATGAAATAATTGTTTGAGAGAAAGTATCTTGATTTATCAAGGCTTCTAAAAATACTTGGTTCATATTTATGATGTATTGGCAAAAAGTGAAAGGTAAATTATTGATTTAGCTTGAATGGCACTTATGGCCAATGAAGCATTTGAATTGGAGAATTAGACATTATTGTCAGTATGAAATTATTTAATGGTAGGTGCTGAACAGTACATAATTTACCTTGAAAAGTGGTGAGCAAATCAAAAGCAATATACGTTTCATTAAAAAGTATTCAATGTACTTTCGAAATAACTGTCCATGCAAAACACGGTAAACTCTTGTTCACAACATACTGGTAGTGATAAAGAGCTGGAATAAAGAACAAAAAAGAAACTTATTGATGTCTAACCTGCAGTGAGTGTGTAATTAATTTGGAGTATAGAGAAAGTTGGCCTTTCTAAAAATCATGCCTGTAGTGCCATCAATTTATCATCTTCGTAAGAAGCGTGTGAACGTATGGAGATTAGCACCCGACATGAGGCAGGCTAAAACGTTAATTCAGGGGCCCAGATCTAAGTTAATCAAATCTTTCTTTTATTGCATAGAAGCAGCTTCCGATGGCTGGCTGTTCATATCGGACCATTGCAACCAAGTTGACTTTCACGTACACCTTTTGGGAATTGCCGTAAATGCACAAGCATCTACTGACCGATTGTCCAATGGCAAGATATTAGGGAAATGTGACCAGAGAGCAATTCCTAAAGAAAAGAACGCTTTATCTTAAACATAGTATTAAAGAAACTGAGTATCTATTTATTCTTAATATTAATCTGTTTATTCACATTCATTTTTGTCATTCTAGACATTTATTCTGTATCGAAAGTCTGTTAACTATTCCCCAGTTGTAATAAGTGACTAGCTGCTAATTCGACCACTCCACCATTTATGTCCTCATCGTTTTCCAGTAAGGTGCTCTATTTTCGAAAATAGGCTAAAACCTAAACCTGCTAAATTCGAATTGCACGATTTCCCAAATGAAATGCGTCAAGCACAATCCAGACAAGCAATGTCATAAACAGTTCTAAGTGAGAATACGTCTCTGTGGTAATTTGAATTAGCCCGA
The DNA here is from genome assembly GCA_030762175.1 of Metallyticus violacea. Classification (NCBI taxonomy): domain Eukaryota; kingdom Metazoa; phylum Arthropoda; class Insecta; order Mantodea; family Metallyticidae; genus Metallyticus; species Metallyticus violacea. The sequence goes on from CM060833.1 coordinate 122,883,063, forward strand.
CGAAGGCGTCCGGGAATAACACAGTAGGCATAAGCTCGTTTGGTTGTGTTTCTTGTCAGTTATTTTACGACCTCAGAAAACAGATGTGAACGTCTTTGAGCACGCATTTTACTCTGTTGGAGAGTGAGGATAATAAATATCAATCAATTGATTGTCTTTTCCTTTGGGAATCATGTGAAACTCATGTTTTATTCCCTGTAACAAATTTGAAGATTAACTCGTCGCTATGATGATAATAACGCTCAAAAAAGTGAAGGCAGCACACATTCGCCCATTTTTGTGCCTATCGCTGTGTACCCAACTTGCAAAAATGTTGCAGTACTCTTGAATAATGTGATAAGATCTTTCTTTCAGTTTATTTATGAGGCGATCTGATCTCTCCGCGTCATGATCTTCCAGTTTTAAAACATAATACAACTACCTGTTACTGGGCTTCGTTTTCACCACCTTACTCAAAGATTACAACCCGTCTCCTATAAATGTTAATACGCCTTACGTTTTCAGTATTCAAAAACGGGATAATTGATCGAACTTCGCAGTTAGCAGTTTTCCAATAGTTTGTTCGGTTTCAAAGTTGCTGTTTTCAGCAAATGAATATTTATGCCTAAGAGATTGCCAGTACCTCAATGAAGACAGCTAACGCACACGGAAACAGCTGCGCAGTTTACGTTTCTTACCTTATGAATTATTTTCGCAAATAGAATTGTTCAGGCAACTATGTAATCTGCTATACAAGGATGAATTGAATCAAGGATATGTAGAGCCTTTACTTTACTGGTTAATCAGCAACAACACGTGATGTGTTGATCTGATTAACCAGCGAAATTAAGACCATAGTAATATAGTATTATTAAGGGATATACAATAAACCCATGGGAGTGTTACGTGCATTTTGATATGACTTTGCCTTAATAAGAACATAGGAAAAATATCTTTGCAAAGCATTTAGTTACAGCAAATTAATGTCAGAACGTTTGCAGCAAATACGTTCTTTCTCTTTGGTATACATTTTATATGACAATAATTTGAAATTATTTAAAAGAATAGGTAAATAGATGTTCACTTTATGTTCTTAAAATGTTTGGAATGTTACTTTTCATTCAGCTGCGAGAAGGATAGCACAAAATAATACAAAACCTTCCTTTGCTAGGTAGGGCCTTACTGCGAGTATCAAAGCAAAGCCCTAGAGGTAATACGAGCAAACCATTAAACAGTCCTTACCTTCCCTCCGGAAAGGCAACGTCTAAACTTGAAATGGGGGGGTCATTCTGGGTATTGTCGTCTGATTCTAAGCGACACCATCAATCTGCAGAATGGCCATATTCAAAGGACTTTATAGGTTAGGTTTATGATATTATAAATGTGTAGTTTTACGTTTTATGGCCGTCATGGCATGGGGTTAGGTGTTTCAAGCTTGCTAGCGCGGGAACTGAAATAAATTTGTTTGCTTTAGGTAATATTATTGCCCAATATACTTCATATTTCGTAATTTGAAGCATCAATGAGATCCTTATGATTTTCTCCTTTCACCATTCTAAAAGAAGCTGTATTATAGTCGACTATGGAAATAGTTGCCTCATTGTAAACTGTAACGAATCCAATTTCGCTCCTATATAACTGATCTCCATGCAGTTTTCGCTGTACTGAGCACTGATAAGGTGAGTCGAAATTAGTTATAGAAAAAGTCGTTAAATAATACGATTATAGAAACCCTTCTTTTATCTATCTGTGCACAATGCTTTCGTGAAATGGGCTCTTTTAGCGTTATCTTTAAACAACTTTGCATGATCCTATTATCTCGTTGTCACCTGCAAAGGTTTTTTCTAAGGTCCGAACAAGGGAAAACTCGATGACGCCTTATCCGGACTGTATAGTGGATGCTTAAATACCTACTATTTAAGATATTTAGTGTATCCATTCAATGCTTTATGAGGACGGGTATTGCTAAGAAGCAGAAATACTCATTTTGTTACAGGTGTCTGAAGTTTTTAATCACATGACGTTTCAAATTATTCATAGCATCACTATGATCGCAATAAGATCATTTTCCTGGTAATATCGGTCATTCACATCCCAAAATATCATCAGCTGTACTTTCCCAGCAGAAGTCTGTGTCTTGAATGTTTTCATAACCGGAGACTACGGGTGTTTCTTCTGTGTCAGTTGTTTCTTATTTTCAGATTAGTGCGCCGAGGACTCGTTTTTTTGCAGTTTGCAGTTCAATAGGAAACAAAATTTACATTGCGAGTCTACTAATAACAAAGCATCTGTTGCGCACGCTATCACCGAACTGCTATACTTACCGAACATCATCGTGATAATATCCTACCCGGAGCGGTAACTCATGTTTAATTTCATGGCAATTTCATCAGCAGCTACTTGTCTGTGTCACGGGTTTACTGCTCGATCTGCTGTTTCACTATTACAATGCAAACTACTCCTCCACTTGATCATTTATCAACGACGTTTATCTTTCGTTTTTAAATCTTTCCATCCCCTTACTCAACAACCGTATTTTAAACTGAATGTTTATTCTACTGTAGATTTCAGAATCTTCCACTCTTTCTGATCACAAAAAGAGAATACATTTTTTCTGTTCATCCTGGTGCAATTTGATATTCGAGCGACCGTGTTCTGCGATCTATTCAACACTTGTTGAATAACACTCTGTCTATCTTCACGACCCCTATATTACTAAAGAGTCACTTTGCGTTCTGAAATCAGATTTTTCATTGTGAACATATCTTCATGAACTTTAGAATAAAATTCCTGTAATTTCACGACTTTCCCTTGTATCAACACTTCACATTGTGTGTTTCTTATTGTTGCAAATTTTAGTGACTATATTTGATTCTGGATATGAAGATAGACTTTGTTATACAGTGAGGTTATGTGTGTAACGCGTCGGCAGAGTGCGGTTATGTATAAGGAGAAGACAGTCATCTATGCCGTGCAATGCATGTGTAAGTAGCAGCTTGTAGTTATTTTTGGGTGGCTTTTTCATCCAGTGGATGTGCGATTGTGCTTTCATTGTGTGCTGATTATTCTTTATTAGTTACGTCCTTCATATAGACTTGAAAAGTGGGTTTTATGTAATATTGTCACGACCACTTTCGTGACGTGGGGGTGAGCAGTGGTGAGAGGTATGATGGAAAATACTTTACTCGCTTGGTAGATCCATTTATTAATTATATGAGTATATGATTACATGTTACACCCGTGAGTGTTTAGTTGACGTACTACAGGTTATGTAATGTTAATACAGGTCCCTACAATGACAGGGTTCTTACCTTAGGGGATGTGTCGGCCGTTGTAGGAGGAAGAGTAGAATCACGTCGCCGTCAGCGACGATCCTGCAGAGCTCGCAGAAGCGGCAACTACGTTAGGGCCCAGAGGGCGAGGACGTTGTTGATGAGTCTAAGAGCGCCGTCAGTGAGCTCTGCAGCTCCTTATATCAAATATGCTCGCCTAGGGGGGTCTCTACATTGTCAAGTCGGCATTACCAATCATGTTGTGACACCGCCCTAGATTTAAAATATACCAACCAATAAGAGAACACTGAGTAGGTGTTCTGAATACTTCCTAGTGACGCATGACAGGCTCCGGGTGCAGCATAACTCTGCATGGTGCTGATATCATGGTAAAGTCCCTTAGGGAGTGCCATAGGAAGCGGTTAACCAATTGTTTCTCGCAACATCTTTGTGCTCTCTGAACCAGCAATGTTAACTTAAGTTAAAGAATACCAATCCTCATGAAACAAGGAACGTCCCAACGGTGTATGTGAGAATATAATATGATATAAATGTGAAAACGAATTCTTGTAGAGAAGTGGTAAAGCGATTCGTAAGAAATTGTTGTGGCAATCGTATTTCGGGTAAAGTTACACGAGAGACAGGATCTCGAATGTCAAGAACCGCATTTTCTTCACAAAAGAAAAGTTGGATGAAATACAGGAAACTACTCCGCTGCCGGTAATGTATTGCCACCAAGGAATATCCCTGTCAACATCTCTTTAAATGCAGGCTATTGATTATTATTATTATTATTATTATTATTATTATTATTATTATTATTATTATTATTATTATTATTATTATTATTATTAGTTTTAAATGTGGTAAAATGCTACGCTTTAGTAAAAATATAAAAAGTCACAAAACAAATCTTTATCCCTGGCGATTCTATCTTCCCTTTTTCCGGTTGCCTAGTAAGCAGCAGTACTCAGGCGGCCCGTAACTGAAATAATCTCATTGTAGAAAGGCATACGTATAAATATACAACACATTAAATCCTTGCCATTCTATCAATTATCTTGTCAATATTGTGAAGTAATTCTACTACGCTACAATATATTGCTAAAAAGCTATCGTTTAGTCCCCAACTTAGACCAGAATCCATTCTTGGCAATATCAGCAACGGGAATCATAGAGAATCAAGTATTACCTTATAATTTTTTTTTTTACTTTTTCTCTTCAACCTAGTAGCCAGAGAACTAAATAGCAAACATGAATATTCCGTTGGTCTGTTTCAAAATATACAAATATTTGGCAAGAGGAGCAAGGCTTGGGATTACGATCCAATATTTCAAAACAGCATATCATTGTTGACATTCTAATATATTTTATGTGCCGTTTTAGCTAAGCTGCAGCAAACGTTGGTGCACTCCTGGCGTTGGTAGTAAAATGAACTATTGAATATAACCTCAAGAGGCCAAAAAGAACCATACACATTTTAGCGTCTTGAACATGATTTGGTGTGTGTGTGTGTGTGTGTGTGTGTGTGTGTGTAGAAACTGAACAAGAGATATACTGATATATGAGAAAGTATCCTGGAATGTGGACGTTTCTAATCCTCTAAATTCATTGATTTTTATGTATATTCTCATTTTTAGCAGTTGTTTAGAGACAAAGATATACTTTTCTACATTAGTAAGATTATGCTTTCTTAAATAAGCATGTAAATGTAGTATAAATTTGAAATGGTAAAAAAAAATGCTCATTGAATAAAAAAGATTCAAACGTTATATTTTGAGAAAGATATTTTTCCCCTTTAGGTTCTTGTGTTTACGTATTATTTATTGTTTCTTTTCTTCTTTTTTTTTTTTTTTGGCAAGGGTATGTTCAATTGGAGTGATCCCATTAGACCACAAAGAGATTTTACCCAAGTTTGAATGAGAAAGTCGTACAATCAGCCTTTATGTAGGGCATATAATGCGACGCATTTCCATTGAAACCCCGTACAAAGAATACATTCAGCCGCCACTGATACAAGGTCATAATTATTTATCAATTGTGCCTAATTTTAACTGTGCGTCATTTGAAAAGCTGTACGGGGTTCCCCATATGCGACTGTGACATCATTCAGCAGAGCGCATGGTTTAATTAAACCACCATCCTGGATTCCGACAGAACCTTTTGATAAGCCGAACTTCAAATGCAGTGTCTAAATCACTGCGCCCCGTGTCTGGTATCCTTATTTCACTTGTGTAGCGAATACCACCCATGTTTGTACTTCGCATGATTAATTAAGATTCCTTTACTGCGGTAAACTGCAATAATTAAAGTGACAGTTATTTAACCTGGAAATGAGCTTCGAATTTATCACGCTCCTACCTTGCGATCTCATCAACTTTACATACTATGCAAATTGTTCTTAGGTATTTAAATGTATAATAAAACTTTTAAAAGTTAGTAAAATATCATATTGTTTAGACTATAATTCAAATTTAAAAATACTTATGTGTCATAGAGAGCTGAAAGTAAACAAATTCTTAAAATATCTAAAATCTCATATGACCTTATCAAATTCCCAAACTTCTAGCAATAAAAATAAGACGCTTACTGTATTTATACACAACTGACCCTTCGCTTAACTACAATCATTCTACACTAAGGATAACGTTTTACGTAATGAGGATATCGCACAGCTATAACAAATAATTTTAACTTAACAAAATTTTCAAAAAATTTAATTGGAAAACTAAATGCGACTATTTAAAAATTTAAAAATGCGAGAGTATTTCCAAGTATTTATTGTGTATAAAAATATACTGATGAGATTCAAAATTAGTTTAATCGAAATGCAGGTTAACTAAAACATCAAACATTTTAGTGAATTGTAATTACTGTTATATTAATACACGGACTTACTCTATAATGCACTCTATTTCCATAGTACGTATAATCTCAAAAAATAACATGTTCCATATGAGAAACAACAATAGTTTGTACTTAACTATTTTATGAACGCAATATAACATCATTATTTTCTAAGAATACACAAAAATTGAGAATGAATTACACGTGGACTGTAGAAAAGATAAAGTTTATGTAATTTTATGCTTTCTCTAATTACAGAACGCTTGCCGTAATGGTAGGAGTTGCGGTCAAAGAATCCATCGCATTACTAAAATAAACATGGTACGGTTACACTGGGATAAATGTTGAGCACAGTTATCAGGAATCCCATTGAGATTACTTTGCTACATGGTAAACAGGCATAGGTGATGGGCAAACCTAGTCAACAGTCCATATTTTCTCTATTGTTGCCACGTATTTGTATCCAGCTCGTAGATGCCATTGAAAGTTTAAGTCGAGTTCGGGTATCGAACTGGGGGATGCGCTGTGTCCGAGGAAATAGAGCAAAGTGACGTGTGCTTTAAATAAAGTAAAATATTAATGGCATACTGTTCGAAAGATAGTGCAAAAGGGACCTAAAACACGGGAAAATGAGGAAATCAAGAATCGTATCATGGGGATACCAGTGCTATACGTATAGGGGAGGTATGCTGGCACGGCGTGATTGATGTATTTGCGCTTTAGAAATGTCCTGGCATCTAGAATGGAGGGAGACCTATTGAGGGGATTTATATCTGGACATGTTAGGGGGCCATCTGCGTCCGCGCAGTCGCCGCCCATATATCCTGGCAGCCAGGTACAGTTTCCATTACTTACCCCTTCCGTAGGGCGTAGGCACAAAGGGCCAGCCATGAGCAAGGCTCAGGTACTGAAAATATCCTCCTACACCATCCACTTACAACGCGTTGAACGATTGCGTTCAATAATCTACTTAGGTGAAACTTAATACAACACATGCATAGCGAATGGGATCATGGTACTCTATTCCGGTGAAAGTGAAAAATGAGTCCCTAGCAGTTTATATTTGTCTGTCAAAAACATCGGAAACGACAACACTATTATCATGACAATATGAACTTCAACATTTTTGAAAATTGATTTGCTAACTAATCACTTGCTCCTTGATCTTACTAATGGAGTGAAATATGCTTATGTGACAGATAATGAATTTTACTATTCTAGATACATAATAATTTCCTACCTTACACATTCCTGTTACAGATTGTATAATATTTACGAACTATTATGCTTCTCCTATGCCTAATCTCGATTCAAAGCAGCTAACTTAAAAAAACAGTTGGCTGTTGATATTTTAAAATGGAAAGGTGCTTAAGACTCCCGTCAAATTGCTATATGTTTAACTCCATTTAACTAGTTAGGACTGAACTGAAACTTTGCTGGTAGCAAAATATTGTATCACCGATACTTATTTTTTTATTTGTTTAATTTATCGACGCTCTTTAACATCGCAGGTCACCAGCTTCCCATTCAATTCAGGGCCTGAAACGGTCGAAAATTTTTGCAAAGAGATCTCTTTTTCCAGGCTTGAGGTTCTTTCACGTGCCGAAAATGTACGACGGTTTTACTTCCCTTCCGAAGGAAGCCATACGTAGGATTTTTACATCCGAAAAAATTCATCAGTCCTGACCGGGATTGAATCCTCGATATTGGGTTACCGACAATTAAATCAAGTGTGTAAGGTGCTCAGAGAAGAGGTAGCTAAAATTGACCTGAGTTATGTTCCTCTTGCGTCCAGCACACAATGAAAAAAGACCGTAAATATTGCAATATACTCGTAGACATCACTCCAAACAGAAATTAAGTCCTCTAAAAATAAAAACTCTTTCATAATAATTAAATCGTATTAAAAACACTTAAAATAAAATATATGTAGCTATACTGATTTGTATAATGCTCAGTTTATTTGACCGCTTGATTTAGTGCATGAATATTAACTTTGTTAATCTTCTCCTGATGGAGTAGGCGAGAGCAATTATCTGCATTTCTCTTAACAGGCTGCGCTGCACAGCAAAGCAATAAGAGGACAGACTTATACAGCTTCTCCTTCATTGGATTGTGTTTACTTAATAGTTTACATTTTTGTACTATTAGTTCATATTGTATAGTTTTCATAAGTTTCCACAGTAAGTGAGTCTCTATTAGACCTGCCGGTGACCGACCGAATCCTTGACGTTGTCGAACCGTTCTCTTTTCACTTTAGGTCAATTTCTTTGCAAAGTCAGATGGCATTTTGCTTGCACGTTAGTGGCTGCTTTTAATATCCAAGTGATATTATGTATTAAATGTAGTGCATTGAAATGACATCCAATAAGTTAACAATAGGGCAGAGAATATTTGCTCATGACATGCGTGAAAACAGAATCTTCTAGAGCAGTGTGTGGACAATTTGCACAGAAAATTTATCTTTGCCAGTTTCACATAAAGATACTATAAGCAAACTTATTCCCAGATTTAGACAAACTAAATCTATAAATAATGCAATTTGTAACCGAAAACAACGTGTTCTAACGAATGGAACAATTTGTGACATCGCAGAAACTTTAGAGCGTTGTCCAAAGGAATCTCTGCGTCGTATTGCAGGAAACAGGCGTTTCAAAAAACTACGAGTGGATTATTAAGAGGTGCAAATCCATCGACGCAAAAGGAAAGAAATGGGTGGAAATACGATGGTGAGGAATGTCAGTGTACAAAACTTAATCTATCACGTCTTTCAGTGGCTTAAATTAAGGAATGATGAAGGACTAAGTTCACGTAAGGAAAGGGTTGACAATTTGCTCCTTTTGTGATGAGAGGGAATCGTGAATACATAGTGGCGGAATGTAAAGGTATGGAAAAATGGAGAGAGAAGTATCCCCCACGACACGATCTTTATAGTATTGAACATGCTGGGATCTGCTGGCAGAGGGGAGAAGAGGTAAATTAGTAATGGAAATGAGGCTGCTCCTATCTGAAACGGCTGGAAACGGGGGAAAAAAATTGAGTGACTCCAGCTGTGTATGACATTTTATGTTATTTTTAATTAATTAATTTTCATTTTCATTGCATTATTAATAGATATTTTATATTATATGATCAGCACTGTGTTCTAGTGTTAACGTTTTTAACTGCTATTCATGGGGTCTCGGATTCGATTCCCAGATCTGTAATAGAGATATTTTCTTTCATAAGAGAATCCCTATGACGATCATGATCTGTTAGGCTCAAGGACATCCCTGGTATACTACATCATCTTCACCGGGACAACATAACGGTACCCCATGGTCGCACCGGCCTCAGGAGACCGCTGTTATTTCGCCAAGCCAGGAAGAATGCCCACTAATTTGTGAGAACAGCGAGTTGGCATTGGAAAAAAAAAGTTGTATTTTAGTATGTAATATTTAATACCTAATATAATACACATTTTATATTACATCAAACAGAACTGATGTATTATAACAGGTCCGTATGATTGGTTGGGTCCGTGCGCCGCCAGTAGAAGTTGTTTATAACTGTGTTACTGGAATAAATACACTCCTACCTAAATTAACTGATTCAAACAACCGCGTATCTCAAGATAAGATTGAGAGACTGTCATGGTGTAAACATTAAAATCTTACACAGATGTTGCAGTGCAAAAATTACAAATGCTGACCACATAAGCCATGTGTCCTTTTGTAATAGAGTTGCGATCTGCATTTAATTTTTTTCGACGAGGCTTGATGGTGTTCACATAGGCAAAACTATAGACACCAAAGCAAAGAACATTCATGAAATTCCCATGCATTAGAGTGTGGTATGCCGTGAATGCAAGGCGAATATAGGAAAATGTTTTTTGTTTTTTGTTTTTTTTATAGAGTATAAATTCAAAAATGTATCGCAAGCAAATGCTTGCACAATTAATCAATAATGGGAAACAACATGGACATTGAAACACAATTCGGCCACAGCTCACACTATTTGTGATATTTTTCAGCTTCTAAGGGATGAATTTTAGGACAGGGTCATTTTATATATCGTCGGTCGTGGTGATGTAGTGGTTGCCATACTTGCTTCCTAAAACCAAAGATCGCAGGTTTGAACCCGGCCAGGACCGATGGATTTTTTCGGGCGTAAAAATCGTAAGTATGGCTTCCTTCGGAAGGGAAGTATAGCAATGGGTCCCGTGTCGTACATTTACGGCACGAAAAAACACCTCAAGCCTGTAAGAGAGGCCTCTGAGCAAAATTTGTCGGCCGTTTTACGCCCTGAGTTGAATGGGACGCTGGTGACCTGAGATGTTTGTCCATAAATAAATCAATAAAAAAAAAGCATTTTATATACGAGGTACGTCCAGAAAGTAAGTTCCGTTTCAATTTATCTCCGCTGCAGCGCTGCGAGTGCAGTTCCGTACATGCGCGGTAGACGCTCTGTATCAAGGAGAAGAAACGTGCGCCATTTTGAGATCGCTGTCAGCCACGTACGCTTTGTTGTGCTTGTTTACAATGTCGATGTTGATTGAAAATCCCGCCGCTTGTGAAATCAGATCTGTGATTCGTTTTCTGAATGGTAGGAAAGTGAAACCAATTGAAATTTATCGGCAAATTTGCGAAGTTTACGGACAAAATGCGATGAGTGATTCAATGGTGAGAAGATGGGTCCGACAGTTCAATGAAGGACGTAGTGAAGTGCACGATGAACGAAGTGGGCGTCCATGTTTGGTTACAGAAGAACTGGTTCACGCGATTGATGACAAGATCCAGAAAAACCGCACGTTTACAATTAGTGTTCTCGCTATGGAATTTCCCCAAATCTCACGATCACTAATTCATGAAATTGTTACCGAAAAACTGAAATTTCGTAAACTTTGCTCACGTTGGGTACCAAAGATTCTTACTGAGACCACACAAAACAAAACGGATGGGTAGTGCACTGCAGTTTTTGACCCGTTATGATGAAGGCGGCGAAGAATTTCTGACACAGATAGGCACAGGAGATGAAACTTGGGTTTCTTACGACACCCCTGAAAGTAAGCGGCAATCAATGGAATGGAGGCACACTTCATCCCCAGCAAAGGTTAAGCCGAAACAAATCTTGACACCTCGAAAAATGATGTGTACAGTGTTCTGGGACTGGAAAGGCATCTTACTCATTGATTTCTTACCGCGTAGTCAAACAATCAAAGCAGATGTTTATTGCGAGACACTTAGGAAATTGCGCCGCGCAATACAGAATAAGCGCCGAGGATTGTTGTCAAAAGGTGTTGTTTTTCTTCACGACAACGCACGACCACACACTGCAAATGTGACGAAAAACCTTCTACTAGGATTTGGCTGGGACGTGTTTGACCATCCTCCGTACAGCCCTGACCTCGCTCCTAGCGACTTTCATCTATTCTTACATCTCAAGTCTTTCCTTGGCGGTCAAAACTTCAACAATGATGAAGAGCTGAAAGAAAACGTTTCCAACTGGTTGAAGACACAGGCGGCAAACTTCTATGAAGAAGGTATACAAAAACTTGTGCCACGCTATGACAAATGCCTGCAAAATTTCGGCAGTTATGTGGAAAAGTAGTTTAAGAGTTGTAGAATTTTGTGCAATAAATAATTTTTCTGTATCTGTACACAATTTACTTTTATTACCAAACGGAACTTACTTTCTGGACGTACCTCGTAGATTATGGCTTTCGCATATCCCATACATTACGGGCTCGAAAATTATTTTGAAAAACCAAAAAAACTGAATCTATGGAAACTATGCTCACATTATGAATGAACTGAAATACAATGTAAGAAAATACATTTGAAGAACGTTGAAAGCAGACATTTAACTATACACATATGTTCATTCTTTTATTAGCCTGTCTTACAAGCATTTTATGTAGTTGGAAATTATGAATCGATAACCCAAGATTCTGTCGGTCAGCCAGCTGCTGCTACTTGCTTGCATAGTCAGCAGATGGTTGGCTGGAACATATGGTAGACGCTGGTAAAGCTCATGTTGTTTTTATGCTACTAAATAACAAAACACAATACTTATAACGCATGATGTTATTATACTTCAGATTAATAATATATATTTCGTTATAGTGTGCTTTATTATTATTATTATTATTATTATTATTATTATTATTATTATTATTTTTATTATTATTATTATTATTACATTCTGGCTAGACATTTATTGTACTTAGGGTAAATATTTATCTAATTTACTAGTCTCTCCAGCAATGAGAAATAATAGCTTTGGATGTGTCATATAATGCTACGATATCGCCTTTTAATATATAAAAGTTAACATGTTCCCTTCTCGATAATATTTTCTCCCCATGGAATTATTTCTCTTTGGTGCCACTTTCATTAGCATATCGCTCGAATTTAAAGAGCTTATTTTTATTCCTACTGCAACCCTCTCAAAGGGCACAAAAGTATTGGCTCAACTATCATATTTACATCGGAAAAAGTCCAGTTCTTCCTTTTATCGCCTTTAATTATCTATAGTTCCTCCTCTATATAGGTGGATATCTGTCCTAAAATTTTCTTTTGCATAAACTTTTCGAGTTCAACGAATTCTTTTGTTCTGGTGCAATATTTATTTCTTATTTGTATGTCCGGCTGCATTGGAAACTCATTTATTTAAATGACTACCCAGAAGTATGCAAATGGCTTTGCCGAATCCATATTCGTATTGCAGCTGGCTTTGGCAGGAAGTCTGAGGTGAAATGGAGCATGCATATTAAATGAAAGTAATAAGGAGGAACCGCACCCACCTTTTGCACTCTTTGTATAGTGTGACACAAAGGAATAGAATAAAAAAGCAGTCCATATTATAGCTATTATTTGGGAACCTCAGTTTATTTTCTAACTTCATATTTATGTTTTCAGCCCTAAATAATACCAGTGTGCATCTAACTCACACAGATACCATGATTTTAATAAAGTTGTATTTGAGGTGTTCAGAAAGTACATAAACTAAGGTTTTTTATTTACTTTTGGCCATTGAATTATTTTTCTGTATTACCTTAAAACTAATGGACCTAATAGGACATTTAACATGGGCACACCTATTTATGAGAAACGAGATTATCTCAGAGTAAGTAAACTTGCTTCATAGACCCAAGATCGTTGGTTCAAGCCCGGTCAGAGTCGATGGATTTTTTGGGCCAGAAAATCCTAAGTATAGCTTCCATCGGAAGGGAAGTAAAACGTCGGTCCCGTGTCGTACATTTACAGCACGTAAAAGAACCTCAAACCTGAAAGAAGAAGTATCTGAGCAAAATTTATCGGCCGTTTCACAATCTGAATTGAATGGGAAGCTGATGACCTGAGATGTCAAAGAACGTCCATAAATAAACCTCGTATTAGTACTCAAAGTGTTGTCATGTATTGCTAAGAACATCAAGGAATGATGTCCTCCAAGCTACGGAAAATATTTAGCAACACATCGGAAATCATAACTCAATGCCCCGTTGACTTTCTTTCAGCTTCAACAAAGCTCATGGCTTAATGCCACATACTTTTTCTTTTAGCTTCCCCATAGGGAGAAATCTGATCGGGTAATTAATTTCAGGAGACCTTGGTGATAATTATTCTTTAGAAATCACGCATTGAATAGGTGGGTGGTACCATCGGCTAAAAATAACCATAATCGAATTCCTCTTCGTCTAGTTGATTCAGAAGCTCATGGAAGATTTCCGCGTAGACTGCGGTATCCACTATCTTATGGAAGAATGAGGTCAATGAGATATCGCCACAAAAGAGCTTAACACCTTCCAGCTTATTCATAATGAAGAAAGAGTACAGTATAACAGTTGTTACTAGTCACGGTAAGATTATCCTGATGAACCACGCCTTTCGAAGAACCAAGTCAGTCTAATGCACGTATATTGACAAACTGCTGGAAATAATAACAATAATTAAATCTCCTCTGATTGTCGATGGATCTCAATTCTTGCACAGCAGGGATACGATATGAGTGCAGTTTTTTTTTTATTTTATTTTTTGGTGCTGCTCTTTGAAATGGGCTTTAGGAAAACTTCATCTCCCTCAAGGGCTGCGGCCTACTGATTTTATTTTTAATTTTCTGCACCCTGGCAATTTCAGAGTCCAACTTGTTGACACCCAACAAGGTTTCCTTGGATTCCAGTTTCTTCACCAAATATTGAATCCTTACCGGTGGTTTCCGAGCCCCATTAAGGGTATTGTCTTTGACACTTTAATGTTCGAATAATAAGCATTCCTTGTTTCACTGCGTGCCGGTTCGTACTGTACTGTACGTACTGTATTGCCCCTAACACCAAAAACGATGATTGTTTACGACCCTGTAACCACAGTGCAAACAGTTGCTCGAGAACAGCTAACACGGAATCGACCTTCGCGGGCTAGCGCGCCATACGGGCTAGAGAGTTGCGCCACCTTCGTGTCCTTGTATAACCACGCTTCACTACACAAAGGTATGTCCGTGTAAATATTCACCGAATTATACCAGTAATTTGAAAGTTATAAGGGAAAATGAGGAGCCGAGAGTGAGTAAAACGTTTAAAAATTAGCTTCTTAATCAAATCCCTTTGTTTGAGAGGCCACACATTTACCTCAGCACATTCCTACTTTGCTTAACAGCCTTTAAAGTTGTCTTTTACCTCAATGTCAGCTGTGTCGTTCTTTCTCCTCTTCATGGTCTCCCCTTTCATCGTCCAGAAATTCGAAACAATAAAACGCAATGTGAAGGATGTTATATAAAATAACTGTAAAGAATAATAGAACTTGTCATTTAAATTCTATGATCACAATGTATAGGACGATTCGAACTGAGTAGACTTATGTCTCTCTGGGTAATAACCAAGTTTCATCAAAGCCACGCGACTTCTCAAAGCGTTCAAAATAGCCAGATTATTCCGAATACACCTCTATTTTTACTATCTATATGGAATTTCAATATACCCAATCTGAATAAAATGAATTAGATGCATCGAACAGGGATTGGCTTCTTTATTTACTACTCTGCTGTGCGAGAGGAAGGGAATTATTCTCACTTTGCCGTCTTGTCTCAATCATTAGCACATTAAGCAAATATCTCAAATGTATAAAACAAATCAATTGCTTACAGATAGACAGAGGATAATTTTAGTAACTGATTTAAAACAATTAAAAAAATTTCTTCCATAAGGCTGCTTTATAAACTGTACATACAACGAAAATAGTGTGAGTTCAGTTTGACCATCGTTTTGTGAAACTACTGAATGAAAGTAAAGAGATATTTCTTCGGATTATTGAACAAATGCAGAATTCAAAACATCAGCAAATATAAATAAGATACTTAACCTTAATGAGAGATTTAAAATAAGACGAGCATAGTTTCATGATTTCAAATATATAATGTTGATAAAAAACATTCAGAACTGTGTTGTTACAAGAGAGAAAGAATCAGTGAACATCAAATGTGCAAAAATATTTACTTAGAGTCCTCGCAAACTTGTTAGGTTAATTCTGATTAATACTAGTAATGTTAAACAATATTTTGTATTATGACAAAAAGTCAACGCACTATCTATATATTTTAAGTCTTTCTACATAATAGGAGAATATTAAAACATTTCGAATTGCAGAGCATCTAAAAAATGTGGGTTAACATAGAAACAATAGAACAAACAAAAATTATTAAATTATAAATATTTAAACCTGACTACGATATTTTGAATATTAAACGTAAACAATTGTCTATCCATGAGCTTTTTTGATACGAAGTTTATAATTTTATCTATTTGGGAAAAATACACTTCTATTTCTTCAATTTCTTATTATTAAGTACAAAATATTAAAAATCATGTACTTTTAGTCGCTGCGGTAATTATGTTCGTGGTAAGAGAAGTAGAAAAAAAATGTTTTTCCACTCTGGATGTTCAGATCGATCTCGGCTCACTCAGCTTTCTGTAGAAACAATTACCTGGGGAGATTTATTTCCAACAAGCCCCTGGAGATTGAAGGCTATAAAGGCTTAGTCATTACTACACTGCTTCTAACTAGAAGCAAAGGGTTCAGACCATGTACGACTTAATACCAACCTCTGAGGAAGCTTAAAAAAAGGCGTACTGGAGATACATAAATGCCATAAATAAAAAACTCATTTTTTTGACATTCATATTTTTTCGTTTTTTTTCTCTCTCTCTCTTTTTTTTTTTTTTGTTTATAAATATTCCAATGAAAGAAACCTGTTTTAATTGGTCATATAAATGCGTATTTTTCAATTTTAGAGATTAGAGCATATTTAGAACAATTAATATTTTAATATCATTATACATTTTATAACATCCAGATGAGCAGTATTTAATGACGCTTTTCCAGGCTAGGCTAAAGTTAAAGCTTAGCGTTGTATCTAATACTACCAGGTCTTTCATGATTTTGTCGCCCACTTCACGGCGGCTGGTGGGTCGGCACCAGAGCTATGAATTACGGCAAAGCAAATGTAATATCTGCGTAATTGATTCAAGTACTTGCAATTACAATTACAATGAAAATAAGTACGTAATCTATGACAGGAGATGTTGAAAATTTTGTTTTTCTTCATCCACATATTTCGCTATCTTTTTAGAAAACAGTCATTTGTGTGCATCGGTCTTACGAAATTGAATCCCCATTTTTATACACGAAATTCCCTAATATGGCGAGAAAGTTGGTGTATGGTGCAAAGTAAATGCACGCAGAGAATACCATAAATTCAGAAAGATACATAAACACCATTTTTTAACAAGTGACTGGTATTGAATACCGATCTGGATATTTTTAGCAAGAACTGATGCGTGCGAATGACAATTTTTTAAAAAGATAGGAAAAGTTGTGTTTGTAGCAGAACAACATTTATACTATCTCCTGCCGGTGTTTATTATATTGTAATTGCGAGGACTTGAATCAGTTGTCTTCATCGTTCTGACTGCGACACATTAGATATATCTCTACAAGAAGAGATTTCATCCAGCCATTTTGGAATGCATGTCATCAGTTGTGCCAATCTGAATACTTCAACTGCAACAATTTCTATTTTGATATGACATTTGTTTTTAGGCAGACATTTCAAAGAATTAAAATCCATTAATGGAACATTTAAAAGCATTCTTTAAGCTGTTTATTAGTTAAAATAAAAACGTTTAATTTGTGATGCATATCTTTCTTTAATAATAATAATAATAATAATAATAATAATAATAATAATAATAATTGAAATTTTATTTGCCATATTTTATTGTTTTAGGTTATATATATATCTTATTTTTTTCAGTTTGTAGAAATTCTCTCAGTCATATCTTTGCCCCACTTAGATAAAAACCATGACAAGAGTGAGCGCTGGTGAGTTCATAATGAGTTGCTTAATGACGCTCATTCTGGAAAAGACATATATTGCAGTAGTTACTTGTGCGTGAGCGATTTACCTATCTTTATTTGATAAAAAATGGAAACAGCAAAGACCAGGACAATGAAGAATTAATTCTAGACGTTCTCATGCGAGGTCCTGGTGATAAGTTATGGTCTTGTAATAAATTTTCCTATTAGTGTAATTGTGGTGTCTAATTGGGAGTCTTTAAATTTCGTAGCATCCCCATCGCCTTGTTCGCTAATTAAGATAGCTTTCAAGTCTGTCGCTTTCTCTTAGCTGCAAAGTGACATAACTCTCTTTGCTATTCAATGAAGCTAAATGAATAAATGTGACGAATAAATCGGATTTTTATTTTAAAAAATAATAGTGGCATCTTAGTTCATTTACAGATGAGAGTCTTAAATGTTGAATCATAATGTCGTCTTAGCCTAAAAGACCGAAATTTATCAGTGTTTGTTATGCTTATAATCGCGTGTACACTTTTAAGTGTACGTTTTGAATGAAGGCCTAGTAACAAGTGTTTGGATATATATATGCTATAATAATAAAAATGAAAAATAAAGTAGCTTTCGGAACAATACAGCTAAAGTAACAAGAACTATAGATGCAGAAATATAAATAATGAATAGTAACACAGATACCCCTTTATTTTGAACCTTTTCTTGTTCAAAGGCAGAAGACAAGTGTTATGTATTACACTAAGACGGGAGACACCTTATTTGAGTTACGGTCTCCTGAGAACGGTTGCTT
This sequence comes from Metallyticus violacea, assembly GCA_030762175.1. Lineage (NCBI taxonomy): Eukaryota > Metazoa > Arthropoda > Insecta > Mantodea > Metallyticidae > Metallyticus > Metallyticus violacea. The sequence continues at coordinate 122,901,293 of CM060833.1, forward strand.
ACTGAAGTGCAGCTGTCGCAACCGAAAAAGGGAAGCAAGAGCAGCTGCCCATAAAATTAGTATGTACACACACACGCATGCACGCACACACAGCATAAAATAACTCTGTATTTTAAATTAATAATAATAATAATAATAATAATTACTAGCCTTTGTTATATTGAAAATGATGCCCCTCAGCTGCAGTACATTACCAGCATTTGCATAGGAAATTCTTGTATTTCATTTACCTTTTCTTCTGTAAGAACCCCCCCCCCGTCGGTCCTGGTGGTGTAGTGGTTACCATACTTGCCTCCTAAACCCAAGATCGCGGGTTCGAACCCGGCCAGGACCGATGGATTTTTCCGGGCGTAAAAATCCTAAGTATGGCTTCCTTCGGAAGGGAAGTAAAGCCGTGGATCCCGTGATGTACATTTACGGCACGAAAAAGAACCTCAAGCCTGAAGGAGAGGCCTCTGAGCAAAATTTGTCGGCCGTTTCACGCCCTGAGTTGAATGGGACGCTGATGATCTGAGCTGTTAAAGAGTGTCCATAAATAAATAAATAAATAAAATAAATAAATGCAAGAACCCAGCGGTTCGGAACACGTTTCTTGTCTGTTTCTACCTGGAATCCCTTTACCGCTTCTCTGAAAGAATCCGTTTTTACATATGCATCATATGTAAAAACTCGATTTGCAAAACTGTATCTATGCAGGGAATGAAGAATAATTAGCACACAATTGATACAAAATGAACCACGGAGAAAAACAAAACTGCACATCCACATATTGTAAAAGCCAACTCCATATAGTCACAAGCTGCTATCTGCAATACATGATTCGGCCTTAAACATTGGCTTCACCTAGTACACAGACATGCTCTGCAAACTCATAACTCAAATAACCTCATTGCATTTATATATTTTGGAATTTCATTAAAGGATGTTAAACGGGATTTGAAAGTCATATGTTTCATTATTATATTTACTAATAAAATAAATATTTATATTTGTAGTGAAATGTAAACCTTGCAAATGTTTTACGCTCTCCATCCCCTATCTTTTCCTATAACTCTCTCTAATTGATTTAATTCAGGTGTAAGGTGACAAAAGAATATTAGTGTATGGAAAGTAGGCTCGGGAGAGAGTGTTCCAGCATTACACTCTAGTCCATGTGTCGCGCATGCCTGTGAAGGCCCATTGTCTATTCTCAGTCCTCGGCATATGACTCTGCCATAGTTATGACATCCTCGAATCGATAAGTACAGCTACTTCACCATTAGCGCCATTTTGCTGAAAATAATCGTTATGGATGCTCGTTCATGTGAGCTGGTGCAAACTCTGATCCCCGCAACAGTTTACGCAAGGACTTTGCAGGAAGTATGCAGACAGTTGCTTCTGTTCACCCTAAGGGGATATTGTTTTGACGGTTTTCTCCTTCTTGGGCATACAATAATGTTTTAATTCTTCCTTGCTTTCCAGTCTCTTCAACAGCATTAAATGGAGAATTTTTCTAGTAATTTCTGAAACCCAAATAGCCTTTGTCAATTCCGTTATCCACGCAGTTGTCCTATACTTTTGACAAACAAACGATCTTTCACTATGTTGGCCATAATGTGCTGTAGGTAGTTTTGCTTGTAACAGAAAGCATTGTGTGCAACTGCGGCGTCTTGCTCGAATTATTGTACACCTTAAGACAAATTTCTGATTAGAAAAAAAATCTGTGAAAATGTTCATTGAATAGCTGGGTAATTAAATGACAGTATCTTTGACGAGTAACTATCACATCATTTCTGTCGCCATCTTCTGTGAAATAATGTCATATTAGAAATGACACACCACACGATTACTTTTCATAATAATGAAATTCTTCGTATACTCAACATTTTTGAAAGTCAAGAAATCTGGTCTTTTTTTTTTTTTTTTTTTTTTTTTTTTTGGTTGTTGACACAGCCGCTTACTCATCGAAAAGAAAAACAGGTATTACTGAGAAAACTTTCATTTTCGTACATCTTAGCTAATGAAAAAGCAGGAATATTGCCTGCTTCTCCCATTCTCGGAGTTCTTGTTGCAGTTGTTTGCGGAATGAAAATGCCCTTAATACATGTATCATTATCCAATCAGATGTTCATTTCATACCAAGTTCCTTTGTAATTGAAGACATTGAATTGTTTCATTACGTCTAAATTTGCTTATCAGAAGTGAGATGGTAGCTCTGTTTGAAACTCTGCCCGGAAATATTTATTTACTGCTTCCAGATTGTTTTTAATTTGAGGGTATATACTGGTTCACAGTAAAATTCTTTCTCTAGCAATGACACGCGCAATGAGGTAATGAAATGCCCGTTATTACTCAGAAATAATAGAAAATACTGAACAATAAACGAGATTAACTTCGTTTAACATATTAAGTATGTCATGAAATTTTGGTAAATATATTTGCAGCCATACTGTATAATTCTTTGAGTGTTGCTCTGAAGTTGATGTTTAGTTAAAACGTCACATAGTGTAAACATTACAGCGTGTGACTTTTTCATCTAACATAATTGTTGCATTTATCTGCTATTCTTGTCTCATGTTTCAAAGGTTCTGAATTGAGAAGCCTTCCGGCAATACTGCGCAAGTTTGGTGGCGAGGAAATACAGTTAGAAGATAATGATCTGCTTATTAATTTCCATTGAATGTAGTAGTCATTAGAATTGCGTCCTAATACCATCCTATCCAGGCATTTCGCACCCTAAACTACAGTTGATGCAATCAATGGAACTACTGCAGAGACCCTTTAACCAGTGTCTATCTGTGTTTCAGTGGAAGCTGAGGATGGAAGAGAGCCCGAATGGTCCTCTAATGCCTGTGATTGGGAGGATTCACATTGACGACCCCTTCAGGAGTTCCAAATCTCCCCCTACTTGGTCGTCTTCACACCCTCTTCCCAAACTGTTGACTTGAACTATAATAAAGTTGCCAGATAGAGTACATCCTCTGCAAAAAGATAGTGTGCAGGAGAGAGACATGGCTTATGGGACCTATTGGAACTCTGTGTAAACTTTTAGTATCCTCTCAGTTTTCCAAGGAACAGGAAGCATCGCCTTGGGATCAAAATTGTAACTTGTGTAACAGGTCGTTCAATAAAGTCATCGGTAGCACCCACAGCCTTCTCACAAATAATTGATTCAATGTGTTTTCGGTTTATGCTGAAATGCAATTGGGAGTGAAAGTAATAAAATATACTACTGTTTGCTTAATATAAAATGAAAATTTAGCAATTTGTGTGAATCGTTTAAATTCTGAATCGAAATACAAATGCATAATTTAGTGTTTTTCTATGCAACCATTTTCTCAGTATTTATTGTACACTTAGGGTCTCTAAAACGTCGAAAATATTCAGCACTGGACTCAAATTATAAGATTTTAAGCCTCACTAATCTTTCATATTATTATTGAATTTTTCAAAAACTGTTTGAATACTATCACTAGGTTCAGTAATACATTTAATGTTCACTCACTAACGTGAATGTACTATATTATTGCATAGCATTTAGTGCGACGCAGTCACAGATGACTTTAGAGCAGAGCTGCCCAAAGTTTGTTTGTAACTCGGACACATTTATATGATAACTAGGGGTATTGGATACCAAGCTACGACGAACTACTTCGAAACTACTGCTGCCAATACTGCTACTACTACTACTACTACTACTACTACTACTACTACTACTATTACTACTACTACTATTACTACTACTACTGCTGCTGCTTCTACTATTACTACTACTACTACTACTACTACTACTACTACTACTACTACTACTACTATTACTACTACTACTACTATTACTACTACTACTGCTGCTACTATTACTACAACTACAACTACTAGTACTACTACTACTACTACTACCACTACTACTACTACTACTACTACTACTATATTGCTACTGCTATACTATACTACTACTGCTATACTACTACTACTACAATACTGCTGCTACTATAACTACAACTACAACTACTGCTACTACTACAACTACTGCTGCTGCTACTATTACTACATCTACAACAACTACTACTACTACAACTACTGTGCTGCTACTATTACTACAACTACAACTACTACTACTACTACTACTACTACTACTACTACTACTATACTACTATATTGCTACTGCTATACTATACTACTACTGCTATACTACTACTACTACAACTGCTGCTGCTACTATTACTACATCTACAACAACAACTACTACTACTATATTACTACTGCTATACTACTACTACAACTACTGCTGCTACTATAACTACAACTACAACTACTACTACTACTACTACTACTACTACTACTATTACTACTACCACCATCACTACTACAACTACTGCTACCACTACTATATAGCTACTACTACTGCAACTATTGCTGCTGCTACTATAACTACAACTACTGCTACTACTACTACAACTACTATTGCTACCACTACTACAACTACTGCTACCACTACTATATTACTACTACTATTACTACTACTGGTACTACTACTACTACTACTACTACTACTACTATTACCCACTACTACTGCTACTACTGTACTACTATTGCTACTACTACTACTAACAACAATAATAATAATAATAATAATAATAATAATAATAATAATAATAATAATGATAATAATAGTAATAATAATGTGATAATATATCAGAATTAGCACATATATAAAATTATGTTTACTCCATAATTAATATAAAATTGGGCACTGCACGTTCGCCGCAGTACAGGAAAATCTGGTGCGTAACTGGAACAGTCTGTTCATAACGCGTCATCCAAATGTGAGTCTGTCAAGCAGGATCGGTATTTATTTTTTTATTATGTTCCTAGTCTAAAATATATCTTCATAAATAAATGTTAAGCCAAAACAAGAATAAATTTTCAGAGCAGCTCTAGGACAAAGGGGTATTTTTTACGGTCCATCAAAGTCCAGAAATTGCCACATGTTCCGTAAGAGAATTTCAAAGAAAGGTTTGAAGACTTAAACTTTACATTTCTAATTCTTCAGAATTATAGTTGAATATTTCATAAACCTTACCTCTAAGCTCATAAATCTATTACCAAATTCGGATGCAAGAGTTTCAAGATATTTGGGAAAAGATCACGCCTACCGCCGCTTCTGTCATAGATTTCAAATTGGGAAGGTGTAAACGGGAATTTCTATTTAAACGGACAATCCATATCTTTAGTTTCTTATTAAATCCATTAACAACACTTATCTTACCTGAGATATTATATTAATTATATTTTCCTTGCAACTCCAGATTTAAATAAATTATTTTTGCTAAGAATTCTAAATCTATTGGCCATGATATATATATATCAAGTTCGTGATAATATTGCCCAGGGGACGATTTCATAGTCTCTTATCTCATCCAACAGACAGCAGCACCATTCAAGTGTTTTCCTCTATCTCTGCATGAAGAATTACGTCACCATACTCAGAATTTCATATAGAAAAACATTTCGATGACAAGTACAATTCAATACATGAGAAACAATTTTCATAGTATGATTAAACTTTAAGACCTTTGCGCCTAACGTTTCATGGTGGATAATACAATGATAAAAAAAAATAATTCATCCTTAGCACAAAGAGGAAGAAATCCATTATTTCTACCAACCATAGAAGATAACAATAAACTGTGTGAAAGTGGTAAGTTACAATCTTTGGCAAATTTAATGAAAGAATTAAGTATGTCTTCCCCCCTAGTAGGTAAACGAAATGGCAATAGTTTGACAAACTTCCTTTCTATAAAATCATCAAAAACCATTCCAGCAAATACACACAACTGAACAATTCCAGACATATCAGAACTTTCATTAAATTAGATTGCAAATACTGATGTAATTGAGATTCCTCATTATTAGAAATCTGTTAAACTCGCCTAGCAACAAACAGTTTGGTGAATCAACTGACTCCTTTGATGGAAGATATAAGTGCAGATTTATCTTTGTGAGATTTGAACAGGGATTCAGCTGCATCATATAACATTGCTTCTTTTCCCACTTCCCCGATACTGAAAGTTTTTTTTTTTTACTTTTTAGCTAGGATTTAACAAACTTTGTAAGAAGCTATTGTCATGATACGCGTTTTCTGAACTAGTTTCTTAAACACATATTATTGCAATGCTAATTTACATTTTAGGTCTTTCACTTTGTGATTTCTTATTTGAGAGTGCGCAGGAAATTCTCTGTTAAAGTTTTTGTGATTAGTCAAAAATTGTCGCTCTACATTACATTTTTATGAACAGACATGTTAGCATTAAACAATAAACACGCAGATTTTCCTTTGTTTTCAATAAAACAAATCCATAAATCTATAATTTCTTTGCCTTTCGCCATATTAATAAGAGTTATATTTAAAATATAACTCAATAATAAATGTATAATCTAAATTTAAACAGTAATGAAAAAACCCTTAAAATATGTTGAATGTACAACTTATCACAACACAAGGATCTCAAAACTCCACAAGCTCACAAGTAATACTAAATGTTTAACTAAAAGCAAGGGACTTGGAACCTATTGTAAAATTGTTTGATTTAATGTTTGTTCGTTGTTTACGACACAGCTTTGTTGCATTTACAATTATTTCGAGAGCAAAATGGACGTCCCATTGTCGTGTTGGGAAACTCTGGCATGGTAGGTCGTTTATCACACTGCAATGAAGTGAATCACTAGGAAGCCGGTCTGGTTTGCAGGATAAAAGTGCCGCTATAACAACTTTCCTGAGCTTAAGGACGGTGCTTTTAAGAGGAAAAGGAAATAGCTTTATTCCAATGCAATAATAAATAAATAAATAAAATATTACTTAAATTTATTTTGTAAATTAATTACGAAGAGAGCCATTAAAGGATTTCGCGGGCGTCGCTTTGGACATGACTATTGTAGAGTAATATTGTTAAATCAATATGTTGCTCGACCTTGAAGAATCCTTTTAAGTGGCTATCCTCAGACAGTTTGTGTGATTTTTTTTATAAACAACATTTTTAGCTTGTATTTCTGAATATGCAGTTGCAAATAAGTAAAAGGTTTAGTGTAATTTCTCTGACAAAATTGATGTGTGATTTTTCTCAAGATTAATGAATACACAACTTCTAGAAATGTTTGTTATATAATAAGACAGAAGTGCCCCATTTAATAAATTCCACTATTCCATGGGCATAAAATATAAGGCATATCGGTTTCTTGACATGAGATTGAGGTGATATGATAAACACTAGGATCCGGTCTCTTCTGCCCGCATAATTATTTATTTTTACGAAAGGAAATTTCTTATATGCTAATTTTCTTAGCTCAGCCATAACGAACAGTCATCTGCCACCGTTAGAGGTTAGATTTCGGGCCAAGTTCTATAACACAGCGACAGCAGTTTAAAAGTTCCGATATATAGTTCAGCCGGTTGGCGGTTAGACCCCGCAGTGCAGCCGGTATTTTCTTGTGCAGACTTGCGGTACACAAGTGCTTTTAAAATTTAGATATAACATATTTTCTAATAGAATTTGGTATTCACCCTCCTTAGAATGGGTGCTATATACATAGTCCTCCGCTTCCTAGGAAATTATCAATCACACGCATTAGTTCCCCATCACTAATTGCTCTAACCTCGTTTCAAATGTTTGTATTAAGGTCCTCCAGTATGTGAGGGTTAGTTAAATATAATCTTATTTTTCAATGTCCCCAAAAGATAAAAACCACAAACGCTAGATCTGGGAAACGAGAAGGACTCAAATTTTTCTTTTGTGAGCATACGTCATTTTAAATTTTCCCCATGTCATTCACAGAATCTGTTTCATTAAAATTCTGTAATATATGTCTTTCGTGTTACCAGAAAATATATGCCTAAATACCTGTTTCGTTCTGCCACACGACCTTTTGTATTTGATATATGCCTTAAACGAGGACGCAGTTGCAATTTGTTCGCTTTTTCTGTTACCAACCCTTTGTAATAACCAATTTGACACCCTCCTTCTGATGTCTAGATGAGAGTTAAAATAGGAAATATTGTAGGGGAAGAAACAAAATATGGCCGAGAAAGATAAGTAAGGAGGAAGACAAATCATCAAAGATATTTATTTAACAATGAACAAAATGTAATCAACATGCAAAATGGGCTTAAAATTTGCTCGATCGCAATCATAAGCTCATTAAAATAACTTAATATGGAAATTTAATTATAGTAAAACAGTTTAACAATTTAAAACATTAAAATAATTTTCTGGCTAAACACTTTACAAAATCCTCATTTAAAGAAGTTTAACAGAACTTTAGCGATAGTCTGTTCTGACATAACTGGAAAGATATACATATACAACATACGTTCCTATTATAATAAATCAAACTAGAAACATAGAAGAGCGTTAAACGTTTATCAACCTTTATCTAATACCATGGTTACTGGTCTAACTAAAGAAGAGAGCTATGAACCTACCAATTCTAAATAATGATCAAAACATGAGGTACTGCCAAGCGGAAAACGGATCGAGAAGTGGTCGTTCTAGAAACGATTAGGTGCATCACATTGTTCCTAGCAATGGGCCTTGTCTGTCCTAATCAATAGGAACAAAGCCTTCGAGCATGGACACGGAGATAAAGATGGGAAAGGAATGGGTATAAGGTAAAAGGTACAATAATATATGCCAAGTGTACAGTGAATATCTCATCATTATCAACATACTACATTATAAAACTCACTCTTTACCGCACAATACAACAGCCCGACTCTGTCGAAATCCTGCTCACAATTGCCTGGAAGAGAAATTGACGGATTGCGTGCCGCATGGTAATGCTCAGTAATTGAAAAAGTGGTGGGGGCAGCCAGGCCCGCTCGTTGGCCAAACTAAGTTACGGTCCTTTTTAGCTGCTCTCACTGTATAATTTGGCGTTTTATTACATGTGCTTGTGGATTATTAGTTAGGCGAATCTTCATTTATAAGATATGTATACAGGCACCCTTACTTATGATATCGCATTGTACATTGATATGTCTCGTTATATTCTTTCAACTTTTGCAAAAACTGCTGCAAAGCATGCAAGCATATAGGCAATATTTAGAATATTTATTTAGTATTATATGCATTTTTTTAAAAAAAAATATACATAAGAATATGTGCCTACTCGCAACAACAAATCTGTTTATAAAATGCAGCCAAAAAATGAACTTGTTTAAAGTGCTTCTGAGAAATTTGAAGCACAGTTCACAAACGTTTTTATCTGAAAAGTTCTCATTGTGTGAACAATAAGAAATTTACTACTTTCTTGTGATTTTTAGTAATGAAAGGGCGTTCAGAGTTAGTGAAAACACACCATTCTGCGATGACATCACATAGTTTAATGATGTGCGGGAAACATAAACGATCTATGATTTTTTTTTTTTTTATTTTTTTTTGATTTGGTCGATATAATGGACGCTCTTTAGCATTTAAGGTCATCAGCGTCCCATTCAAGTCAGGGCGTGAAATGGCCGGCAAATTTTGCTTAGAGGCCCCCCTCTCTCTCTTTCTGTTTTTACCAAGTTTGAGGTTCTTTATCGTGCCGTAAATGTACGACACGGCTTTACTTTCCTTCCGAAAGAAGCCATACTTAGGATTTTTACACCCGAAAAAATCCATCGGTCCTGGCCGGGTTTGAACCCGCGATCTTGTGTTTAGAAAGCAAGTATGGTTACTTCTAGACCACCGGGACCGACATCTATGGATAAGGAATAGAGATATATAATATAATTAAAACAGTTAAAATCTTCCGGGCTGTTTTAACTATAACACCGGCCGCGAAAGTCTAAGAAGTAATATATATTATAATAAAATATTCAATTAAATAGCGTGCACAATAAAAGCAAAACGAAGCAACGAGGAAAGTGATTAAGTGAATGTAAATCATAGTTTATTCCCGCCAAAAATAATATTTAACGAAGATGAAATCTGTTCATGTTACCTGCTCAGAAATACAAGAAGCAGATTATATTGTGGTGTGGTGCAAATGAAGCTCTGGCCTGCTATCACCGACACGTTATATGGCTAAATGAGGTGCCATCAACTAGATGCTTCGGTTTATTAAGTTTGCATTTATAACCTCGTTACCTTGCTCCGTATTGTTACAGGGGTTTCTGAAGTGGGTACCCTAATAAGCACATTAATCCCTTATGCTCAAATGAGTAATGACTTCAGCGATACTTTTACTTTCCTCTAAATGTCGTATGCAATATGTAAGATAGAGGACATGATAACATCCCTTAATTCAGGATTTTTAACAAAATTCTTAAAATGGAGAAAGTCACAATTTTACGTTTTAAACATTTAATAAATCTAATTTGTGTGGAAATTGAAATTACATTCTCGTAACGATTAAAATGTGAAAATGTAACTCATATCGCATAAGTGAGTTATCCTATAACAGTTGAAAAATAAGTAAGATAATGTATCATGCACGAAATAAATCCCAAGTGCTGGATTATTGAAAGTTTACGATATTGAATCATATTTTCAAAAAATAAATATATTTTAATTAACAATTAAATTTGAGCTCTATTACAGGGTGTATAAATTATGTATAAAATATGAATGTGACGTAGTTCCAGCGGGAAGCTAGCCGAAATTTCAGGGGGTAGAAAGCCCTGGTGTAATAACCTAACCGGGTATACAATAAATAAATAAAAATACATGTTTGTTGGTGAACGTTACAATCGCTAAGAAAGATGAAGTGAAAAATTATACACCTAATTATTCCATTAACTAATGTTAATTTATGAATCATACATTTACACCGAATCCGCTTCTGATATCAATATAAATTCCCAGATGTTGATGTTCAGGTTATTATTACTGTTTCGTAGCACTTGACAACTTTATTTTAATTCTACTTTAATATTACACTGCATTGCTATTTTTTAAAAATGTTATCTATCAAGTAGTAATTTAAGCTGTAGTGGAACAATGTGATAAATGAATGTTAAGGTTGCTAAGATTTTGTAGATGTATGTGAGTGGTTCGTTAATACAGGAGTTAAGAACATTACCAACATTTAAGAGAAATACGCGCCTTTTTATTATAAATAAAGATAAATAAAACTGATTAAAGAATCTGAACAATTAATTTTGTTAATGGCTGTTTAAATTGAAACAAACTAAATGCGAAAACTGTACCTAAGTAAATTCATAAACTTTTACATATCAAATTTCATAAAACATTAAATAATTAAATTGTGGTTGACTTCTAATTAAGCTTGTAAACATTCTACAAACGTGAGGCCAATTCAACTAAACAGTGTATTTTAAATGTACACCATATACATAAATATCTCCGATTAATTTTTAGTGAAAGGCCGAAATAGACCCCTTCCCCGGAACTTCTTAGCTACATTCACTCATAACAAAAGCTCAGGAGGGAATATGCGTACACTGCCACGAAACCACTTACTATCTCTCGGATCACTCAAGGCAAGATATGCGTTAACCAATCGGCATAGATTTGAAATATGACGCAACCGCGACAGTGTCATGGAAAGAGAAAGAAACAGAAATATCCATTAACGCTCCTATTTGCATGCAACAACGGCACACCACGATTCACAACTTAGCTAATACATTTCGTGTAATGGGAAGTGTTAAAGATGAGAAATGAAGAATTCAACGACAGTGCTCACAGGAGAACTGTGGTTCTCTACTCCTCCCTACGAGTGGCTGCCAAAGTACTTAAGTTAAAGCAGTATATAATTGTTTAAACAGGGTGAGCCTGTAGCCCAAAATATATTTTTGTAAATGGATTTTGACGGACACTAGCCACATTCTATTTTCCAATAAATGAGTCCTTTTACATGCATATATTACCTCGAAAAATGCGATCCTGGTTTTTGAAAACCTAATACTCAATTAGGAACCTATTAGAGGCAAAAAACAATATTGTTGTGTAGCTACCGATGACGATTAATAGGTAATTTTTAAGAAAACAAATAAAATAACTAAAGGGCATTTTGTGCTATTTTGCTAAATTATCTGTAAGAAAAAACATTTTTATGTTTTCCATTAGAATTCTTCGAAGGCGCTTATATTCAATGTTTCTCCGTAGGTAGGGTTGTCATATGCAACGGAAGAAGAAGAAGAAGGTCCGGGCTGAAAAATGAAAGTCTGCGATTATGAATTTGGTGGACAGATATCAATAAAGTACAATTATTTGTGCTAATTAATTTATTTGCATATGCTTCTTATTGTAAAAGTTAAATCCTTGGTATCTGATCTGATGCATCCTGAACACTCCAAGTTTCATAAGGAGAGGTATTTTACTCATAACGAAGTTATAAAGAGATAGAAGGTCATCTTATTCTATCAGAGGGTAATAAGTTACTTGCTTAAATGAAGCAACCCCTTTCTGAAAACTCCTGAAAACAATATCGTGTGGAAAATTACTATTAAATTAATGCATGATAACATATCTTGTAAACTAAATGAGAGGCTTATCCTTCGCCTGATACAACCGAAATATTTACTATTGGACAACAAAGAGGAAGGATTTAAAAATGCAATTTCAACCAAATTCTTGCAAAGGGAGCAGTTTTCTATTCTAGTGCTTCTGGAAAACAGTATTCAGAATTGTTAAAGATTGTGAACATTTGTTTCTCTGAATCTAAATATAATGGCAATTTTTAAAGAGTTTTCTGTGTTATAAATATTTAGTGATAGAAGAAAGGAACATATTATCATATAATTCAGTAAATGCAGTTCTACAACCAAGGTAAAAAATGAAAAATTGCACAAAGTGATCCAGAAACAAACTTCTTATCTTCTGTTTACAATTCTGAGCAATATGAACTGTGCTGTAGAAATACCGTTTGAATGTCCTGCTGATTAAACAAATAGTTTTTAATAATGCCAAAAAATAGTAATGGGTAAAATAAGTTAAAATGTATTTCTGTGGTCAACCTCTGTCTTTATTAAGTACATTTGTGTTACTTAACGTAAATAGTCACATTTAATATCAGTATTAATAAAGTAAAAGAGTTTTTAATTGATATTTCACATTTCAGGTTTTCTGGTTCCTGCAGACAATTCAAAGTGCTTGAGGGTAAAGTTTTCAGTACCAACAAATTAGTCTCCATCTAACCCCCTGTGATATCTTCTTTGGATAATGTTAAAAGATGAAGTATTCAATAAATCTTTATATCTTAAACGTACTAAAAATAAATAAATCCAAGAAAACTAAAAAGGGCAATGGGTAATATACTAAGCAAATGCCAGAAAAGTTTGCAAAAAGAAGGCAACCAGTTTCAGCTTCTCCTTTCTTGACATGGGTTATTGTATGACTCTATTCATTTTAATTCATCCAATTTGTTATTCCTCCCATTGAATTAAAGAGCGGAAGTCAAACATCTCTAACGAATTCAATTTTTAGCCAGTTGTTTTATTTCTCTCAGATTTCCCCAAAGACTCGGCTTATTTTATGACTGTCCATTTTCATGTATTTCTGGTCACTCGTGTTTTCTATTACCTTGCGGTTTCTAGCTCATAGATTTCCTTATAAAATTATACAAATGCATTTTATAATCTTTTATAATCTTCTTTTAATGTTTACAATCGCTCCGCGATGTATAAACTGGTCATTCTCATTTTCCTCCAATAATTCACTAGCATGTATAATGTGAACTCTTGTCGTTTATTTCTATAAAAGAATGTATAACATTAAATTACTTTCATATAACAATGCGTTATGAATTTAGCACAATGATAACATTGTTATAATTGTAATTAAATTTTCGGATATGCAAGATTCAGAGTAAAATAGGAGAAAACATTCTGTATACCAGCGTAGGCAAATCCGTAAATTGCAACGAATAGTTGATGAATACAATGATAAAATTATGACGATGAAACTCTGGGTTTTTTTTTAATCCTAAAACCTTTTACAATTTCTTCCAAAACGAACGTTTGTCACCGGTTTAATTCAAAATATTCAAGCAAATGTTAAAAACTCTAGCTATGCTAAGAAAAATATGTAATTGTTGCTTGAACAATTGTACAACCGAATGTATATTTTGTTTTTATTCTACATATGCCCCTAAGGAGCTCAGACAAGCATCCGTCAATCTCACGGCCGATATTTCTATGATTTAATTTCTGAAGCTGGCAATATATAATAGGTTTGAGCTCCTCAGAAGGGCCGCTTCCATACTCAGGGCAAGCCACCGTCAGGCCGCAATAACCCATCTCGTTCTAGCACTTTAGACTGTAACAGAAACAACGGGATGAGATGGTATGAAATGGGAGAACAGAAAAATTTTGGAAGAAAAAAATCCATCCTAATATTCGTCTGGGACCAGAAGAAGCATGGGAAACTACAAAAAATCCAAGTCAAAATGGCCGACCTTAAAGGATTGAACCCGGAACTCTAAATTTCGAGTGCCTGAGCTTCCCCGCTCCACTAACGTACATTGTGTCCACTAAAGCATTTTGCAGATGTGATAAATTAAATAATGAAAATAACGAATTCATATTCTTATAAGGCGTAATGGTATAAGACTGCTTGTAGCTGTTTAGATTTCCTTGGATTGGAGGAATAATATAAGGCATTTACATTTAAAAATAGGCGTAGGCTATATTATTTTATAGGGGACATTAAAGGGATAAATTGTGAATTTTTGTTGAATTTAAATGCGTAAAGCTTAAAAAATGCACCGGACTGCTGTTTCTGCTAGGATGGCATAAGTTACCTGTAATTCCTGGAACTAAACTGCCTCCTTCTTTCTCGGATTGAAAATACATCTGCGGGCTTTCCGTTTTCGTTTAGGTTCAAGAATCAGAACGATGGTGAATAAGCCTGATTTTCTTTTGGAAAGATTTTGTGAAGTTGAAGCAACTGAAAATCACATTTCCTAGTACGAAGAGTAAACTATTTAGGGCATAGTATATTAAGTCTTATTTATAAGTAAAATAGTCTTTCCGTTACATCTATAAAACCAAATATAATGGAATTAACAATATTCGGCCAAACCTAATAACGCCAACGCACTAATAGGTTTTGTAAATCTGTTGTCTGCAAGAAACGTGTTATATTACAAGGAAGATGGTTTATAGGACTATCATAAAGGTGTATTTATTTTCTCGACGCTAAGGGTGAGGACTAACTTGATGACAGGCAATTATCCGCGTCCCGGAGCACCCTGCGGTTGGGTGCGGTGAGGACACTGAAGGCTGAATACTAAAACAGAGCAGAGGAAGTGTTTGTGATGCAAAGTTGCGGAGCAAGAGCAGAGAGTTTCTGAGCCCGTAACCGCAGCTCCGTCCTATGTCGTTTGGATTCACTAATTGGAGATTGAAGGCTTAGCACTGGCTTGCCTGGGTCTTCTCCGTCTTTGGAAGGGAGAAGTTGGTAGAGATCTTTGAACAAGTAAGGATTAGCCGTACAATCGCGGCCGTGCGGAAGGACCAGTGCTAGTGGAGACTGAAACTACATACTAGTTAGTGCTGTTTTCCTATCTGAATACAGCTCTTGACCAATCGGCACAGTCCTTTGTTAGTTATTTATTTTCAGTGCTGCTAATAATAATTACACATGTTTCCGTGACAATGTATAACGTAAAAAGTAACAAGGAAATATATAAATCTACGTAAACAAAAAATAGAGATGTGCGCTAATACCTAAACAAGAATAATACAAATGAGTAATGAAAAACATTAACATAATAATAAGAAGAGTAAAACCAACGAGAGAGTGGAAATAAACGTACCATTAAAACATAAAAAGCAAAATCTGAAACAAAACTATAAAGTAGATAGTTATTATAATGAGAATAGCAATAATAGAATGAAACATTAAACCACAGCTTAAAATAAATAAATATGTGTATTGTAGCACACACAATCTAAAGAAAGTGTAATATATTATTTCTAATAATGTTAAACAATTTCTTATGGTGCTGCTAAAATTTGCTAGTCTCTGACATCTGTGGCAATGCATTCCAGAGACAAGCAGTGGTTACTAGTAATGTCCGGTGCCATGGTAATAGTAGCACGTGCCAGGTTTCAGCGTGTGTTTAGGTTATGTGAAATTATGAAAACCATAGATAAAATGGAGGGCATATATTGATAATTGTGAAAAAAGGTGGCAACAATGAATATTTCTTCAGTCTTCCAGGTGGAGGTGGGTGTTACTTGATATGGTCGTACAAACGCACAAGCAAATGTAACGTGCTCACATATGAGGACGCTGTTGTTTTTGCATTAAGTTAAACTTTTAAGTCTGTTAGCAGAAAATCGCAGTCTTGAGGTATCATCTGGAATTGCAAGCTATTTTTTTAAGTTTTTGGGAAGTGTCATAGTTCATCTTTTAAAGATGTGAATTAGGGAACTTTTGTAGTTTTCAGCAAAAAGGTTTTTTCAGCAGAAATTACGGCCTATAATGACTCTTAAGATTTCGCAGAGGCAGTGAAGGGAATTAGATTTTTATTTAATTTATTTGTTTATTTAAATAAATTAAATGTTATACATTTTTTGGTTATTTTATCAATATTTATTTACTTTTTAACTATTAGCATATATTTTGAAGTACTAGAAGTAAGATTAACAAAAAAAATCATTTTGTATATCATATAATTTTACAAAGCAAATAAACTTACCTTGAAATAATTGAATGGAAACTACAGAATGAGATATTTGCAGTGATTAAATGAAAAACAACTTATAAGCTACAAACTGCTCTTCTCTCAAGTGCCGAACATTCATAACTCCACAATTCTAGAAATATAAGTTTGATAATATCAAACTGAAATTTAACGTGTTGGGAGAATGTTCAGATTTTTATAAATCATTACCACTGTCACCTTCAAGCTTTTTAAGCCTGCTTTATTGTTAATTAATCATTAATTACCAGTTCAATTTGGGAAAGATATCATTTAATAATTTATCAAATTACGTTATGTTAATATGTCGGAGACCATGATATTATTTTTGTCCCAATATTAGCCTACTGTCCCGATGAATGAATTTGTGGGAATCCCCTCCCCCAGCAATACGGTATTATAGCGAACTTATGAGGCCAGAGTCCCTGTGGAGTTGATGGTGAAGGTGATGTTATGGTGCACCAGAGGCATCCTTGAGCCTATCGGTACCTAAATGTAGTCTATAGGGACGAAGTCTTTGACATAAGCTGTTTGACATTCATCTTCTAAAATCTCCTTCAAAACTTACCGAGAGAGCTTGACTGGACACCGAACTCAAGACCTCCCAATTTATAGCCCCAAATACTACCTCTAGACCACAGAGGCGATGTGAACTCATAATATTATATTCTGAAGTAATAAAATGTAATTAAAGAAATAGTACCGAATATTTTATCTTTGCAATATTTGTGTAAACTTTCCTTGAAGATTTAAGGGAATCTGCTTATAATATTAGGCTCCGAGTTCGGCAAAGGAGCGATATTATTGTAATGGGGGCGGGTTTAAGCAAACACGACTGTAGTGTACAAACCGTACTGTTTATGGACAATTGTGTTGACAGAGCGTCAAACGTAACCGCGATGTTGAGGTTTGGGGAAGAGGACAAAGTCAGTTACTGTTACAGAACAGACGCAATGGCATTGCCAAATGTTGCATAATAAAGCAAACCGTTCATATAAAGCAATGATAAATGCAGATAAAATAACTATATAATTGCTTTTTTGTTTTCCGTATACTTCATTACAGAAAAAAAGTATCTTTGATGACTATCGTTTACTAAATTGTATAACCCAAAAGTACAAGCAGGATTAAAACCTGGCAGCACTGAACAAAAACAGTGGCGCTTACGCAGAATGGGTTCATATTCAAATCTTCCTACAGAACCCCTTTCATTTAAGTAGAGATGAGAGGTGCATATTAGCACCAGTACAAAAAAGTGCATCATCTGGAAATGTACTCCAAGATTTAAATACAAGTAACAGTACAATTGTTATTGGCAAAACGTCTCGATTGCACAGCAATTCATCCTGAAATTTCGGCCCTGTATGGGCCAAGTGCAATGTCTATGTTTAAGTTTATCTAACTATATTGGACAAGGCTATATAGACTTGGATGTTGATCGCCAAGAATGAGGCCAGTTGTGCTGGAGGTTGATGTAATACGAGTAGTTCTCAGCAATCACAGAATGACTTCACGGAAATTGCACAAGAGTTGGGTACCTCAATGTATAGTTTGCATTTCGTCGTCCGAGATCATCTGGAGATTATTTCTAGCGTCAGGAATGGACAAATTAGTAAAAACGTCCAGACAAGTGTTTACAGAAACTCAATGAGTATGTGGTATATCTTGTGTAGTAATGCTTTGATAAATAAAAGTTTTCTACCACGGAATATTCAAGTGTACTTTTTAAACCCTCTTTGTATAATAGATTTAATTCTGTTAAGAAAAAACACAATGGGAGTTTAGTAAGAAATGCAAAATTTCTCCCCCTCCCCTATACAGGGTTTGTTTTATTTTACTTTCAAATGCGCTTGAATGTTACTCAGTTATTTGACTAATAATCTTCCTTTAAATCCGCGACTTTGCATTACCCAGATGTCAGAATTTGTATGTCCTAGCAGTATCCTTTGTATGTCTGTCTCTGAGCCTCTCAGCCTCTCAGCCTTCTTCATACTGAGGTTGTCTTAGTGGACATCTTTATCTCCTTCCGCGGACTGCATATTTTGGAGGAACAAGAGAATGAACTCTTTCAAAGTTTAGTGGTCTTTTCTTGGATGCACAGATTTGTGTGTGGCTTCGCGTTGTACTGAAGAAGACTAATTTTTGGTTTCATCCTTTTCAGACGGGATACGGAAAGTATTTTTTAAACCTCGGAAGACTTTTTATATGCAATGTGCAATAAACTGTTACCGCAAGGCAATTGATCAAAATAGCCCAGAAGATTGTTGTTTTGACTTTAACGGCAGAAGTTATTGTCATGAACTCTTTTTTTCCCAAGGTAAGTTTTGTAACGCCGCTCCGCAGATTGTCTTTTACCTCTGGCTTGAAGTGATGAATGATGACTTTCTGCACCTTGTGATGAATCATTATATCAATGCTGAACAAGAAATTGTCAACTTCAGCCCCACAACGGACTTTCTGTACCTTGTGATCGAGAGTTAGGATACAAGGAACCAAATTTTGCAATAATCCTTGAGTATTCTAACTGACAAATAATTATGTTAAAACTACGGGCAGAGTTAGCAAGTTTATCAGCAGTTTATTGATTATTATTCGCCGATTCTCCAGAATAAATATGTGGGCACATACTCTCACACTGCAGTGTAGGGCTGCCCCGTACATGGGTCAGTGAGGTTACCTTCATCTTGCTCCGATGAAAATCTTTTCGCTCAGTGACAGTGACAGTGTCTTTATCGATCGCCATCCTCTCCATAAACATTTCTTAACGCATCTACATGTTGATGTTGATCTTACTTTCAGCAAAAAGAAAGTTTATAGAAATACTGCTCTTTGTTTTTAATGAACTTAGAAATTGCAATTTGACACTAAATTGAAACTGACTGTGTACATATAATGTGTGAAGATTCAAACATACTACACACAAAATATTGTATTTTTTCAATACTAACTGGCCAAGCAAATATGTCATACATGTTATAATTATGTAATTTATTATTTTACGGTGGAAAATATAAGCAAAATTGTAAGTTGCATAGAACATGCAGATGAAATTGAGAAGAAACAGTCCTTCAGTACTATAATCGTTCATTGCTCGTTATGCTCAGCGTTGTAGCTGAGCTCAGTAAATTTTCTTCATTTTCACACATTGAAACCTGCATTTCCGAGGAATATACCAGGGCTAAATTCTACCATGACTACATATTACAATCTTTTAAAAGGAACAAAGACCAGCAAGTTTTACGTTCGGAGAAACGAGAAGAAAAGAGGAGAAACATCGTGAATTAGATCTTTAATTTACTTTGTGTTGTCAGGCCAGTTCATTGCAATGTCTGCGTTTCCTCTGATGTGCAAACATGTGACCGCTTTTGATTACTCTTGGGGAAGCTTCGTCCCAACCGCAGACACGGACTGAGTATGAACAACGTGCTTCGCTACCAGCCGTGGTGAGTATTTCCCTAATGCCTTACCGTTTCAAATGCTCCCTATTGCGTTTTATACACGACCGTGTTGGATGGGTCTGCCAGGTAATTTAGACTGTCAAACGTGTGTAAACCATTGCGATAAAAGTTTTGCCAGGCGTTCCTTCACAATGTGAAAACACAGCGGCTATGTGTGTGTCACATTATGACCTCCTTGTTTACCTTCTTACTGTTGCACTGTAAGGTGATGCAGATTTACAGCAAATCTCTTGGAGTTCAGGGTTACAATGTCATACTGTACGACATCTCAACTCCGTTGTTTCTGTCTCGAAAACATCATGAGCCACGTAAGAACAGACTCTACGTCTCGTCATTGTGAGGCGTACGAGTGGAAAGTACCGTTGATTCACAAGATTGTACTGAAGAACTACATGCTGGATATTAGCAGAGTTTGTAATAACTAATGAAAGATAAGAATGTCAGTAAAATTTTATTTTTTTAAGTATTATCGTTCTAGAAGTAACAGATCATTAACAGATCCTCGGATGTCGCAAATCATCATGAATATCAGTCGAGAGCATTTGAACTGTTTACAGCAAAGAGAACTAAGAATAAAAATGAAGTTAAGATGATGTAAGCTAATTAAAACTTTAGTTATTAGAAGGACCTTTCGTCCTTCTTTGAATTGTACAACCTCTTTAGGATGTTCTGTCTGGTCACTTACCATAAGGGGAAAAAAAGCTCTCATGATTAATCACAAATACACGAATTAACCTGCATCCTCATCTTTAAGAGGGTGTTCTAAAATTCAAATTATTTTTAATAAAATTTCTTTAGAACATCATCTGGTGACACTTTCTTGAACGTTACCATTAGCACTCAGCATTTAGGTTTGGTGAACAATTGAAAGGTATTTTAGGAATTCAGTTGCTACTCTGCATTTATTGGCTCTCTTTCTCTGTCTAATCATGTCCTGTGTCTAACTATTAGTGTTTTCGTTCTATCTTTTGAGTTACGCTCCGCTCCTTTCTATGTTCGCTTCTGTCGTGATATATCCTGTTAATTAGGTACTATAATGCGTAATTTACTCTACTGTTATATTTCAGCCTCTGAAACCGGAACAAAAGTGAAGATATTAGAAATTACACAATCACCGGGCCAAAAAGCGATGTATAATTCCAAAATTTTTATCTTTCAAATATCATATACATTACCATTATAAAAGCAATACTGAGGGTGCCAAAATGTAAATACACTTTTGAGTAGATATCTATTTAATATATAGTTCAAATTTGAACCGAAAAACAACAGTAATGAGTAGTAAGATTTTCTGCAAACAGATGCGATTGATTTATTTAAGGACGCTCTTTAACATCTCAGGTCATCAGCGTAACAGATGCGACTCACATACATTATGATGGCATTGCTACGTGAGAAGTAAATCATCAATGAACAAATGAAGGCAAGATTATTGTATGATGTTTAAACAGACGTGACTCACATTACATTATTCTAGCGTTGCTACAATAAAATGCAGCCAAGATTATCATTTGAGAAGCAGAAAGCAATTTCAGAGTGGTATTGGAAAACCGCGTTGGACTTCTATCTATGAGGAACTCTTTGGATGTTGTATACCGTAGAAAACCAGCTACACAGTCAGCACTTCGGGAAGAAATTGAAACGGCATGTGTAGCAATCACTGAGGACACTTTCGCAAACGTTGCTCAATCAGTAGTTCAACGTACTCAGAAGCGTATCGACGTCAATGGTGAGCATTTTGAGCAACTGTTGTGCTGTAAAAGTGTAAGATAATTAGTGTTCATCATTTTCTGTTTGTATGTATTCAGATTTGTTTTGTTAACACAGTTTTTTCTTTGCTTGAAGCGTGTATATATATTTGGCGCCCTCCGTATTTAGAAAATGTAGAATGCCACTACGAGTATATTAAACATTTCAATGGTAAAATGTAAGCGATAATTTAAAGTCTTATTATGTACACAAAAGCATTCTAAGAATCATATGCTATTAACTGATTAGCAGTCCGATGCCTAAAAATAAAACATTACATTGAAAAAACTTAATTTCGTAATACGGCTATTTCACAACAGTTTCATCAGTTTATATTACAATATTTCCATAGCGGAGCTTTTAGTTTTGTTGTAATCTCATAGATGGCGTATCTCTAACATAATGGGTGCCTGCTGAGCTCAAGTGGTGACAAGAGCGACTTTTTTGAGAACTATTTATTGGGTTGCGTTATTTAAACTGTTAATTTACTCATATTGGCAAAACAGTCAGTTTTGTTGTGTTTTTGATTAAAATTGTTGTTAATGGTAAGTAAAGAAATTTTTACAATTAGAGGAATGAAAAAAAAACTATGAAAGCTTAAAATAAGGAATAGAAGCACATCGAGGAAAAGCCTTTTCTTATGCTTCTTTGACCTTCGCATAGTCCTTGAGCTTTTGCTTTGTTGTAAAAACGTAATCTGGCGGAGAAATCATCAACCGTATATTTTCAGTACATAAACATTTAATAGAGGAAAATTATAAACAGAATTAAATGTGGGACACCTTGAAAGAATAATAATTCTCACGAATCAAGCAATAAGATCTGAAGAGAAACCGCAGAAACTCTGCCGGTTTTAAATATAACAATCATGACGGAAAATGGATCAGGTGTCTGTTGTAATCAGTGATTTCAGCAAAAGTCCAGGGACTCTCAATAAGATGTGAAGAGAAACCGCAGAAACTCTGCCGGTTTTAAATATAACAATCATGACGGAAATTGGATCAGGTGTCTGTTGTAATCAGTGATTTCAGCAAAAGTCCAGGGACTCTCAAAAAACCGATGGACTTCAAGTATTTGGCTTGCAATTATGAATCTGATTGAGGGAAAACAATTGCTATACATTGTCTCAAGTAACTTCTATCGTGAAATTATGTTTAATACTTTGAGCGCTACATATTGTGTTCCATTAGAACCTTTGCAGCAATCATATAATATGTTAACGAAATCATTCTGAATTCTGAACAATAATTAGCAAGCCCAGAATAAAAACAGCTCATTTACAATGCTATTATCCTGTCTTATTTTTACCAAAATCGTAATATCGTGAAATTATATTTGTTAATCACAAACTTTTTGAAGTGACATAGTTCATTTAATATAAATTTAACTGCTACCCATGGAAATGGCTTAGAAAATTTATGTATGAATAACAATGGAAACAAAAATGGTATAATTTATAGGCTGACACAATTTTTTTCTTTTGCTCCGCCTCTCTCAATTGTTTCATCAACGTTTCCCTGAATATATACTATCAGCATCCTCACAATATGTCACAAGACTCATAATTGGTTATCTGAAAATTAAATTAATGATTCAAATACAAATTATTAAAACATCTGTGTACAAAATTTCAAAAAATATTATTACATTTTTGTAATAAATGTTGAAATCGAAAAAAAAAAAATCTCGAATAGTGAAACAAAACAAAAAAAAACACATATAACTGAGAACTATAGAGACTGTTTATAAAATTTACCAAGTAGCATTAAGTAAAATTTTAATAAACATAATAGAACCACTAACTTTTTAAAGAAAGAATGAAACTGTGCAGATAATATCTTCTCCCTCAAATAAGAAATGGAAAAGCAAAGAGAATTCAATCCTGAATTAAATATCTTCTTTATAAACTCCTTTCGATAAAACCAATAGAATAAAATTTATGAGCATTGCAGAAAACAGTGGAATACAATCACATCTATCTCATTTTATCAAATGTTTATACAATAAAACATAAGTAAATATACCAACGGGAACAGTAGAGATCACAAGAGGGATAAGATAAGGTTGTCCTGAGACAACTGCACTTTTTTTAGTTAATATATATAGACAAAATATACTGTCATAGAAACAACAAATAATGGGAGGATTTAATGATGATTTAAGGATGTAAAAATAGATAGTAAAATCATTGGTTTTGCAAACAATGAACATTTGCTATCAAAATTATAAAGGGAACTCCAAAAATTGATTTGAAATGAATTATATTCATTGACAATAGTATGAAAATTGAAATTTAAACTGAGAAAATAAAACTAATGACTTTTAGAGGTGCATCTAGTGCAGTGTAAAATTCTTTTTGAAATGAAAAACAATAGAATAGATATGAAATTAGTGCAAGATAAAAGTTATAAATAAAATATATTATTAAAATAATTCAGTTTATCCAAACAGCGCTAAAAACAAAACTAGTAATAGAAAACCTATCAAAATTAAATTTCCTAGGGTACAAGATAGCCGTTGATGAAGAAAAGATATTAAAATAATTCAATTTAACCAAACAACAAAAATACTAATAAGCATTTTTATTTTGAGTAGTGTTTAACGCCCGTTTGAACTGCTGAGGCTTCACAGATGGTGACACTGATGATATATGAAATGAAATAATAAATTGAGGAAGGATTTTTTTAAAGGAAGGAAGAGTTTCAGGCCTAAATTTAGAGTAACTCCCCGGCATTTGCCAAGGACTGAAAAAAAAACTCATTCATGGAGGACGGGCCTTGGGGAACCGAACCCCGGATCTCCCGCTCAATAGTCCGCCGCTTAACCGCCACGGGTACCCGTGGCGGTCACACTAATAACGAAGTTAGATAAGACTCAATGATGAAATTGCTTAGTTCACAAACATGAACATTAAGCTAAAATACAAAATCGAAAACAAATTCCATAAAAACAACAGCACATTATACTAGATATCTATATTTCTATTTCCATTTATTTATTTGATTTATTTGGGGAAGCTATTTAACCTCTCAGGTCATCAGCGTTTCATTCAATTAAGGTCGTAAAACGGCTGAAAATTTTTTGCTCAGAAGTCTGTTCTTTCAGGCTGGAGGTTATTTTATATGCAGTAAATCCTATGTCAGCTTGACTTCCCTTTCAAAGGAAGTCATACTTAGGATTACTAGATTAGATAAAAATATAAAGCAATGAAATAAGATAACTAAATATTTAGAATTGAATACCCTGTAACTGGAACCCAAACTTGATTACAAAAATAGCCAAATAACTTTAAATAACCTACCTTAAAGAGGAAATCCAAGAAGACCGAGAAAGGAGCAAGAGTTTGGAGATGGAAACTGTGTTGCAGAAGAAGGAGAAAAGTCTTTGAAACGACGAGAAGATGCATTATGAAATTAGTACAGGCTGAAGTAAGAGAATTGGAAATTACATTCTGATACATAGTAAATTTTAATCGCAAAGAAAAATACCGGATGAACTTTTAGAGCTGAACCGTTTGCCTATATACAGCTAGAGTTAATCTGATAGCCGTCACCGGCCATTCAGCGTTCTATAGTGCAAACCATATACTAAGAATATAACGAAAAAAGCGATTTACTCACTGAAATAATAAAGACAGCACTGAAATTGCCTGCTGTGATTTTCCAAAAAATTTTGGCACCTCGTTGTGAAATTGTTGGTTCGAGAGACATGAAATAATATGTTTCTAGAGATAATGTTTTAAAGTTTTTAAAGGGTAAATTCTTAGTACCTGTATATTTTGCCCTTCAAATTTCCAAATGCATAATAACTATTTTAAATTAGAACGGTGGATATAGGATTCACACTTGTTAATAAGAATTCTCTCATCAAAAATTTAAATAATTACTTAAAGGGAACTCTTGATTGTTTATGCTATGACAAATTATTCCCAAAAATTTGTAAGATTATTTTCTCTTTCTGATAGCTCAGGATGAATGGAGTGTAAATGTGTACTCACGAATGTGTCAGTATTAATACATTCCAGAAAGAATTTCTGCAGCAAACTCCTGTTTTTAATTTGTAAGACTCTAATATTAATGATTTTAAGAGGTGAAATCTCTGGTCATAAAATAAATAAATAAAAAAATAGGATAAGACTAAATTTTTTCCTCTTTAGAACTTACAATAACTCATCCGTATTATAGGGTTACCTGATTTCAAATATTTCACTGCAGTCATTCTGTAGCTTTGTTGCTGTGCGTTCCGAACCAATTAAACATTTTCTGTTGGCTGTGTATCACGCTGAAATCATTTTGAGAGGAGTTTTAAGATACAACTATGTTGCCCAATCTTTCTTGATGAAGATATCACGTTGGCTCTTAAACAATTAGCACTCATTGTCTGTTGATTACTAGTTTATTAAGAATATTGCAACTAGAAATATTTTTGATACCGGCCTCTAATATCACGGTCTAATTTGGTTAGTACTTCAAACAAAATATATTATGAATGAAGTATAACTGAACAACATATCGATCTTGGCACCCGTTGGTGATTCAAGCGCATTCCAATTATTTGGCAAGCTAAATAAAAACTACACGAAAAAATAAACATAGAAAAGTTTGCAAGACACAAAATGGGGATTTTATAGATGCACACATATATAAGAGAAGGTAAGAGATTTAGAAACACTAAAATGAATTCAGTGAAGGAATGTTAACGTTACAGAACTTAATACAACGTATTGTTGTTAAAAGAAGTATTTGGAGTCAACATATGAGTTTATTTTAGCAAAGTTAAATGAAAATTTAAAAACAGGTTATAATTAATTCCAACCTAAGAACCTGAACATGTAAAATAAAATCGCTGGCCATAAAGTTATGCAGTATTTCTACAATTTTATTCCGAAGTCTGTGAAACGCATTTAACTAATTGTCTAATGTCAACATACATTATGCTCATATGAATTATCATAACGATTATCAAGAAATATGCCCCTCAGGCTTTAGTCTGAAACATTAATTCAACGGAAAATATTTTGTCTGAAACGTTACAGATTCTATTATAGCAAAAATAATGTGAATGGAATGTTTATTTTCCATGCTGTCTTACTATATGTGTCATTCGTTTTATGTGACGTGCAGATTTTATTTAATGTTGTAGTTCCTATACACAGGAAATGTGTAAAGAATTACGCAGCCAATGAGTGACGTGGATAATAGTGCCTTAGAAAGATAAGTATAAATATATGAAGTTTTCGATGAGCGCAAATAAGTATTTCTTAAAACATGTAGGTATAAGTTTGCAGTGTTTCTGTAGGACAATTTCGCTTACTATTCTTTTTGCAAATAATGCAAGCTATGCATGCGTTTATTTTCTCTATGTGTCGCACTTTCCGTAAAACGCATTTGGTTCGTGGGAGAAAACGAAACGCCAAAGAAGAGAGTAATGTCATTAACAAATAAGCAGTGTGTGTATCTCGGTATTTAACCTTTTTGTAGTTTGAATCCAGTTTTCTTTCTGGAAAAAAAATCCTACGTGTTTAAACACTTTCCTATTAGATTCTCAGTGCCAATACTCTCTCAGGAAACTCAAAAGTTCCGTATCTTTTTGAAGGCGGGAACGTGCTTGTCCCTGGATTCGGGAAGATTTCCAAGAGGCTTTACGGCATAACTTCAACTCTGATGCGTCCTCATACTCCAGGATCATCTCTGCTGGTTTGGAGATTCCCACGGCTTGAGGGAGAGATCCATGGACTTGCCAACACGCAGGAAAAGAACAAAAATGGAGGGTCGTGTCTTAGAGTGCCTGTATTCCGAGAAAAACATTAGGATATCACACTCGTGCGTCGTTCAAATAATATAATGCATCCAGTTTTTCAGCTTAAGAATAATGCAATTCTTATATCATTATAAAACTATTTCGACATGCTTCTTTTATGATGATGGATAAGTGTGCTGGATTTATTTTCACTTTATTGCACTTACAGAAAATAGTAATTCATTATAAAGACTTAGTGGGGCTTATTTCTGGAGATTGTGTTGTTAAATGCTCATTCATCCACAATTTTTACTTCTTTACTATGTGTGTTATTTGGGTATCTGTTTAATTTATGAAATAATTTATTAACTCAAGTTTGTCATTTTGTGCCCCAATAATTACCATTAGTGAAATATTATGTATACGCTCGTATAAAAAATGGCTGGACCGTTTGATAGAGGTGCTAATAAATATATAGATCATATAAAATACATAAAATACTTAATAAAATAAATTCATTTCATCTTAATACCCCATCGTTCCTGTTTTATGTATTTTATTGGTTTTTAATTGTGATCTTTGTTCATTTTATCTACCGTGACATCACAATCAGTGGGCATATTTTAGGTGAGAGAGAAAATTTTCGCTTTTGAAGAATGGAATGTTCCAGACCTAAGTTTAGAGTAACTCCCCAGCGGGCATGCATATCGAATTTGACTCCGCGTAGCCACTCCTCTGCTCAGAAATGTTTGAGACAAAGATAGCAAGTTGGAATTTCTAAGACCAGTAATAGAAAGCAATGAAACTTCTATATTTCTACGTTTCTAAAGTTAGTTTTGTGCAATAATCTTTGGATTATGGAAAAGTTGAACGGATTTGAATTTTATTTACAGACAAATTATGATGGATTTGTTGATGCGCAACTCACGTTCCTTAGTGGAAATAGAGTCTGGAAGAAGTAGTACTTGATATCCTGCTGTGGATTTTTCAGAAAGAGAATCAAATGTTTTTTTTAATTGTGTTTAACGCCCGTTTTTACTACTGAGGCACTACAGGCGGTGGACACTGATAATAGATGAGATTTCTTTTTTTGAGTAGTGTTTAACGCCCGTTTTTACTACTGAGGCACCACAGGCGGTGGACACTGATGATACATGAGATGAAATGATAAATTGGTAAAGGATTTTTTTTTTTTTTTTTAAGGAAGGAAGCGTTCCAGGCCTAAGTTTAGGTACCTCCCCGGCATTTGCCAGTTATGAAGACTGAGGAAAACCTGGAAAAAACCCCAGTCAGGGAGGACGGTCCTGGCGGGATTCGAACCGCAGACCTCCCGCTCACGAAATAGATGAGATGAAATGATAAATTGGGAAAGATATTTTTATTTTAAGAAGGAGACATTCCAGGCCTAAGTTTAGGGTACCTCACTGGTATTTCCCATTTATGAGGATTGAGGAAAATCTGGAAAAAACCTCAGTCAGAAAGGACGGTCGTAGAGGGATTCGAACCCCAGACCTCCCGCTCATGAGTCTGTGCCTTAACGACTTCGGCTACCCGTGGCAGTAGAGAATCACATGTGATCTTACTATATACAATATGACCGGTATATCTTCAAAGAGGATTATAATTCAAGGATATTTTCCGCCTGGTTTCTTAAACTAGGAGCACATTTTTCGTTTCCGACTCTAGTAATTGATATACTAACTGCTCAATAAACTGAATCACTAAACGAAACGCTTTAAACAATAAACTGTGTCGATTTTCAACACAGATATTCAGATGTTGGGGCAAGAACAAAAGGTAATACCTTACTTAATTCATGAGTTTCCACAAGTAACTTTCTTTGGCTGTTACGCCACTAGTAGAATGGTTATGCTTCTTTTACATGTTTGTAAACCTTCGTATATAAGTTAAACAGTGTGCGATTATCAAGAACAATGAAAACCTGAAGATGGACCAATCACATGACAGCGGTCATCGGATCTAAGTTAAATAGATTCTACTTTATAATGAGATAGAAATTATGGCGTATTTTATTTAAGTGCCGGATTTAGAACTATAAAAATGACTTTTTCGGACAGCAGAAGAAGAAAAAATAAACTATGTGGATGTTCTTGATATATAACTAATTGGAGAAAACGGAAGGTATTGTGACGACGATGGTTCCCATTGTGAACGACCCTCACTCTGATTTTCCATTTTTGTTTGGTTTTCATCATTCACAGAGGAGTGTGTCATGTTTCCAATTATATAAACATAATCCTAAAAGTAAAGCTTTACATATTTCAGTCAGCTTTGATTAGTTCGCACTGCATTATACTACGCTTGTAAACCATGCTTGTCATTGTTATAACAGAAAACAAGGAATTAAAAGCTTAGTGGTTAAATTTCCTTTGTTGCAAGATTGTTGGTTGATTAGTGTTCAACATCCGTTTATACTACTGAGGCACCATAGGCGGCGGGCACTGATGATACATGAGATGAAATGATATACTGGGAAATGATTTTTTTTTTAAGGAAGGGAGCGTTCCATGCCTAAGTTTAGGATACCTCCCCGGCATTTGCCATTTATGAGGACTGAGGAAAATCTGAGAAAAAACCTCAATCAGGGAGGACGGTCCTGGTGGAATTCGAACCCTAGACTCCCGCTCACGAGTCCGCGTCTTAACAACCTCGGCCACCCGTGGCGGTTTTGCAAGACTGTGAAAACAAAAAACAAAATAATAAAAATATATATTGAGTTAAATGCCTAGAAGTAATCTCATCTAAAGACAATTTTTCATTTAATATATTCTTCTCTGGATAACAGGAAAAAGCATGTCTCCTTTCATTCTGTATAATTATACATGATATATATGCATATATGCATATGGTTTAATACACATACACAGAGCATTCTAAATGTTTTATAGAATGTCATAGTTAGGGATACATTAAAATTACAGCAACATATTAAAATTATGGAGACAATTTAAAACTGTGACATAAATGTAGCATTTATTTAGCAACATGAAATATAGCTTATTTTAAAACTTTTTTCTGAAAATAGGGATTTGTAAAACATAATGTCGGTCCTGGTGGTGTAGTGGTTACCATACTTGCCTCCTATACCCAAAACGCGGGTTCGAACCCGGCCAGGACCGATGGATTTTTTTGGGCGTAAAAATCGTAAGTGTGGTTTCCTTCGGAAAGGAAGTAAAGCCGTGGGTCCCGTGTTGTACATTTGCGGCACGAAAAAGAACCTCAAGCCTGAAAGAGAGGCCTCTGAGCAAAATTTGTCGGCCGTTTCACACCCTGAGTTGAATGGGAGGCTGATGACCTGAGATGTTAAAGAGCGTTATAAATCAATCAATCAAAAAAAAGTAAAACATAATAATTAACTTACAATAGTAGAATATAATTTGTTATATGCATAATTGAACGAATTTTCTTCAGATGAAATTAAAAATTGAAATATGGCAATATTGCAAATTCGCTATTTAAAAATTAAATATGTTGCCATAATGAAAGCAGTAAACCGTGTTAATTTTTGGTCGAAAAAGAAAAATAAATGCGATAATAGTTTTTATTAGCTATTCGTCTCTCTCTCTCTCTCTCTCTCTCTCTCTCTCTCTCTCTCTATATATATATATATATATATACATATATATAATTACATTGAGTCGCAACATTTCAACAATATTGTTTTATATTACTACTAGATGATTTACTTTATTTTTATTCAATAATTCATAAATAACAAAATAAAATAAACAAATGGGCGTGCCTTCTTCTTGCTTACTGCTTGTAACCTGTTCTGGGCATCACTGGTAAAAATGTCAATTTCGTAGTAATAAATCTTTTCCGAGGAAAATGAACGTGGAGTGTAAAATTGTAACTTTTGGAAAAATTTTAATTAAAATAAGTGCATTAATTCATTAATTTTACATATTCACGATCA
The DNA here is from genome assembly GCA_030762175.1 of Metallyticus violacea. NCBI lineage: Eukaryota > Metazoa > Arthropoda > Insecta > Mantodea > Metallyticidae > Metallyticus > Metallyticus violacea. The sequence continues at coordinate 122,932,808 of CM060833.1, forward strand.
CCTGGCTCGTCATCATTTCCATTTTTTTTAACTCCAGAACTGTTTTAATGACCATTTCAGCTTGTATATATACTTATCTTTTACATCAATTTCATTAAGCTTTTTGCATATTGTTTTTATAGGAGGAATAATGTGCCTTCACTCAACCTCATTACATATATAAATCTAGCGTTGCATTCACATTAGTATTAATTTAGCAGCAAAATCTTTCCTGTGCTTATGATTCTCACACACTTTCTTTGCGTTTTCTTTACTTCGATTTTGGTCTTTACAGAACTTTTCAAAGCACTGGATAGACATTCAATTGGCCGATACTTATGTAGGTACGGGGAAAGGTTGTTAAACTCAAAATAGTGAACATATTTCGTACACTTTCCTGGAGCTTCAGGGAAAACATCAAACAAGAGGTGATCTAATTGTCCCCTTTGAGTAGTATTTTAGCCATAAGCTTCTCTAACTTTCTCCCGTAAAATTTCTAGTTTTTCATCCTGGGTGCCTAGTCTCAAGCTATTGATTTCTCTTTATTTATTTTTTATTTTATTTATTTGTCCTTGCAATCATTACAGTAAGTAGTGGGGTAATGGCATATATTCTCTTCGTCGATTAGGTATGTGCCATTATCTTGGCTAATTTCAATCACCATATTTGCTACACCAATAGTTATTTTCCCCACGAAGAATACTTCATCTCTGATCCTTTGGTCATCATGTGACGGCATCAGCTCTCCTAGCTTCCCTCATCATAAAATGGCGCTGAGATTACATTCGATGATTGGTGTATCTGCTATCTTCTCAAAATCAACACCCTCCAGGCGTAGAACGTATCTCATCGTAATATCACTTCATTTGTTAACATAGGGGCAACTAGAAACACGAGTTCAAAAAATGTAACCCGTATATCGATGTTTACTATAGATTGATACTTAACTCTTTTCATTTGCCTACCAATACAGACCCCGCATTCGCTAGACACATTAATTTCACTTTATTAGTTAGTGGTTTTTCGTATAAATTACAACTGCGTACGCTGTTTGTGTCTCCAGAATCTAACAGAGCAATGGCTGGTATATTTCCTATTTAATTTTAATTTTAGGGGCTTTGAGAATTTCATCCTAGGAATCTGGGTATGAAGCTTTGTTCCTTTTGGTTATCGAATTGGTTTGACCCTATTGGCATCCCATTAACATGACGTCCGGCAAGCCTCTTATCCCTTCCTGCTCAACAAGGGTCTCGGAGAACTGAGAGATGCGTTTACGCATCCGATCAGCCGGTTGTGGAACTGGTACTCTATCAGTTGCTGTTCCTCCATTTGGCGATCTGGTTCTTACGTATTCGCTTTCTTCTGGAATATTGCATTTCAGTTGTCTTGACTTCTCCAATAGTTTGGGTGATTTCTGGAAAGCTGTGAAGACCGTACTGATTGCCAAGTCCTCGGTTTCCTTCTCCATCTCATTGGATATTCCTCACGAGTTCTATGACCCTGATATGGGCATGTTCTGGTCTGATCCCGATAAATTCTTTCCCTTTGTACGACCTGGATGGAGTTTATCTGGGGCCTTCTCATGTTCTGGTTCTCTCCGTTTTGCCTGAATCGACGGGTTCCTGCCCCTATCCCGTGATTGTTTTGTCTAGGGGTGTTGTATACATCTCCGGTAATCATCATGATTGGTTCTCTAAGAGGCCGTTAAGAGCTCTATCATCTCTGAGAAACTGATGCGCTTGGCAACTATCAAACGGTTCCTGATATGTTCAGAAAATTGGTTAACTACCAAGGTAATCAGTTCTCAATGGGTCTTTTGCTCTTTTTACCAATAGCTACGAAGTAGTGATCATAGGGGTTGTACTTACCGTTGGAGAAGTAAGTCTGATGAAGTTTTTGTGCGAATAACTTCAATAGTGTAATAGGAATAACATTTTGATGTCGTTATACGAGGTATAGTCGGATTATCTGAGCTTGTACCAGTTTGCTGCCTGGCCTTTTAAATTTCTCCTAACAAAAATAATCTTCATCTCGTAAGGAACTCCTTTGATACGAAAATAATCTTCCGTGACTGAATGAATAGTTTAGGACTGTCTTCTCTTTCTTCATAAAAATCCGGAGGTGAAATTTCATTGATAAGTTGGTTAGGCCACATATTGTAATGCATAATACATATGCATAAACTATTCTCGGTTCTATTGCACATGTTTATATCTGAAATATAGGTAGACATTGGCATATTGACTACAGGAACACTTTACACTAGCATAATCCCATTGTTGAAGTGTTCGACTGAGTTTCGTTGACCTCGGTCGTGTGTACATAATTCAGACACTGTATCAATATTGCTTAATCTATGATTAGTACTAGCCACTTCAATACTATTTCCGTTTTCTCCTAACTCAGCTACTTTCCTTGATAATTGATTCTGATTGCTGTCCAAAGATTGTACAATCTTCTGTACCGATCTTAATTCTTGGTTTAATTGCTCCTTTAAACCTGTATATTTATTGTTTACTGCAGTTCTCAAATCCTGTTCTACTTTCTACTACTCAGTCATTTATTCTGTCCACCGATCTTTTCTAAGTACTCCGAAATCTTTACCTTTCCCAATTGCCGCGATTTTTTTGTAATTGCTTAGAAAAATCATACTGAACCTCTGAAATGTCTTTGAAGTTATTTTCTATTTTATCGTATAGGGTCTTTCCATCTGCTCAAATTAAATTTGAAAATGCCTTAACGAATTTTTAATCCTATGCTAAACTCCCTGAGATTTTTCTAATTGGTCAAATCTAGAATTCATTTCGTTTTGTAAGTCCTCTCTGTGAAATTTCTATTTTGTGACTGAATTCTACCTGGAAAGTTTCCATTTGTTCAAGTCTATTGTCTAAGGAGTTTCCTATCTTGTTGCTAAATTCTACTTAGACATTTCCCATTATTAAAATTTATTTCCTAACTGTTCTAGACGCAATTTCTCATTTTACCGATTAATGTTAACATTCTATCCTCAATCATAATTTTGTTAGATTTGGCATTAGTCTTAATTGTACGTCAGTACCTACATTACTATCCCATTCTGTTTCTGTCATATTTGTATCTTCTATTACTACCTCACTCATTGCTCTTCTTTAGTATGCCATACTGGTCTTTTTATTCCTCAACAACAAATATTGTTTTATGTAGGCTATACGTTTCTACAGAGCAGAATTCAGTTTAGTCTGCAGAGTTTTATTTCTTCCTCTGTTGTTGAATGCTGTAGTTTGCGATGTGGTTTTACCTCTTCTGTCGGGTAATTGGTAGATGTTATCTTGTAGCGGCGATTTTGTAAGCTCTAGGCTTAATTACTGTTGACTTCACTTCGGTGCAGTCCGTTTGGAACGCTACCTGGTTTCTCTGCTGCCGTGGTGTCGTCTCTGCTCGATGTCGTCCGCTCTCTACGGTAAAGTTTTTGCATTGAGGCGTCTTCCTCCGGTCCACACGTTTCCTTTTCTACTGCGATCATTCCAAATCACTTAGCTCCAGCTCTCAAAAGCCGGGAATGTTGCGACAGTAATAAGGAATGCGTGCGATGGGAGGAAGAAGATGGGCGATGATTGATTTGTTTATCAGGTTGTTAATGTGTAATTAATCTCTTCCCCCGATGCAGCACTATCATCTTGTCTCGGCTCCTTAGTTCAGTATATTTGCTAGAGTTTTGGAACAGAAATGTACCAGGGGGGAAGTACAAGGAAATCAGGCAGAGATGAATAACACGTGTAATAATAGTTAACAGAATTATTTATATATTAATATATCTGCCACAGGATCGGATCGCCTTCAAGTCTTCAATAGGTTCTGAGTGCCCTTAATGCCACTTAATGATAATGATAATGTCAGTTCTACTGCTCAACACTTCGCGCTTTACTACTACGCTATCACATTACAAGTTAACTTTAAATCTAGTCTTGTTATATCTTTGTCATCGCGTAGTTATTTGGCTGTTAATTGTCTTACTGCCCTCAATACTTGTCTAATACTGCTCTAATGCTCATGTTAATACCACTCTAACACTTGTGGAGCGCTATCATCTTACCGGTCATTCTAAAACTTGTCTAATACTGCTCGCCTAAAACTTGTGTTACTGCTTATCTCAAACTTTCTTAATAAACCTCTCACTATTCGTTTAATACTTGTGTCACACTCGTGTCAAACTTTTCTAGGGACCTCGATATCTTTAACTTTTGTTAATTTTCCAGTCCTCCGGTCTGGACGCAATATACAACTTTTGTAATATGACTCATGAATATTTTTCTGACTAAGTACAATGACCTATATGCATACAACGTTCAATGCAAGTTACGCAAACAACATATTACACATATTGTTTACAATATTATATCTATAAATAGTAGTGATAATAGATTATGATCACATTAGTAAACTACGGTTTGGAGATCGAAGCCAGTAATTACTGCTTCAAGGAATTTAAGACATTATGTTTATGGAAAATAATAAACTATGTTAAGCAAGTTAAAAACCAGTTACCATACATACTAAATTTGGTAATCGCTTTAGCATTTGGTAAACATGTAGTGTGGGAAATAGCTGCTGAAGCGTGAAGTTCCATTTTCCGCACATTCTTCAGTCTTAAAACTAGTAAATTTCCCCGTAGTGTGGAACAAAATAAATTTAAGAATAACAATTACAATTCCAATATAGATGAAGTTCAAAATGGAAAACACTCTCGGAAATGGGTTGTTTGACTTATACTTACATTTTGGAACATATTATACAGGCTTAAAATTCGTAAGAATAATTAGTTAAATATATAAAGAATAAAACTGTCTCAGTGCAGTTCGCAGGAAAAAGGTTGTACTTTTTCTCCGGTATAATAAGATGTTATCATAAGAACCCTGTACTTACTACAAAATGTGCACGCAGTATCACGTCATCTCTCAGAAAACGCAGTGAGCAGCATTAAATGGCTTGGAATACAATCATAAAGTACACATTCAAATTGAACCAAGGGTCCTAAAGAAAGTCTAAAGCTTTTAGTTATTGCCTCAGGGCGCCGCAGGTTGAGATAAAAGCCTGCCGCTCCACATAGCAAGTGGCTCTCCATAAAAGCTAAGTACCCTCACATGAACAGGAGAGAGATTCCGCATTGTCTTTCCCTCGGTATACTTGAAGAATATCATTCTTGACGCGAATTCCTGCGTTAACTAGATGGCAAAAGAAAGCGAAGCGAGGGAGGGAAGGAAGCATATTGCTCTAAACCTTGTTCAGGATGATGTGTCTTCCTTGTAATCCGATTTTACTTGTGCATCACTCTCGGGAGAGGAACAATGCCAAGCATCCCGTAAACTTTGGATTATTATGTCAAGAAGCTTCGCATCCAGTTTGTGGGATAAAAACAGAAGACTTTAATCATATGCTTATAGGTACATCTTTCAAGCTTTCTCTGACACTATGACTTTGCTCTTAGTGTCTAGTTTTAAATTTTAAGCCTCCAAAAGGCATTTGGGGGATGTGCCAAGTACACATAATATTAACTTCAGTATGCTAGCTAGGTCTTTTCTTTTTTGTGGAATACAGCCGTAGTATCAACCAAGGATGAAATTAGTATTTTTTCAATATCATATAACGCTCTTTCAGTTTTTTCTTTTTTCTTTTAAGGGAGGGTGATCTACAATAAGACACTGTTTATAAAATTCTAATTTTTTAGCTGACAGTTGTCTCATCTGGTAGCATTTTACTGAAACTACCATATGGTAATCATCGAATCGACCGGCTTTGACATTTGAAATGGCCCTTACTGCTCACCCTCACTGAAATATAAATGTAATATATATGTGGCAAACCTAAGTATCATATTTTGTGCATAGTAATTAGTGATATAAATATTTTGTATAGGGTTTAACTTCAATATGTGAATTATAAATTGTCATAATAGAAATTTCTCTGGTGAAACTGTTTACGAACACGACAAAGAGGCAATAAAACTCGCTATAAAAAGGCGGAGTAAAATCCAAAGGGACCAGTGTATTGTCATTACTTAAAATACCTATCGTTGGCGAGTGTTAAATAAAGCCAAGGCCTTTGAAATACATTCAGAAAATGAACTTGCCAGCTGTTTGCAGTTCACTTTAAACCAACCAATGTAAATAATCGATTTAATGTTTCAAATAGTCGGGAGTGCCTCGTGTTGGCAGGTGAATTTAAACCAGCCAATAGTAGACGTTTATTTTGAAGTTTTAAAGCAAGAAGCTAGTTAATTTTAATAGAATATATAAGAAGGCGTTTGTTCAGCTGGGGCATCAATTGAGATAATCGCCATCAATTATGCAAATTTCAAGCAGTTTTTCAATTTCACACGCCGCAGCACTCACTGTAAGCTTCACCCGCAGCGAGAGGCACTTGTTTTTCTATACCGACGCGTTCACTCTGCAGCAGGATTTCCTAGCTCCAACGATCATGATCAACATAAGGTATTATATTTAATTAATATTAAGACTTCACTGATGAATCATAAACATTAATCAATCATCAGTAATATAAGTAAAGCAAAAATTTTAGATATGCTTCAGAAATTCTGTATCATACATTTGGGCAGTAATTTTGCTAAATTCAAAAAGTCCAGACCTTACGGCCTTGGCATTCCTTCTTACACAAAGGGAACAAACAAGCCAGGTCAGAAATACCGAACACCAGATACAGCCAGCGAGGGTGATTTTATAGCCTGAGAACCTTGAAAAAAAGACGCAACTCTAACGAAAACACAACGGAACATTTTGTAACACAAGAGTAACTTGAGGTGGAGATTCAAGAGGAAAGCCCAGAAGTTCGTTAGTAGGAGGATCCTCAGAGAAATCGGCACCAAATCATAGCCTATAAGTAACGAACAGGGAATCACGTGGTTTTTATATAGCCAATCTACGAGTTGAACTTAAGAAGACGCTACCTGAATTTAAATAAAAAATTATTGAACGCACGTAAGAATGACCGACTGAAGATTTAATAAAAGTCTTGGGAAAATCGAAAAAGCCCACCAGTTCTTCTCACACTTTCTCTCAGTTAGTCAAGTCGAGTTGGTTAGGCAGCCACTTCTTCGTCTCAGTCAGTTTGAGCAGGGAGTTACTTCATCCCAGTGAGTTCAGTTCAAGCTCAGTCAGCTCGAGTTAGTTAGGCATTCATTTTAGTTACTTAGTCAGGCTGAGTCTATTTCGATAACTGCTAATAAGAATAATAGTGACCGCGTGTGTCCTCGCCAATAGAAACACCACAGGAAGGGTTTCAAGTGTATATGCTAGCTACATCTTTTATACCAAATAGATCCGCGTAGTTTTTTCAAGATTCTCTCCTGGTGAGGAAATACAATTGATTCATACATAAAAGATTTTTCGTCAGTGGTGTAGATCAATAAACAGTTCTCAGAAATCCTTATATATAAATCTCTTGGTGTGAAGAAGATAATGCTCCCATTTCCCATCCTGTTTCCCTGGTAACGTATATATATTCCTAAAACCAAAAATACAAATACCGACCCTAAGATCCCATCCTAATCAATCCCACATATGTAAATTTTCCCTCCCCTTACTAAATACTGCTTCATTTCCTTGAAGCGGAGAGGCAGGTCAACTTGATTGAACACCTCTAATTAAAAAACTGCTTCAACTCAGTTGCAAGATCTACACGCCGCGGCAGTAATCTTGAAACGTTGCATTCTGCAGCGACGAGTACGCTCAGTATCAAGTTCTATACACCGCGTCACACGCAGTACTCTATTTTACTTCTAAATTCCACTGGCGACAGCTAAGTTTGTATTCGTCTATCGTACGCAAAACACCAGAGGATGCGAAAGATCTTAAGAATAAATAAATTATCGTATGCATTAATATAATATGGCGTATCGCATGATTATTGATATTACTGATCTCTCCCAGTCCCGTTTAGTAAGAGCCAAAAAATAGCCGAATATCACCCTGAGAAATTGTTGTCTTTGAAGAATGGTCAACAACCCTGGAACAATAATTAATCAATTAACAATAAACTGCTTCATAATTGGCGATCATCGTGGGGCACTCAGCCGGAGCCAGCTAATCGCTTCGCATTCTTGTTTTAGAACACGTTTTGAAGACGAATTGTTTATATATATTATTTTCTACAATTGTCGTAACTAAAAATAAACAAAATTTTGTTGGTAAGTTGGTAAGTTTACCATCAGTTGCTACTTTATGTGATGCAAATGCGGCACAATGTAACTGATTGTTTGATTGATTACAATATTTCATTTCCAAGATAAAGCAAAGCCCTAAAATGGAAGAAATAAGGCACTCTGGTTTTATTTTACTAGAGTGCCTTATGAAGCCAAAGCCTGTGATGGAACGAAAAGGCAAAGGAGTATGGATGTTAATGTTTCTAGTATTATGTCACTTTCTTGAAAGTATGTATTATTCCATTACCAAAAAAATTTAATTGTTAAATATCCACTGTTTAAACGAGAAATACTATTCTCCATTATGAGACGTTTTACCATTTTGTAAAAATTTAACTTGTAAAGTGAAAAGAATAATTACCGAAATACATTTTTGAGATAAATTATAACAATTAATAATTCTCAAAAATTGTTCATAAATAAAAGTTGAAATTCATTATAAAAATCATCGTAAAGTATTGAATACAGTTTCTTTCTTTCACTTATTATTCTACTATTGCGCTCACAGTCGCCTCTCTTTGATCATGGCTTAGTTTCATTAAAGGCAGTGATAGTTTTATTTCCAATGTTGATTTTTAATTTATCCTCTTGAATGGCTATGAAATTTTGAATAATATTTTATGTATAGCTTGGTATTAAAAAGTAGCTAGCCTTAATTTTCCAGATTCGGTAATTCAAATACTTGAAATACCACCCGAAATTTTGTTTGGAGATTAACCAAGCTTAGATGAATAAGGCGATATTTTGATGTCATTTTGAACGAGATTTGAATAAGAAGCTTCGTTATAGTTTTTTTTTACTGGCGTTTAACGCCAGTTTTTACTACTGAGGCACCACAGTATCATCATTGAATAGTGATGATACATGAAATGAAATGATATATTGGGAAATTATTTTTTTAAGGAAGGAAACGTTCCAAGCATAAATTTTAGAGTACCTCCCCGGAATTTGCCATTTATGAGGATTGAGGAAAATATTACTTCTCTGAATGAAAAGGTTACAATTTTTGTAACAATGATAACTCATGAGAAATTTTGGAAATCAATATCGGCAAGATTCACTAAAAGACACTTTAACTCTATTTGGATTGATTACAATTCCAATCTCAATTTGAATTATTCCATCACGCAATAATATCATATGAAGCATTATTATGATTTGAGGAGAAAAATACTGATGAGAAGGCTATACTTCTGCATAAGGCCAATTCCTCTGTGTTGCTGATATGAAAGATATTTATGTTTATTGAGGGATATGCCGAGAGTGAGATATACACTAGAACAGAAAATGTTCATTTATAATTACTATGTACAAAATAAATCAGAAAAGTTCTGTAAGGGAGAATTTGGTGGCAAATTTACAGTTGTATAAATCTTCAATTTTCAAATTTGGGTACAAAGTTAAAATACAAGGCGTTTTCATTGACAAAGAAGTCAAGACCAAAAACCTATCTTATCAAAGGGAATGATTGATGAAACAGGCTATCGTCAAACACTTATCCTTGAAGGACTTTAACATGATTACCCAACAAGTTGATGTATTTGGCGGCGGTTTGTATAAATCCAATGAGCTGCTGCATCTTCTGCTTACAAAATAACTGCCCATGAATGCCGTTTACGATATTTGGGAAGATGAATAGTGACGAATATTTCAAATTCTTTTCAAAACTTTCTAGCATGTCTCAACATCGGAGGACAAATGCTTCGACCATCTACTATGATAACAAAATCAGTTTCTTATTGCATAGCTGATGAGAACCTGTATGAATGTCAGGAAAGTAAACGAGTATCCTTTGTAACGTTTTAAGATGTAGTCGGCTATAGTTCTTCAGGGGGCTATGGAAAAACATGTCCCAATATCTTTGTAAAAGAATTTCCTGCATTCAACGCCACTTGACCTTGCTACTAGATTTGGCTTATAAAAAGAGGAAAGCCTATTTTATATTCCCTAAACACAATATCTGCTCATAGAGCATTCAAATTAGGTACAGTGATGGGCAAATATCTAAAAATAGAACATTCTTCACAAGAGAACAGATAGAGTTTTAGATTCGCATTTAGACACTACTGTGACTCTGGTACAAGCACCTGTTTTAAATTGGAGGAGTAAGAGTAAATTATCGGAAGGGGAGATCTTTCCTAATGTTTCCTTTTAAGGGTCTTCCTTTGCACCGAAATAACAAACGCCAAGTAATAGACTCGTTGGCGCTACCATTAATACATTTCTCTCATTGCGCTGAGGACCTGTAGTATTTCGCATGGGACGCTAAAGTACCTCTAAAATATGTATTAATTTGACTGAATATTTCAAAAGTTCAATGCATAATATATTTCATAATTGAAATTTTCGGATATTTAAATTAAATTTGTGTTTTGGTTTTCTTTTAATAAATAAAATTTCATGAATATATTCAAAATATACTTTCTGAAATCTTTTTTGTCGAATACTAGAATGACTTCTTTTTAGTTCTACCATTTTTATTAGAAAAAAGTTTAATATTATAAATACAAATTGGGTTTTTCAAGTACGATCGATTAATTCAAACTACTCGTTTCGATTTTGTGTAGTACAAAATAAATGCTTGTCCATTCCATTACATTATATCGTTTTGAGTTTCGGCAACTGGATTGATGGATGGTGGAAGGAACTTTTGCTTCTGAAAGAGGAAAGATAATTTCATTTGTCAAGCTGAAGTGCTATGACTTCCTGCTATATCTCTGTCAAAAATGCCCAGAACAGAAAAACATGTTCACTTCTCTGAAAGCAGATCCATCTGAAGATGCTCATTATTTTGTCGGTCTGACGTAGCCTGCATTCAAAAGGTCACTCGCAGCCTGTGTGATTATCACTATAGTTAGAGTAATAAATTGGGTGTTTGTTTAGCACTACATTACTAAGGAGAAACCCAATAAAAGCTATCAATATTTAGTGTTATTAAAAACAAACCTAGAAATGAATATATTTATTATCTAATAATGTATTAGAACAAAGCAAAAAAGAGCTATAAGAGAGAGAAAAACGTACTCATGTCTCGACACTTAGCATGTCAGCCACTCAGATACTTACACTGTACCCGGACAAAGCTGTTTATTGATATCTATGGCGAGCTATAGCTCAAGAAGGGTCATTGACCTACAGCGACCGCTGCGTCCTCTATCTCCGACATCATCGGTAGAGGGCATTATTGCAAGGGGGGCATGTGTTCAGCATACTGCATCCCGCCAATCGCCATGTCGCGCGGCTTGGGAGGTCGAAGATCGCCACCTCTGCATCAGGCAGCTTCTCAGTTGTCCTCACGAGGCTGGGTGGACCTCGTTCCAGACCTCTCTAATTTAGAAAAATTCATTAGTAGGTAGAACCCGGGCCTCCCGGCCAGCAGTCAGCAACGCTAACCACTAGACCAGTGAGGTGGTCGTTTATTGATTTATGTAACCATTAAGCATTTCAAACATATACTAAATAAGAGAAATGCTCATACATAGCTTTTTCTTTCTTTTTTCATTTTAATGCAGTGGCTTATTTTGTTGAAGGCAAATGTAAATATAACTGTCGCATTGGTCTTACGGTTGTGCATGGTAATACGGTCCTTTTAATAATCATATTCAATAAAGGTTCGTGATACTACTGAATTTGTTGCCTTACATATATTTAAACTTATCTCCGCTACACCTGCTATGACCCATGGTTACCCTTTCCGTCTGACGGACAGCCTTTTTGTTAAAGTATAGCACAAAGTATTCTACAAGTGTACAATAACTTTTTCTCCGTCTTAAGGTTTGGCACAGACGTTTCGGGTCAACGTGCGATAGCAGAACATGAAAATAAATATAATAGCCTAAACAAAGGTCCTATTATTTACAACTTAAGCATCAGATCATTCATATGTAAAAATATAAAATGTCCTGTTATTTACAAACCACACACACACACACACACACACAAATGTATAACAAATATCATTATCAATAATCAAATCATTAATATAATAAAATGTAGCTCTGAATTTCGATTACATATACAACGCTACCTATTAGAGCAAACGAAAAGTTTTGCATGGTTAAGCTAAAACGTTATGGCTAGTCTAAGTTTCATTCGGCGCCCCTTATATTTTATAAATTCCAGTCGTTTTAATGATGTTCCTTCAGATGTTCTAGCTTCAGTTTAAGTATGATAATGATATTATTGTTATAATTTTAGCAACTTAATTCTTGCAATGTTTCGTCGACTACAGAAATTGCATTAATAAACTATTAACATTGTAATTAGCGTTAACGTTGTTTATTTTTTATCTTAAGATAATGCCCTTCTGTGTTATTTGCTTTCCAGAACACCAAGATAGACGCATCACTTCCAGCTCCCAAGAGTCTTAAAGTTTTAACGTTTATGATTTTGCTACACCGTTTCACCGATATGATGTCATTACCTGAGAAGAGAATGGAGGGTATCATAGGCATTCGACCGGTGTCCTACGAAACAACAATATTGAAACCGTTTCTTTGATCAGGCAATTACTATGTAAATTGTTGGGGCGCCGTAGAAAGGTCGGATCAGGAGTTTCGTTATAAAATCCCACCTGCAGTCCTTTCGTTAGAGTCTAGACAAAAGGTGAGCCTCTGCGCGGAACCTAGTTTCTTAATTAAATTATATTTCTAGCATGACCTTTTGACCGCATTGTAATTGCATGATATGGAAATGATCTAATCACAAGGAAGGAGGGGATTTGCCCTACAACCTCTTCCTTATTCTCAGTGAATTGCCTGGCAGATAAGGTAACAGGGCATTATTAATTTCACCACAGTTTACCTGCCGGGCTTTAATTCTAAATGATGAAACGAGAATATTAATTTGTACAGAAACATTAGCAAATGCTGTGGTACCAAAGCTATTGGTAGGAAACTAGTGAGCAGAACTTACCATTAGGATTCAGACTGTATTATACTTAGCTAGAGAGTTGTCAGAAGCATAATATTTTCACAGCTAAATTTTAATTATTATAACATTATGTCCATCATAATCTGAAACATGTTGTATTCAATAGCACATGCATACATCGCATACAAAACAGCGATTCTCATATCATATATAAATAGAACAAATTAACAACAAAATTAGTGCATTAGCGTCTGTCTGTAAATCCCGAAGTCTCGGGTTCGAATACCCCAAAGTTAATTACCTGAATAAGGTTTTAGGGAGTTTTTTTCTTACCCTGAATTTTCTTCAAGAAGCATTCGTTCATGTCCGTTGTTGTGGGGAACGTTAGTGTAGTGTTTTATAACAATATATAATGCTAGTAAACAGGATAGATATATGCAGTATTTCTAGCACCTAACCTACAGAAAATGAATAATGTATGTAAAAGTAAAAGGTATTAATAAACCTAGAGGTTACATAAAATAGTAAAACGGTTGATATAAACTACATTGAGTATTGCATGCCACGTTTAGACACCAGTCACAATGGTTCATAAAAACTTCTCTGAGATTATAAGTTCACGCTTGTATGCTGCATAGGGCACATACCTGGTGATTATGGTCTCTGGGAATATTATCTTTCATTGACATTTCTCTGTTAAGTCTAATCTCTCCCATATTGCTGAAAGTTTCAAATACCCGACACCTACCCTAAGCTTGCAAGTGCGTAAAGGCGCTACTTTGCCTACATATCCTCTTTCAGCAATGTTCGTAATTCATTGCATTCTCCTTTTCTAACTCTCTTTTGTGGTATTCTCCCTATCATTACTTATGACCTACAGAGCTTTACTTGCAAACTTTGTCCGCTCACGATGTATTTAGCTCTGGACTACTACAGCACCCATACTGTAGCTTTTAAACTCATTCCCTACTGGCTCACGGCAATCATTCGCGAATGTGGTTAAACAGTTGACTTTACACCAAAACATTTTGGCACATAAACATTATTTAAAATATGAATCAGTTCGCTAATAAATGTATGGAGTTTATTAGAACTTTCATTTAAAACTTTCAGAAACACAATTCAGGATAATTAGCTACAATTGTACTAATTAAGTACAAATCAAAAAATACAGGAGCAAAAGCTTACAGTATTAACAGAAATAAAACTATACGAAGATGGCGCAAATCTCAAACGTTCGCCTAGGGGATTATTTCGAAAATTATTCAATAATTAAGAGTTGTTGAATTTAAAGGTAAATATTGCCAACGAAATACGGAACGACCTGATTTAATCGTATCAATCAGAATACTTTTCTCGATACAAATGTTTGTTTAGCCCAGAAAGAACAATTCCGATAAGAATTAATGCCTACATGTTTTAGGAAACGGAGTTAAGGTACAGAGTAGCGACTCCCTAGATGTAAACACCGAGTAAGCGGTCATGGCTTACAACTAAAACCCAGTATGTATTAAAACATATAAATATACAATATATCCCCCTCTCGGATTGTTCACTCTTGATTTCATTCATTTGGAGCACTTTGAAAACTTTCTGAGGAAATATAGTCGTATAATTTTGTTTTATATTCGCAAACCATTAACCTTTCATTCTAAAAATATAAGAGTACAGTAATCCATTCTATTTTGTATGCTGCCAGAATGATATGAGCAAACATGGGATAGTTAATTACTCCTTCCTGTACTACAGTTACTGATATCAAACTCAAGACTAGTACATATAAGTATAAAAGATAGTATTATGCTACTTTATATTCTATTTTATAATAAATTTAGTTAAATAATTTCTAAAAGATGGTATTACTGTTTAGATGTCATGGTTACGATTAAGATTATGTCTCCTTTTGTATCGCTTCAGCATTTTGACTACACTATTGAATTTTATTACAAATTTAGGGGCATTTATGTTCCTAAGGAAATGTATTATTTGCTTAATTGCCAGAAATGTTTTTGCGAATTTAATTGTTTAAAACTGGGTTTACTACATTTTGAAGAGTATCCTCGTTCTGTTTGAGTTAAAATAAATTTTATTGAAGCTGATTGGATCACAAAAAGTGCTCAATAAATCTTCTGGAAGTCCTTGAAGAAAATGTAACAATGATTTAAATATTGGTAATTTCACATTACAGAATATTAGTGTTAATGAAAGTAGTTATGTAAGTTAGAGAATATATTTGAAATTTCTTGCAATAATGGTAAGAGCGTTTCTGGTTCCTCAAGAAGAAAACTCTTCAAATAATAGATGTGGTGGAAGTGTTAAATATGATAAAGAACATAATGTGCCAGCTAACCACGTAATATATCTTGAATTAGTGTCCAATGCTTTGAAAATTTATATAAGTGTAAAAATTGCAATTAAAAACACACCGGAAATTTGTGAGGGATTTATAACTACGGTAAATGTTTAGGCGCTAATATAACACTGAAGTTTTTAAACTGTTAGAGTTTTATACTTCCGCTCAGGAACCTGATGGATATGAATGCAAGTTGTGTATGAAATGAAGTGGAGTGAAGGTGCTGGAAAATTTGGGCATTGATCCTGGCAAAACCACGTGGAAAAATGTTAATGAAATTGTTAAGGAAAGACAAGATACAAACTGAAATATTTATTAAACAGTTCAGGAGAAAAAATAAAACAGGTGAAGACTGACACGATCCAGAGATTAGGGCCGTTAATGCACGGCATTCATATGCTGTTCATTTTATTTAATTTTTTTTCTGTAAATTTGGATTTTGAATATCCATGACCATTTTTCTTGAAAATATTCATACTGGAGAGATGAAAGCTTTATCAGTGATGGATATTGTACTGGCATTTTTAAGAGTGTAACTCAGATATTTAAAAATCAAACATTTGGTTCTATTCAGTCCAATGAGATTACAATGTAGAGAATTACAAGGATAAAACCTTACATTATGGCACTTCATATGACTCTTAATGCACCAGGAACGTGGGCATTGTAAACGAGGGCAAAAAACAAAAATCAAAGTAGCATGAAGAAATATACTAAATGGGATAATGAGAGAATAAAAATATAGAGAAACAACTAAACTAGATATATCGTATTTGTCTTATGAATACAGAGATTTCTGAAAGTATTGATAAAGAAATGAAGATGAAAGGGAAATATCGGTAGACATTACTCCTAAGAAAGCAACAATAACCTGATCAAAAGAAAGAAAAATTAGTGATGTTCCATCTATGCGTCGCTCTTCAGTGTAGAATTGATAATGGCTTTGGGCAAATATCCGTTCGTTTTTGTTTCTCGTTGCTTTAATTTCACCAGTTAATATCCAAATTTTAATATGCCTAAATATGAAGGTAAATCGAACTTGTAGTACTTAAGCTAAATGTGGAAATGAATTAATTCATTGCATTAAAAACGAAACTCCTTTTGTTTACAAATAGCTAGTGATATGTTGATTGTCATAGAATAGTTTCATTATAATGTTTGTTTCCGTAATGGTTGTCATACAATAGAAATGAACAATACTTTCACAGTGGAATGATAGACAGTGATTTATTCCCAGCAGCAGCATGTAAGATGGAAGATACATGTCAGAAAATGTAGAGACAGGCGTGAGATAACGCTGCCGAGAGGTTTTTCCATTAAAAAAATGAGTTCTCTGCGGTGAGAGGGGATACCTTTTACAAGATGTACCAGTCGACAGAAGTTTTTGCATGATGGACTTCCCATGTGTTTGCCACGCACGTGTTTTTTAAATGGGTTTAACTTTTCAAGTCTTCCCCTCCTGGATAACTTTAGTCATCCATTCAAGTTCGAAGTTTCTCTTCACTCAGTTTTTATCTTCTTTTTTCACATTTTACCCTCCCTGTTACAGTCTTTAGTGTGCCGGAACTTTAAGACAAAAAGCAAACTTTATTGGTGATAATAATAATAATAATAATAATAATAATAATAATTATAATTATAATAATAAAATAATAATAATTAAAAACTTATTTTAAGCTACACATTTCATAAAGACAAACAGAATGACCAAATACTACTACACAGTTTACTCCGGAACTATTGATCAGGCACCATTAAAGTTTATGTTCAGAAACACAAAAATGTAAATGAATAGTGTCTTAAAATGTACGAGATAAATATGTTCTACTCTCTTGAAAACGTTAATGTAAAGAAATTAGCTATTAAATTATTCCATTAAAATTTTGGTTCCTGTTCAACTGTCAACCTTCTGGCTTACTTGATTTCTGAGTCCAAACTACATTTCATATAATTCATTTAGAAAAAAGTAATAATTTTATAACAAAAATTTCCTTGCGATATTTTGCACGTGATACCTAATGGACTGATCAATACGAGTTTATTTTCAAAACAATAAATAAATACATCAGTAGTTTATTTATGAATGGAACCAGTTACCGGTCTGAGTCTCTTCTGTTTTCGGAAGCTTTTCAGTTTTTCATAACAGTAACACGATATTATTTATTATTAGCTACTATTTTATTCAACTTGTTGGATTGTGCGTATGGATCTGCCAACTCCTTTGACAGTTTACGCAAGGAATTTTGCAGAGAGTTGTGAAATCAATTTTCCTCTTCGTGTACAGTTCTTCTGTATGTTTCTGATGTTATTTTTTGTATATATGTATATACGACAATGTTCCAAGACTTCCGGTTTTTCATTAAACATTGAATGAAAGCATTTCCGGTGGTTTCTGATATCCTTTCTTTAAAAAAAAAAATCTTTAAGCGTTTTCTAATATGTGCGGAGATAATAAACACAGGCTGTTCTACTGTATATCAGCTCATACTGTACTGTACATACTGTATTGCTTTTAATTCAAAGGAAGTCTGAGATACAGTAGCAACACTACATGTGTCTGTGCTGCTGTTATGGAATCTCAAGGCCAGCGAACATGAATATGCCGGAAGACACAAGCTAAAGAGTACCATCTCCATTCGCTTCCCCTCTGCCAATGTACGAGGGGCGTTCAATAAGTAATGCTACACATTTTTTTTTCTTGGCCAATTTTGGTTGAAAAAAGTTGAAATTTTGTGTAGGACATCTTTAAATATTCCCACCTCATCTCATACAGTTTCATTAATTTCTGATCGGTGGCAGCGCTATAACTAGCCTTCAAAATGGCGTCTGTAACGGAGGTGCGTTCCAAACAGAGAGCAGTTATTGAGTTTCTTTTGGCGGAAAATCAGAGCACTACAGGTATTCATAGGCGGTTGCATAATGTCTACAGAGACCTAGCAGGAGCATGGTGAGTCGTTGGGTGAGGCGTGTGTCATCAACACAACAAGGTCCAGCAAACCTGTCTGATCTCCCGCATGCCTGCCGGCCGCACACAGCTGTGACTCCTGCAGTGTTGCAACGTGCGGACTCTCGACGGATCACAATCAAACACCTCGCTGCTCCACTTGGCGTTTCTGTTGGTAGTGCTGACACGCTTATCCACCAGTTGGGGTACTCAAAGGTTTGTTCTCGCTGGGCCAAACTGACGACCATAAAGACCACAGAAGGACCATCTGTGCGAAATTGATTGCTCGCTATGAGGCTGAGGGTGACACTTTTTTGTCAAATATTGTCACAGGCGATGAAACATGGGTTCATCACTTCGAACCCGAAACAAAGCGGCAATCCATAGAGTGGCACCACACCAACTCTCCTTCGAAGAAAAAGTTCAAATCCGTACTCTCAGCTGGTCGTAAAGTCATGGCTACGGTTTTCTGGGACTCTGAAGGGGTTATTCTGTTCGATGTCCTTCCTCATGGTGAAACAATCAACTCTGAAGTGTATTGTACTACTCTAAGGAAATTGAAGAAACGACTTCAGCGTGTTCATAGTCACAAAAATGCAAATGAACTTCTCATTCTGCATGTTAACGCAAGGCCTCACACAAATCTGCGCACCCGAGAGGAGCTCACAAAACTTCAGTGTACTGTTCTTCCTCATCCACCCAACAGCCCGGATCTCGCACCTTCCGACTTCCACCTGTTTGGCCCAATGAAGGATGTACTCCGCGGGAAGCACTACATGGATGATATGCAAGTTGTTGATGCAGCAAGACGCTGGCTCCAACATAGACCAGTAGAGTGGTACCATGCAGGCATACAGGCCCTCCTATCAAGGTGGCGTAAGGCTGTAGCATTGAACGGAGACTATGTTGAAAAACATGTTTTTTAGCCAAAACATTGGGGAATAACATGCTCTATTTGAATCCTGAATAAACCCAACCTGCTTTATGAAAATAAATGTGTTGTATTACTTATCGAACGCCACTTGTATGTTCTTGTCCATTAGTTTTAAAGCTATAAGATAAAATCAAGTCCCGAGAGCGGGCGAAATACCGGAAACATATCTATGTTTAAAAATGTAGTAGTCTTAGTCCTTCGAAAAAAAAAATAAATAATGAACCCTCAACTAATGCTATAAGCTACAGAAATGATATCTTACTATCATTGTAAATGTTTTGTGAAGGTAGCGAAGGAATATTTTAAAATGTGTTTTCATACAATCTGAACATTAGTGTTTCATAAAATTGGTATCTAGGCATTCTACAATCCAACATTTTCTGGTTCTGCATCTCGCTCGGAGTTTTGACAGCGATATAAGGTAGTCAACATTCGAGTAAAGGGTTGTGGCACGGGATTTGAATGATAATGAAACAAAAGCAAGAAAGTGCTGCCAATCAACTGAATTACTAAGTATCTAGTAGACAGCTATAGTTTAATTAGACATTTTGGTATGGAATACAGAAAGGTGGCTTGACAGTTGGATTAACGTTGATGTGTTGACATACGCCATTCTCCAATTCTTGTGCATTCTGTCAAATGAATCTCAAACTAGACATTTGCCGTCTTCAGTTATTTTAGTTCTTAGAGATGGCATTAATACGCGCGCGGGCGTGTGTGTGTGTGTCAGTATTACTTTTTATTTCACATATATTCAACATTTTACAATCTTGGCCATTTTCATGGTCCTCTATTTTATTATTATTATTATTATTATTATTATTATTATTTCATTGTGTCAAGTGTGCTTAGCGGTTAACTTAATATAATATTTAATTGCGCTCTATGAGTTCACGTACAGAAGTACTTTGAACTAGAACAGGTGAAGATTTGCATTAAATAGAACTTGTTTAATATTATATAACAGCATACATTTGTTGTACAGGACGTTTTGTAGTAAATTTAAAATGTGATAAATTCATTATGTAGTAAAAGTCATAGGAATCTTTTAGTTATATATGTTAAAATATTTAATATATGCAGTATAAGTATATGAAATATATTTAGCGAAATATAGTTGATATAATCAAAGAAAGAGAAATAGTATTAATTTATAAAGAAGTTATAAATTCTTCTACATGTTAATATATCTATAATATATAAGCATTTTCAAGAACATATTTTATTTTTGTTCATCGTAAGATAACAATAATGATTTGAAATTATTTAGAAGAGCACTAGATATTCTTGCACATTCATAATGGATTACCATTTAATAGTAAGATCAATTAGCAATGGGACTATGAACGTTTCTGTACAGTATTGTTATGCTTATTCATTTTTTCATAACTTTTCTTGAGTTTAACATTAAAAACTCATGACTTAAACCTAAAGTATTAATACATATTTTATAATTGAATAAAAACAAACGTAACAAATAATTTTGTGTAGGTATTGATTAGAAATGAAATAGTGATCTGAGAACATAGATAGCAGATATTGCTTTTGGTATAATGCATTATTATACGTGTGCTTCCCAATGTCATGTTTATTATCTTGGATACCAACATTTTTACATTTGTAGAACATTCTTTACTGTTGATTCCTACATGTAAACTGGGATCTAGTTATCTTATGTTTTAAATTTATAACCTTTTTATTAATATTTAAGGTTTATTTGCCACGAGTAGCTTTAAACCAATGGGACATACATTTGAGCACATAATTGAATTTCGGTGTTAGATTATTATTTTGCTGGAAAACTATTACATCGGTGTCATCTGCAAAGAGAACAGTTGTAATTGTGCATTGCTAATGGCATACCATTAATGTAAATAGAAAAATCAAACAATGAACTCGGAATTAATCCTTGTGGGATTTCCTTTTAATAATCTCTCAATCGGAAATATTACATTTGTTTATATGATGAATTTATCTGGACTCCATATTTCCTAGTATTCAGGCATGAGCGACATTCTTAAAAATGATTTTAAAATCAAACGCTTCATATCTTACAGAACTTAAAAAAAAAAAAAACATTCAAAGTGTGTTTTTATTAATCATGTTGTTAACCCATATCTCATACCAACCTTTTCTTTTACCAGAATAGTCTTACTTTCAATAGAGTCTATTTAATATAACTTTTATAAAAAAATACAAATAAAAATAATTAAGAGCTGTAATTGAAAACATAGTGTTTATCTGATTTCCTTCAAATGTATATTTAAGCCTTGCAGAGAAATTTTTATTTTTAAGACTTCAGTACACACATACATGGCCTAGTGCAATTATAAATTTGAAAAATGTTTGCAAAACTATAGTATTCCTTTAATTTTATCCTGTTAAGCCCTTTATATTTAAAGAGTGGATGATTGTGTACATTTCCAGTGATGATACACATTTAATTTTGAATTGAGAAACATCATCTAGAAACGTTGATTGCAAAATGTGCAGAATTTTATTCCTCGACCCTATATTCAGTTTATCCGTAATGTTCAAGATTTTTTTTTTAACTGTTAGCTGTTTTATTTGGTTCCCTAATTCTGTTTCACTCCATTTTAATCTTAATATAATATAACCTTGAGCTTTTTCACTCTTTATAATTTCCTACGTTTCACAAGTATTATTCCAATGAGTTTCGTGTGTTTATAATAATAAATATACATATATTTGTGTTACTAAACCAATTGTTCTTCAGGCATTAGAGACTTTCATGCCTTCAGGAGTCGCCCGAGTATAAAGATGGCTTTATTGTTTCTAAGCATCACGGGCGCAGCACTCAATACAGGGTTTTCTTTTTAGAAACTCATTACTGATGTACTGATAAACCATGTCATTCGATCGGAAAATACTGGTGACATATTCTTCGTATTTGAAAAGGCAGAATATACAGTTATTTTATAGACGCCTAAAATGATACATCAATCAAACGCTGCTTGGGTTTAATTCCGGCCAGGGTCGATGGATGTATATATATTGGTAGTAAAAATCCTAAGTATGGCTTCGTTCGGGAGTGAAGTAAAGCCGTGGGTTCTGTATCGTAAATTTACGGCACCCTAAGACTGAAAGAAGAGTCCCCTGAAAGAAATTTATCTGCCGTTCCACACCCTGAATTGAATGGTAAGCTGAGGTGTTAAAGAGCGTCCGTAAATAAACCAAATAAATGGAATCATTCTTACGTGGAACAGTGTCCGGAATACATACCAAAAAAAAAAAAAAAAAAAAAAAAAAAAAAAAAAAAAAAAACATTAAGGAAGCAATAAAGTGATTTATGAGTAAATTAGTAATATTAATTTCTTTCTTTCCATGCCATCGCAAGTTCTGATGGCCGTTTGATAGGGCATCTTCAAGAAGAGCCTATGCGATTAATACATCGTTAAGCGAATGTGCAATTCTAAGTGCAGTATTCCAAAAGTATTTAAAGGTCACATTTCTGTTTGAAGTTTCTGGGATATTTTTTCTGAGCTTTTATGATGGTTAAAAAAATTAAGCCTGAATAAGCAAGCCTTATTATAAAGTAACAGCAAAAATATTTTCATTATCTGTAATGAAGACATGTGATATCGTCAGAAGAACAAGTGTTAAGAGCAATGGCTCAGTTTTGCAAAGGCTCTCGTTCTAGAGCAATCATTTTTGTACTTTATAGTACATGTTGTATACAGTTTGAACGGGATGCGAGTAATGGTTCTAAAACGTTAGTTAGTACCTTTTATAAAAGTTAAAATTTTAATTCATATAAAAGATTTTCTGTAAAATGTTTATTTGTTTGACCTGAAATGTTGTTGAATTACACCTCAAATAAATAAAAATAAAAATTATTCTGGATTTTACCAGAGAAACATTTTAAAGCTCACCATTAAACAATAACTAATATTTTAATTTATCATATCAAAATATTCTAAACTCAGTGAACTTAAAACCTCAGGATTACTTTTAATTCTTGTACTTTTGCAACATTCTGCAATATTTACAAATGATAGGGATAAAACCCGTGTCGCAGAGAAAACTGCTTGGCAGAGAAAACAGCGAATAAAAAACTACTCTTTTCAGAACTGCCTTGCACCATAGGTTCCCCCTTCAGATCTCTTCATTCTTTCTTCTGTAGTTATTTTCTGCTACTTTTGTTGTCCTCCTCCCATTTTCTGTTGTTTACTTCTCATTTTTTTCTGCTCTGAGTTATGCTTTGCTTGTCTAGTTTTGGAGAGCGAACAGAAAATGCGGGAAGTGGTACATTTCTGAGAGAATGAATTATTACAGTGCTCTATATTATACTAACAGTTTTAAGAACTGCAAGCTGAAGTTTATTTCTGAAAACAGATCCTTCCTATGCCCTTTAGTCCATGCAGTGTTACAGGGAGTCTCTTCGGATTTTGTGTCTATCTTTTGTGCATCGTTGTAGAAATCGGTCTGAAATTAGTCATTGATACATAGAAACTATGTTTTAATTGGAGGACTAAGTTTAAAACTAATTTTTCTATCTCTATTATTGGAGTTTCATCAGTTTTCTGTCTGCTATAGAAAATGTTGTACTATTTGCACAAGTTTCATATTGAGGATTGCTGTTACATTAATTGCAAACGTAAAGTATATTAAGGGGCGGCAGGGGGAGCAGCATACTTCTTTTGTAGTCTGCACTCTGCTGCATTGCCAGTTATGGTGTGTATTGATAACACATACCGTTAGCTGAAACAGCTGAGAGGACAATATATCTTTTGAAGCTCGAAAAATATTAAAGAAACCAATGCAGGAATATTATAATAGAAGAAGCTATAAATTCTAAATACGTTTGTACAATTAGCAACTGGTTTATACGGGTAGTAAATTATACATTTATCACTAATTCACATTCAATTCATGGTACTCTCAGTAAACAAACTTCAATATAAGCTAAGAGAATGATATAATGCAATTTCAACAATTATTTATAAACAAAACAGTCCTTCAGACGTATTTGCTTTGCTTAAAATATCACAAGCAGCTACAACATGTGTTTTCTGTTTACATATGTGCCACGTATTGTGTAGCCAAGGTAGAAAAATATACGAATACAAATACAAAAAAAAAATCTTGTCCTAATTATACAGCAAGTGTCGTCTTCTCAAAAAACTCAAGAACCAATCGATGAGATTTGCTCTGATGTATAATGTTGTCATTTAGTATCTAAGTGTAGCAAAGTGTATAAATATAAGAAAAATTAATTTCTTGCGAACTTCTTTCTTAAAAGTTTTAAGCTTAAGAAAAAATAAGCTACTTCACCTCTATATACTCCTACTCTTTCTTCTCATTATATAGTCTAATCAACTTGAGTCATAAAATGTCTCTATTATAAAGCATTGCATTATTTCTATTCAAATTACCTAATTTGTAAGCAGGTTAGGAAATGTTACAACGGAACTGTAGCCGGAGCATGTGTAAATATTATTAAATGGAAAAATACGAGAAGCAAGCCAAAATATCATACTTTATTTATAAAAGCAAAATCTGGCATTCGAAATAAAAACTACTGTAATAACATTTTACATAAATAAACAGTTTTTCTGCAGTGTTTAAATAAAAGTATTCTTTTAAATTTAGATTGAATTTGAACCTCCGTCTCGTGTAAGTTTTAAGCCCCTGAATATGGCACTAATTTATTCAAATACACAATTTGAAGTTTAATTATTAAAATAACTGCCTCTCTTAGTATAGACAATAAAACATGAATAAATATATAGCATTTCATATACATTTTAATGAAGCGGAGTGATAACATCGTATTTTTTAACGTAGCACTTGGTGAAAATTAATTATTTATAAGCCTTGGAAATTCAAGCACAGGAATGCCTTTAAATTCCATGAATATTTATCTGGTTTAGGAGTATGAAAGCACTCCAAAACACTTCTCCTGTGGGGTTTCATCATCGTGGTTTGTAGGAAACGGAAGAGCTCAGACTGTCATGGGTGGTAAGATTCAAACTTCCGTTCTCGGTGATTCTCTCATTGTTATTTGTCTCAGGAACAGGTCCCATTGCATAATCTACATTTGTCTGTCTCTGCTCCCCCCCCAAATACAACCCAAATTTATTTTGCGTTTTTCTACTGTATCCATTCGTAGATTCTTAAAGTGGTTTCTCATATGTTAAATGAGACATGTTTAAGATGGGTATAAGTACATGTTCTAAAAGTTTTGGGCCTGACTGAGGTATGTGTGAAGATGGCTAAATTACTATGCGCTGTCAAGTTCTGACGTAATTGTAGTTTCTTGTTTGCGACGATCGTGTAAACATGCTTGTGTTAACATTTTATACAAATTGGATAAGACTGAAATACCAGCTGTGATAAGTTCTTAGTTTTGAAGAAGTTAAACCCAACAGAAAACAAAAGCAGTTAGATTCCACATTAAGAATTCTCCCCCTTCGTTTTCGATGGTTAAAAAGTGGGCTTCTGAATTTAAGGTGATCGTACATTCATTAAAGATGATGAATGATTAAGACTTCCGAAAATGCTACGACAGATGAGATTGTGACAAAAATTCACAATGCCGTATTCAATGATCTCCTATTGATGGTAAGCAAATTGGCTGACTTTGCAAAGACCTCGACAAGCCATGACCACTAATTTTACACGAAATTTTGAGCATGAGAAAGCTTTCCGCTTGATGGGTGTCGCATTTCCATGAGTTAATTCGACATTTTATAACAGTAGATAAAACTTATTCATACTACACGCCAGAAACGAAGAAGCAGTCCAAACAGATTGGCAACAGATTAAAATGCAGCAAAAACGCAAGAAAAGTCTTGGTGAAGGTTTTGTGGGATTCTCATGATGTGGTGCTCATAGACTACCTCCAGAAGGGCAAAACCATCATCGTGGAGTATTGTGCTTCATTACTGGACCCACTGAAGGATACTATTCAGGCCAAACGACCACCCTTGCGAAAAAGAAAGTTATCTTTCATCATGATAATGCTCCTTATACACTCTTTACTTCCAAATGCTTCCACATCCTCCATATTGGTCGGATTTGGCTCTCAGTTTTTCCCCCAAACTTGAAGAAATGGCTGAGTGGACGAAGATTCACATCAATGATCAGGTTGAAGCGGAGACAGATATTTATTTTTCACAGTTGGAAAAACTGAGGTTATTGAAAAGCTGGAAAACTTCGGACTAAATGTATTGATTTACAAGTGGCAATGTTTAACATTTTTAAAAAATCCTAAATCATGTGTTTTCTTTATCAGGTCAAGAAATTTTAGAATGTCTTTCGTAAATGATAACTTTTTCATGGTAATTTGTTTAATGTATAGTTGAGTAGCCTCATTTCAACTTATTCAGTAATATATTACCTCTATTATCAGTATGTACGCATTAGTTATTGAGAATACATTCATAAGCTCCAACTGTTTGTGTATCTGTTTCACTCCATCTTTTACTCTCTCGGGATACTCAGTCCAGAAAGCTAATAATAATAATAATAATAATAATAATAATAATAATAATAACATTAATAGTAATAATAATAATAATAATAATAATAATAATAGCAATAACACTCAATCAAGATTACATCACCATATTAAGGCCGGGATCAGACGTTTTACCTACACTTAATGCATAAGCAATATGAATCACTTTCAGCATCAGCAGAAGTGTATAGTGCATAAATAAATTATAATATGATTTATTATCAGGTGGCGTATCTATATAACAATTGATGTGTTGTTTCCGCAAGAATTAGTTAGAGATTTAGCTTATAGTAATGGCGTTTTTCGCGAGTTTCTAGTGTAAATAGTAAATATTAGCGTTATTAAACGTTTTATAAAGGCAAGCGTAGACATCACTTAAAGTAACACGGCATTCACATTTTTTATGAAGTGAAGCCTCCACAAAAGTCCAGATAACTTGTTATTACCAACAATTGAAACCTGGCATATGAAGTAGCAAGCGGGCGGTTACTGACGAACACCCAATCTATCGAATGTTGACGTTAAGTGGCCACAATTTTATTGAAAATATTATAAATGCCGTACAGTGTCAGATAATAATAGCGAAAGTGAGAGGAATGCGACAAAGAAAGCTAGATGCAAAACTTAGACAAGCACCGCATTTAACGTGTTCCCAAACGAAGTGGGTTGTGTATTAATATTAAATATTAGAGCAAGACTAAATTTCCAGTTCTCGAGTTTTTGAGAAGTTTACATTTGCTTTTTACAACGGATAAGTAATTTTTATAAAAAAATTGTTGTAGTCATTGTACAACATTTTTGTATTTTTACTACACATCTTTTGCCTTTATATACAGAGAAATCATTTGTTGTGGCCCCTTTAAGCACAAGGGAGTACAGATATAAACTATCACACTTACCTAAACTCTATCTAATGCAAGGCTGCAAGGCTATTTGTATATATATGCAGCTTGAAGGCGAATGATATCACCCTTTTTTGCTTACTAATAAGTAGCAAGAATCAACGGCCAATATCTTACGAACTACGAGATTTGTACAGATACAAGCCCTTTCCGATATCAGTGTTTTGGAAATTGTATTGAATATATTTTAACATAAAATAGACAAATTATTCTCCGTATTTTTACAGGTAACAAGTAGATATCATAACTGAGAAAACAGCTGGGCGGAGATATCATTCTCTGCTTTCATATTGTCAGTATTAAGTTTCGCGTCTGCTTTAGATGTTGGTAGTCCTTAACTACAGGACATCATGCAGTAGAAGTTTGAAATTACATAGAAAATCATTGACGTTTCTAAATAAAGCAAACATCGCATTATGTTTGCATTAACGTTTGCCAATGTTGCCTTTTTTGAAAGACAGGATGGGAAAGAAGAGGCTATTAATGTTTCTTACTTGGAAAATGTGTCGGTGGAATGAGAGCTTTCGTATCTTCTAGTTTATGACGCCATGTACACACAAAAGCCTGGATTTCGATGTTTAAAACAAAATGAGTTAAGTGAAAGATAACTTGAAAAGTTATGAATGAAATGTTGAAATATCAAGTTCTGATGCCCCATTCCATCTCCAGATAAGACGAACGATGATTATGTGCTTGAATGAACACGCAAAACGTGGCAAGATAATGACAGATTTCATATTAGTGAACAGTAATATGATCAACTGTGCAACTGTAAAACTTTGGATTTATAAGAGAAGACAATGGTAACCGTTTTAGGAAGATTCAAGGAAACTCACGATAATTTGCACTCGGATTCAAATCCGCCAAGGAGCGTGGTTTTTAGAGCGTAAAATTCCAGGTACTTCCCTTCAGAAGGGAAGTAAAACACTGGAAACCAGAGCTATTAATGAGCGTCTTTAAATAAACCAAATAAATAAGTAAAACAAATTTCAAAGCATACACCATAATGAAATACTGACTGACTTGCATAATTCAAATAGCGTTGCAAGAAATTCCAAGATGTAGGTTTTCGAAATTTCTAACAAATCGACAACTGGAAGATACTTTTACGTATTATGCCGATAAAAGCAACAAATATTTATATGCAAATATATAAGGTTTTCAAAAATTAAAGGTAACTTTAACTTCTGATATTTCCTTCATTTTTCATAAAATCTTAAAAGCGCTGACACTGACTTATTACACTACAAAAAGCGATATTTTGCATTACGTTCTTTTGCTACTGATTGTTGTGGTTCAATTAGAGATTTTAGAGGCAGATAAATATTTGTTTTATAAATTTATATTTCTAGTAAGAAATAGCATTACGTCTGCAAGCTCCGCAAAATGCGGGTTCGAACCCGGCCAGGACCGATGAATTTTTTCAGGCGTAAAAATCCTAAGTATGGCTTCCATCGGAAGGGAAGTAAAGCGGTGGGTCCCGTGTCGTACATTTGCGGCACGAAAAAGAACCTCAAGCCTGAAAGAGAGGCCTCTGAGCAAAATTTGTCGGCCGTTTCACGCCCTGAGTTGAATGGGACGCTGATGACCTGAGATGTTAAAGAGCGTCCGTAAATAAATCGATCCGAAATCCGTCTGTAAGCTCGTATTGTTTTTATTCCATTGTTAGTATAAATGTGGATACACTTTTTCAACGGTGATTGTATCCAAAATGGTTTAAGAGTTGGGTTGAATTCTTTCCATAGATTGTTACATATTAAATCAGTAGATGCGGGGCTATCTGAAGAAAGGAGTGTTTATAACCAAACCTAAAATTGATGAGTTGAAGGATCCCACTGCACACTGCTGAGAAGACAGTTGCATTAAAGAAAGCTTGTTACCTATATAAGAATAAAATAGCAAAACTCCATAAATAACATCAGCAATTTTAAGATTGCGAAAAAATGTAGAAAATATGAGCAATTTAAGCTATGTCTTAAGTTTGAAAAGTCTTATATATCAACGTACCTTTGAAGATGAACACAATCCATTCAAATTTGTATTATTTTTGTGTTTTATTTTATGGTATTTTTGTATATTTTCTGCTGCTCCAGATTATTTTACCTGTATTGTTCTTTATGAGTTGCTTTATTTTTCATTTTTAGCATGTGGTGTGCTTTTGTATATGTGTATATGTCACAAATAAATGGAAAATATTTTTATGTATAGCTGGTGAAAATATTAATTAATTATTTGATCGTCTTGAATGAATAAAATTGTTCACCAGTGCAATGAGTCACTTTTCGTTTGTTGCTCAGAATGCGCGCTGAAAGTTTGCTTTGACAATTTTGCCAACTCCTGACAGTGACCATTTTGTGAAGCCTAGCTGATACCTTCAACAGAAAGTCTTCCTGTGCAGGAGCAAGGTTGCTTTCCGTACCGCCTTTGCATAAAATTTCCATCGTTTTCCTTTCCACAAGGTAATCCATTAGCAATTTACTGTAAGCGTTGTTAGTGTTGAAGCTTTCTGTTAGTACTTAAGTACTCTGTGCACTTGCGACCTCGAAATTGGATAGGATCTTCGTGAAACGGAAGGAAAACACAATATGCGAGCTCTGAATAAAAATATTAAAACCTACTGCAAGAACATTTTACATTATTTGTGATTTTGCTTTTAAATTAATGTGATTCTAAAGTGATATAACCTTTGAGCAAAATTATGAAGTTGCAGGAGTGGTATTAACTAAGAAAAGTTCTTATTTGTTTACAATCAATAACGAGTATTAATATTTGGGAATTTTTAGAGATATGTTTTTTTTTTATGAAACGGTATCACTGTAATTCTATTTCGTGATACAGCTTGAGCTATTAACAGTATATAAATGAAGAGAATTGTTGCAAATCTTTTAATATTTGTTAGTTCATAGCACGATAGTGTAGGACAAAAGTAGAAGGAGAAAGTGTAAGGCTTTTGTGTGTATGTAAATTTAAAAATAAGGACAAATATTATTATAACATTGATAGTATTAATAATCTTAAAAATGTCTGTAAATTTAATGACAATAACAATAAATTAAATTTAAAACATAAAAGATTTGATTACGAAAGTTACAACAGGTATTCAGAATTGCTTTCCCCAATTTCATTCAGGCATGGCAGCGTAGCAATTAACTCTATCGCATCACGTTTAATATGTCTGAAGTATCGTAGAGACCTAAGAACTTGCCAGGAATCCTCCTCATTCTTTACAGGACTTTTACATCACTTCACAAGGAGATATCAAGTGTAGTCAGATCAGGATAACGAGCTAGCCAGGAATCAACACTTCCTATCTACTTTTCAAAGATACTCAAGAGTACCTTTTTCAAATTCAGCTGAAGCCCCATCACATACGTTGAAGAGCATCAAGTGAGGCATGTTCCCAAAGCTTGGGAGATTTTTTTCTCAAAGATAGTGTCACTGTTTCAGGTAAAAGCGGTGGAAGAAGATAAAGGGGTTTGCTTAGAAAACTTGATCATGCTCGTTCACAAGTTCAATGCAAATCTTTGTTAATGGGACTGGTCATAGAATAGCGCATGTAAATAGGATGTATAAGGGTGGTTGATTGTCTCATCACAACTGTAGATTTTCATCAGTCCAAACAAGTTTTTTTTCTAATGAAACATTTTCATCGATGAAAAGCACCTTCGCAGAAAACTGAGGTTCATCACACACCGCAAGAGAAACCATTGACTGAACACGATGCTAGATGCGAAGTCAGGTAGACTCAACACATGAATGATAGTAGTACAGTTACTGTTCCAGTAGTTTTCCAAACAATACTGTGAGCGACCCATTTCCCATGCTATTGCTTAAGTGGAAATTAAAGGCTCTCGTCCATGTTGTCAAGCACTGCTTAGTCCGAAGTTCTCTTACTGTGGTACCAATTACCCCGTTCCCTGTAACCGTTAGAAAAGTCTTGGGAAACATGATATGAACTGCTTGACCCTTATGTGGATACATTGTTCCATACAATTTTGATTTCTGCTTTCCTACTGCTTCTCAGTTCTTGTCCTAAATATGCACCATATCTGCCAGATATTCCATTACCCTCACAACTAATACAGATACTCTTCAACATGTAAATACAGGGTGTGTAGCATTAAAGTAAACAAACGCAATATCTTCAAGTTTTGCTTTTATTTTCTATATTATACTCATGATAAGGGATAATAAAGTTAACAGTGAAAAGAAAGACATGAAAAATGAAACAAGTGAATTCATTAAAACTCTTGAGATTGCTATTGACCGAGACGGTGAATAAAATATTGTGTTCTAGTGGTAACGTTCGCGACAACTAATCCGGAGGTCCTGAGCTCGCATCCCGATCAGGTCAAGCTGTCTGATTAGTTTTTCTGGGAGGGGAGGGGCGTTTTTCCTTACCCTGAGAAGGTAAATGCCAGATAGCTTTAAGGCTATAAGAATTTCTAGCTCATTTGCACCAGCATTAATTAATCATTTCACTTCATTCATCCCTATCACTTACAACTACAGTATTCAGTCCACAATCTACAGACGCGAGCAGGTCAATGTAGTTAAAGCGGCAACAAATAGAACACACACTCACACACACACAAAACTACTATTTGTATTGACTTTTCTAGAACGTGCAAACAACGGCTTTGATTTAAACTTTTGACAAGTGTTTTTGTCCAACTCCTTTATCCCTGAAAAAGTGTAACATCATCACCAAAACATGGTGAAATATCGAAAGAATATATCAAGATGTGGAAAACATAGTATTCACATGAATGTAGGATGAAAAATAATCACATTGGTGGAAAGTATACGATTCTTTCTGTTTATCATGTATTCAAAACTCTACCAGTTACATTTTACCTAGAAGAACATTTATCATATTCAGTAATGTTTAGATTGTTAGGGTCGGTCGTTCTATGGCTGGTCGTTTGTACCTGCATCCCCTGTGGAGGAGGCATATCCGTGAGGAAGAAATCAGTTGAGGGTGACACAGAATCCACAAGCAGTGAGACACGGACGTAGACTGCATCCCTAACATTGTTTCCGGTGGAGTGCAAAAAAACCATTACCAACCCTAAATATACAATAATATTAATCTAATCCTCAGAAGTAAAATATAACGAAGGACAAATTTAATATTTAAAACTATTATAAAAGAAGTTCGAGCTCCTTATAAGGGCCTCTTTCATACACGATGACGGGACAGAAGCTTTTCAAATGTGCAAGCCCCCGTCACATCGCACCATATCCCTTGTCCTGATCCTGACCTGTAACAGAACCAGCGGAATAAAATGAAATGAATGAAATGGGAGAGCGAAAAATTCCTGGAAACGAAAAGCTTATTCCAGTATTTGCCTACACAAGCAGGGAAAAAAAAACGCATAAATCCGAGGTAAAGGTGTTTGAATCAAGGACCTCCAGATTGCGAGTCTCAAACGTTATGTCTAAATCACGCCTATCGTTGTATTATACGGAATGTCTGAATTTCATATTTTGCCGATAACAAAGTGCAAAGTGCTAAATTTATATACCGATCTCTGTTCTCCAACTTTACGAAATGTGCGCAAGTAAGGATGTAAAACGTGATAATTTTTAAAATGGCTTTCCGGTACATCCCTAAAATATAATGAGCAAATTACATTTGCAAAGCTGCTAGGATAAGAAGGATACATGTTTTAACTAATTTGGGGAATTTTTCCAGGTTTACATAATATGAATATATGAATACCTCGTGCTAAAATTAACAGCAATAACACGTTAAGAGTAAAATCACAGTTTTATGTTACATGGTAAAAATTAATTAAATGTTCGCATATATCATTTGTATTTATAAATCCAACTTTTCGTGAATAAATTGCAAATTATGGTATTTGTCAACAAGTGTGGCCGAGATCGTTAAGGCGCCTATTCGTGAGCGGAGTTTTGAGGTTCGATTCCCGCCAGTACCCTCCTTTCTGAATGAGGTTTTTTCCAGATTTTCCTCAGTCCTCATACATGGCAAACGCAGGGGAGTACCCCAAACTTAAGCTGATACGCTTCCTTCCATTAAAATAAATCCTTTCCCAATATTATTTCACCTCATGTATCAAGAGCGTCCATCCACCCATCACTGTGATGCCACAGTAGTAAAAGTGGATGTTTAAAATTACTCATAAATTGTAGAATTTACAAAAATGCTTGTGAATATTTTTGAATATAATCTTTTATGATAAATATATAATTTTAAGTTTCGGGTATTAAGATACGCTTTTAAATTTGCGCGTTTTGATTTGGTTTATTTACGGACGCTCTTTAACATCTCAGGTCATCAGCGTCCCATTCAATTCAGAGCGTGAAACGGCCGACAAATTTTGCCTAGAGGCCTCTCTTTCAGGCTTGAGGTTCTTTTTCGTGTCGTAAATGTACGACACGGGACCCACGGCTTTACTTCCCTTCCGAAGGAAGCCATACTTAGGATTTTTACACCCGAAAAAATCCATGGATCCTAGCCGGAATCAAACCCGCCATTTTGGAATTAGGAACGAAAGCATGATTACCACTATACCACCAGGACGGTTAACTGCATTGCGATTAAATTATGCGAATTTTGGTACATATTTAATTTTATGTATAGAAATGAATAATGATTTAGAAAAGCACGATTATTCAATACTTTTAAAAATGTACTCTCTTTTTATATCCCCTATTCAGCTTTATACTCTGCATATTTAATCCCAGAGTTGAAGGTGTTTGTTTTTTTAAATATCTCCAAAAGTGACTCTTTCCATTCTGTAATCTATATTTAATGTCTCTCTATTTACGTAAAGTTGTTAACTTGGGATCATCCAAACGTTTGATGCTTTAATCCAATAGACGTACATTAATTATTTTAACAGTTATCTAATTATACCAGTAGATTACGACATTGAACTTTCAAGATATGTCTTTAAAAAGCATTACTTTAAAAAGCATTAAAATATGGACAGAATTCAATTCGCAGATTTTTAAGGTAAAGGCCCGCTCTTCTGAGAATGTTAATGCATAGGTACTACGAAAATCTATTATTCAAATATTTAGCCTGTTCATAATCCATCATTTTATAATGACGATTCCGAACAGTTACTTTTTTCATAGAGAGAAACTCATGGGCACAGTTGAAAGGGAAAATATGAACATTTGAAATGGAAATATTCGAGGTAGGGTAGATTTAGAAGAGTGAGGGGAAGCTTTTGCCAGGATAGCTGCCACTCGCATTAAAAATTCATGTTTTCATTTCGAATTCATCTTATCTACTTGTCTGGCAGTCGCATCACAATGAGTGATGATGAAAATAAACATAAATGTGGAATTCTCTGGAAGAAAGAAAATAGATTGCAATATTAAACATGTTTTAACATTTTTTCCTTGAATTTCAGCGAGTTTACTTCTTTGAACTCTGCTTCAGGACTTTGGAAACACCATTATTATCATTTTCGTCTTCCTTCATAGCTTATTGCTTCGACTTTATAAAAACTGGCAACTTAGAGCAAATTGCGCTATTTCTTCATTCAGCTATCTTAGAAAGAGGTTAAAATAGAAGAAAATGAGAGGTATAACCATATCGCAACTACAGAACCATTGCCTCTAAAGCATAACGCTGATAATAACATATTCAGAGAATGAATAAAGTGCCTTAAACTACAAAATAACTACTTCAAATCAGAACGCATCACTTCGCAAAAAATACATAAACATTCCTTTAGCATATAAGATTAAGTCGTGTTTAGCTACGCATTAAAGGGCCTATTGATGAAAATTATGACATAATTTTAGATTTGAGAAACTGTACAGTTGTCAATAATTTTATAAGTGGCAGATGATATTGATTACCACTTGATATAGGCTCCACTTATTGCATATCTGTAATATAACTTTCATCATCTACATTTGTTACAAAATTTATTAAAATCGTTGAATTTCACAACTTTTGAGTCAATGTTCAATGAATACATGATAATGCTCGAAAATAATGTAAAATGTTGTAAAATGGCACTTTAATTGGCATTTAACGTCCGTTTTTATTATTAAGGCATTATAGGTGGTTTACACGGATCATAAATCAGATGAAATTTAAGGTAGAAAACGTTATGGATCTCGTTAAGGTACCTCTCCGACATTTGCTATTTATGATACCTGAGGAAAATCTGGAAAAAATCTCAATCAGGAAGAATATTCCTGGCGGGAATTGAACACCTGACTTTCCCCTCTGGAGTCTTTGCCTTAACGACCTAACCGTGGTAATACATACCTTAATAACTTTCTAACACACCATATTTAAACAATGCAGCATCTGTTCACAAGGCATCAAACAAAAGAAGCATTTTTATAATTCCTCTTGTAAAAAAATAAACTAGATTTCCATACGATATATTTTTAAGGGAGAAGGACATTTTATAGAAAACATACAATGACGTGAAGAGCGCAAGAATCTCAGTTACACCCATGCAATTATTCCTTCGATGGACATTTGTGAGTAGAGACAAATGATATTTTCTATATATGTCAGTATAGTTAATTTGTAAAGTGTATTTTATGTAAGCTAGGATCTGCTCAAAATAATATTTGGCCTTGATCTTCGTGTGTGGCATTAAGACCGCTCTTTTTTTCTTATATCTCTTCTTGTCAGGAAATGATTCAATAATTATTGCAAACATCAAAACATAATGATCAATTATTTCTATTTTTGTTATCGTTTTCGCCACCAGTTATATTTAACTAATGTCTCTGGAACAAAAGATACTGTTATTGAGCTGAATTTATCGAACTGAAATTCAGACAATGGTTCATCAATACAAGATTCCAACAATTATTGTACACTCTGTTTCTAGCACAAATTAGAAATGTAACAATTTCTATTGACCTCGAACTTTCAGACACTTTCTAGAGAATTTCCATGGTCATTAAGCAAAAAGCTACACATTACATCGATTGTTAAACAAAAACAGTTCATGTATGTTCGTATTTTATTGTCTATTTTGTAGAGAAGTATCAGGAGTATGTTGCATTTTATCCTGGGTGGGTCTAAAACTTCAAGCCCTAGTAATATGAAAAGTTTAAAAGTTGCCTGCCCTATTTAAATACTCGAGTACTAGATTGAATATACTGCATATTCCTTCCTGCCGTGACTCTCAGTATTATTCATTCTCCTCCCGGAGAATCAGCTGAATTTTTGTTCAGCATTATTTAATTTAAATTTATGGGTATTATTTCATTCATTCTTTCGTTCCCGAATCTTTGTTTAAAACAACCCAGGTATTCACCATAAATATTGTTTTAATACTCGTATCTTCAAACTGCTATCCACTAAGTCGAAATTTATACCTTTTCTGGAGCAACAATTGTAGAAGTGATAACTGAGAATGTTTCTACAATTATTATAAAATAAACTTATGGAAATAATTTCAATGATAAAGAGTACTTAGAAACATGAAACCAATCCAAAGAAAGACGTTGTCTATTATTCTGCACATTATGGCTGTAAAGTGAAATTACTTACACACAAAATTGAGAGGTATTGCTTTATTGGAATCCCTCATGTGCTCTGTTCTGTCCATAACACTTCTGCATGTGCTTTATATGTATCGTCGACACAACATTTAATAATTCGTAAGTTTTTCATTCTTTTCCAAATACTACCTTCAGTTTTTTGACCCATTTACAAAATGACCACATCAAATAAATAAAAATATATTAATTTTGGACATGAAAATACTGTTGCAAAATTTAAGTTTTTTGAAAGCACCATAAGCAGCCACTATCTGTTTCTGGTATATTTAAGTGCCTATATGTTATTTCATAATCCCCTTGATGTACTAGTCCTGAAATATACATCTTCGCATTTTTGCTTTTTCTTGAAATATGAAAGTTTGTATTTCTTTTGCAGGTAAGTGAGAAATCTAATTTGTTTGAAGCACTCGAGGCTGAAAGGGATCAAGGTAAGTTCTGTTAAGTTAATGAGGTACATACGAGGCAAGGTAAGACCCAAATTACTACATAGTTGTTGGGTTTTATGCAATAAAACACCCAAAATAATATTTTAAATCCTTTTATGGGAAATCTTTAAGTGACAATGTAATACTCAAACTAGCAGGTATATTTCTTTCTTTTTTTTTTTTTCAAATCGCAAGCACCTCTCTAATTTACTTCCCGTATAAAGCAAGTAATATCAAAAGAACTACAAATACAGAAATCTTACATATCTCAACCTTAACAGAGGTGGGAGGGGATGTCCGATAAATCTGGAGGCGGTAGCAGGTGCTGTATTGCTTCAAGAGCGGCTGTTTTCTCTCAGCATTTCCCACTTCTGCCACAAATAAACCGGAGTGCCGGCAGAGGGCAACATCTTAAGCTGCTCGGCGATTTATGTCGGCCATTACTGAAGTAATGAACCTTCTCACCAGCATTCAGACAAACTTTACTGAAGCTATTTATCACCTGAATGTTTTATGCGAATTCATTAAACATTCCTAGCACTGCGCCTTCCAAAATGGGTGTTTGAAATGGAGGCACTTGCCATCCACCGTAAAATTGGAAAATACATTCTTAATATTGAAACAACTTCTAATTACCGCTTAATAAGAACACTATAAACTCTCTAAATATATTATTGACATTTATGTAGTGCACAAGCGTCAAAATGCATAAATGTATTAGATGCCAAAATTCACGGTAAAATAAACTCAGATCTTGCCAAAACGTAAGGTTTTCTACACTTTTTAGCAAATGTGTGATAGATTTAAGTTTATGGGGTTTAGTGAAAAATATGTGCAGTTAAGGATGTAGTATAACAAATAAAATTAATATGTTTTAGTTAAACAAATACTTTTTACTTTGAATGATTGCAAATAGTTTTCATTTTTAATATCTGTGTGCATATATTCAATAAAATAATATGGTATAAACTTTTGTATGGGTCAAAAGTTTAAATGCAACAAAGCAGTAAGGTTGGCTGTAAGAAACCATTTTGATGAAAAGACTAAGGGCAAATATTGTGTAGATAGTTAAGACACGCAGCGGAAGGTCTAGGGCTCAATTTCCACAAATCCGAGACAGATTTACCTGGTCTTCATAAATGGCCTGGAACGCTTCCTTCCTTAAAAAAAAAGAAGCCTTTCCATATTTATAATTTCATCATATGCATCATCAGGGTTCACCGGTTGTCATCTCTAAGCAGTAAAAACGGGCGTTATATAATATAAGCCGTTATAACTTAGAACACTAAATGGGCACACTTTATATATATTCTTAAACGATTTTTATTTCGCACTTTAAGCAAATATCCTTCTTAATTAACCAAATTTGTTTTTACTAAAGTCGCTTACACCGGGGAAAATAAGTGTAGAGAAATCGATGTTTTTTAACCTCTTCTTTGTTGGGGAAAACTGGGGGGATTGGTAACAACGAAAAATCGTAGAGTATGCAGTGTTAAATGGTTAGAATAAGGAAAGATGAATATGGGAAAAAAAACAAAAAACAAAAAACAAAACAAAAACCAAAAAAAAACATTGCACTACATAAGTGGCGAGCTCAGTAACTAATAGCCCACACCTGTTTATTTTAGGGAGAATTGGTTCGAAGCATCAACAAAATGAGTATAATATAACTTTCTAATGCATCATAATTGTTATATACTATATTGGCTAAGTATGAGTTTTTTCCTTAATGCTATTCTGGGTAAATACTATAATTATGCCGCCTAG
Source organism: Metallyticus violacea (assembly GCA_030762175.1). Classification (NCBI taxonomy): domain Eukaryota; kingdom Metazoa; phylum Arthropoda; class Insecta; order Mantodea; family Metallyticidae; genus Metallyticus; species Metallyticus violacea. The sequence goes on from CM060833.1 coordinate 122,972,183, forward strand.
TCTCTCTTCCCGCAATCACCTATGTTTCCTTTTCAACAAATACACTAATGGTTCTATATTCAGAGATAAAGTTAGTTGAAATAGTTATAGGTTCATATCCGTATTCCGCATTCCGAAAACATTCAGATATGAAATTTGTTTAAGATGATACGGGATTTTTCATCCATTTCGTAACTCCAGATGGAAATGAAATTAATGTTAGTAATGGATTTACAGCAAAGCTAAAATTTCGCTTATTTCCAAAATGCAACTTGCTTAGTATAGATTGAATATTTTAAAAATTCTTGTTTTCTCATATGTGTAGAAAATAAAATTGGGGAATTGATTCTTTCAAATTTTAAGATAACATTTAATAAAATAATCATATGCGCGTTTCGGTACCCGAAAAAACAAAATGCATTTTTCATTTATAGAAAGAACCGGGCTTTCCCCAGTACCACCAATATTTTTAGGGGATGAAATGTGTTGCACGTTCAAAGTACCTGCGTGGATCTAAAGACAAAATCTACAATTTTATTGGCCACTACAAGATTTTTCATTTGTCAAAGGGAAAGGAAGGATAGTTGGTTTATTTTAGATCTGTTTCTAAAAAGTATCTTACTATCATTCAAGTCAGTCAAAGAGTGGTAGGGCGTCAATCTGTACAGTACAAAAGGGGTTTTTTCCGCTGTATAGTGTCCAGATAAGCACAGATTTGCTCAGTGTGCTATCCACACTGAGGGTTATTGTTGTAGAAACCTACCTGGGGGTTTAGATTCGACTGGATTATCTCGTGCTTTGTGTGCGACGCCTTACCGTCGCTCGTCCCAAGGGCTATCAACCTCATTCAAGGGACCTATACCCTAACCTAGGGAAGGTAGATAGATGCATAGAGACATAAACCTTTGGATGGAACATATACTTGTGTATAAAGTGAAGTATATACCATTTATGAAATATTAATAAGCAGAAACCTTTCAAGTTCAATGGCTTCAGACTGCTTCAAGTTTCCGCTGGAGACAAATTGCCTGAGTGGTTTATCTAAACATTTATTTGTTTTCAAAACCGATCGCTGGTAGCTTCCGGATATTTGCGTTGTTACTAATTTATTCACTTCATCGTCTGGAAAAAATACATTATACTCTTGCCTCCCGCAAAAAAAAAAAAAAAAAAGTGTTCCTGAGAGCACAGCCGACCATGCCTGTTATTATTTCGTATTTTGAAAATCCATATTCGTACAGATATTTAATTTGGGTTTTTCTTCTTCTAAGATCGATTAGTGTAATTTCAGGCTCGTTGCCACCTGATATTAAAAGTGTTTAGTGGTCACCTAAACTCCAGCATTTTTTTCAGAAGTATATAAAATTCTTAGAAGTCCTAGATTAAAGTGCCATGTATCTCCAGATATTTCTGAATAATTTCTATTTTTCATAAACGTCTTTTAAATACGAAAATCCCTTTACGTCATACATACTTGTTGCATACTTTCAAAAACAAATAAAAAAGACTAGTCTTTTTAAATTTATTTGCACTACGAGCTTAAGTGTTACATATTCACCAACATGAATAACTAATGATCGAACCAGTAAGTGAGATAAAATTTGTCTATACGCACTAATAATTTAATGAGAGGACATGTTTCAGTTTTACAATTAAGGTGTGTGCTCGTCATCTCATCGTGGGACCACTACCAATCACTGAATATTAATTTAAAAGAGGTTATAATTAAAATCTCCTTTACTAGAAAACTTCTTTAAGATTAATTAGTATTCGGAAGCCTGAACTTCTAGCTAAGTTTGTACTATCATGTGTTCTTTTGGAAAAGTTTTTAAGGATGCTGAGGCAATTAATAAGTTCCGAAAATACAAACAAAGAGTGGGGTGATTATATTTTCTACTCCAACTCCCGGTCGGGAGCGCAATTAGTGAGATAATGGTGTTATCCGGATTAATCGATAGCTGGGAAGAGGTCGTGTTCTCTGTGGCTTAAAGGATGAATGAAGAAGTTAAACTCTTGAGCTGAAATAGAAGATAATTTATTTTATAATTTCTTTATTAAACTGAAATTCATCACACGGAGCATGTTTTAAATTATAATACTTGCTTTATTTTCCTTCATTAAGTATATTCCCCCCCCCCCCCAAATTACCGCCACGGGTGGTCGAGTTCGTTAAGTCTTGGACTCGTGAGCGGGAGATCTGGGTTCGAATATCGCCAGGACCGTCCTTCCTGACTGAGGTTTTTTCCAGGTTTTCCTCAGTCCTTATAAATGACAAATGCTGGGGAGGTACCCTAAAACTTAGGCCTGGAACCATTCCTTCCTTAAAAATAAATCCTTTCCCAATATATCATTTCATCTCATGTATCATCAGTGTCCATCGCCTGTGGTGCCTCTGTAGCAAAAACGGGTGTTAAACACTATTCATTCATTCATTCGCCCAAAATTAAAGGCAATTTTAGTAGCTCACGTTTCCTTCATGTTCTACACAACCTGGCGCGGCTTTTTACATAAGAAGTGAGATATTTTCTATCATCACCTACTGCCATACCTTCATCCCAATAGTTGTATGAGTCCACTATTTTATTCTTGCACATACAAACAATAGCGTCTCTCTTCACTGACATAATAGAGCCATTCGGAGTTCGTATTTTAATGGAAAATATTTCTAAAATAAGTCTTGTAACAGGATTTGCAAAGCCCTGGCTAAACGCTGTTATAAACATCGTGCTTGTGTTCGGTCTCGAAGGAATAACCACATAAACAGAAGCTCACACGGGGAAAACAACTGTAAATTTTAGTTACATGTAACGTTTATCGGAGCGTTATATTGCTTGACTTTTGTTCTGTGTACTGATTGAGTCAAATGTAGTAAGCAACAAACAATTTTAATTTGTTGTCTAAAAACAACCCACCTGCTCATATCTTAGGGAATAGGGGGTTTCCGGAAATCTTACTGGGATTGCTACCTCAAACCTTATAAATTACCTAACCAATTCGAAAAAAACAGAATCAGTATTGGACATAAAAAGAAGAGCACGTACTTTAACGAAGGAATAAGTTTATGATATCGATGCTGTACGAAACGGTCTCTAAAGTCGGGAGTCAGTAATGGATTAATACATTCGGCTACAAAATTACTAAAAGTTCATCCATACAAAATTTAACAAATCTGTAAACTAATTTGAGAAGACATACAACATAGGGTTCGGTTTGTCGAACACTTTCCTGTACTACAACTTTCTGATCTATACTGAAAATGTTAATTTTTTAATTAACCATTTGTTAGTTATTTTACACTTGAGTTCCCTAATGCTGCTTTTCTCAACATACCGTTTTCTGATTTATGTTAAATTGCATATTGAAAAAGAACTGTATTATATAGATAAAATGTCAGTTAATATTTTGAAGTTGATGTATGTAAGAAAGTATTCTAAATGCAGTGAAGAGAGAAAATAAATTGTAAAACAATCTTCCTTGAAATAAAGCATTGTTTTAAATTGTAAACTAAAGAACTTTAGTGAAATAACAACATTAATACTCTGCGACGAATGTTGGTATGGGCAGATCTTAAAGAATAAAAATGTGGTACAGAATGGTTGTGTTAAACCTCTGAGAAAATATATGATGATGCTATACTGCTTATTACCATTTCCTTTCCCTTTCTATCTCGGATATAAATACTATTATATCTGTTTTAACGCATTTGCTATTGATAGAAAGAAATCTGGAGTTGAAATTGCGACGCATACTCACTCGCGCGCAAACACACACACACACACACACACACACACACACACACACACTGATATATGTGTATACGAAACAATAAAACTTTTGTAAAAATATATACAGCTAAATTAACCAAAATTAGAGAAACATAAATAAAAGCACTTAAATGGTTAACACATATCGCTATATTTAGAGCACTTGTGTTGTTCTTCAAAGGCAGAAGGCAAGTGTTTTAAAGCGTATTAGAATACCCTGAGGAAATAAAGAGGAAAAACAACAGAGGAAAAATAGTAACGAAGTCAATAGCAATGCACGTAAAAGCAAATTCAAATTAACAAACCAAGAAAAAAGCAACACTAGAGGGGAATACAGCACAATTTAAAATAAAGTAACACTTTGAACAATAGACCTACAATAATAAGAACTAGAGAAGCGGAAATAGATAAAACACTTAAATAGTATCTGAAATATCGCTATATTTTGGATCGCATGGGCTCTTCTTCTAAGGCTGAAGAAAAAGCACATCCCCCCCCCCCACACACACACACACACACACACACACATATATATATATATATATATATATATATATATAGAGAGAGAGAGAGAGAGAGAGAGGCATTCATTTTTTCATTAATTTTTTTTTTTTTCCAATTTTGCGGAAATAAAATTATTCTTCGCGCACTTTTTCGGAAAATTTTATATAGTTATCCTTTTAATTTCCTTTTAATTTTATATAATATTTAAACGACCTGTTCAAAATTAGCAAACTTTACTATAATAAATAAATTAAATAATGCACTTAATAATACTTTTCAAATAATAATTTAAATATTACTTATATTTTTTTTAAAAAAAAAGGTCGTACCACATGTTACAACAGAACTATTTCATCAGCCGTTTCTGTAAGATACTATTCAGTATTGTATTGTGAGAAAACCCTCTCTGTTTAAATAGATGAAAAGAAGCTAAGAGTTGAGTTCAATACAGTACTGGCAAATTACAAATGTGTCAGTTTTAATGTCAAGGGTGACTATGATTTCAATTTTTTTGTTAAGATAATCATAAACTTAAGGTGATTAGTGTATTAGGGCGCCAAACAGCTTAGGTAATTAGTGCCCGAGGGTATTTAAGAGCATGATACCCAATATAATGTCATACAGTTTAAATCATCTAAAATTTGACAATTTTCGTACTTTTTCACAAATTTCAAATATCTTTTCCATTGTTGCTTCATTACATTAGTAGGATAAAATAAATAATTCAAAATTATATATAGTTTATAGCTTTAGCATAGACAATTTTGTTTACATTCAAGCAACCAATATTTTGCAAAATATGAATCAGCATTGTTCTTAATGATTGATTAAAACCTTCAATAATATTAGTGACTAGTTCAAAAATATGACCAGAAGTTATAATATTTATACTGCATTACAATTCCGTAATTTTTAGAGCTAACAAATATGAGAAAGGAGTGTTAAATTCTAATTCCAACGCTTCATCAGAAACAAAGTTGTACTTTTCTAAACAAATACTGTTCCATTTCTAACAAACTGGTTCTAACATTTGCTACTGGTACAGGTTTCTGTAACAGGTTTTAAAACTTAATATGGGGTATCAAAGTAATAATAATAATAATAATAATAATAATAATAATAAATGTACTTGGCAGCTTTGAACCAACTACCCCATTACTCAAAACAGTCTCGAGATATGATTATATTGACTTTACTAAATGGTTTTCATTCAGATACATATGCTCGAGTTTGTTGGACACAAAAATTGGTTTTGGATATAATTTATTAAGTTCATTTGCATTCTCTGACCGAACACAAATTATGTTCTTGCGCTTTGCCTCGCACTACAGTCTGACGCATTGTCTTTTGTTTCCCCTACAGCATGCAAGTAAAGAGCGGGTTACATCTGGTGTAAGGGCACATGTTCTCTCCGGTAACATGTCTTTGTTGAATAATGATAAATAAGTAAAAATTATGCCAATTTCGCTGATTTGAGCTTTTTACTTTAATTCCCTACCCCCAAAAAATCAACCACAAAAAAAATGTATTTCATTTTAATAGTGCTTGACGCCCATTTTAACTACTGAGGCATCACAGGCGGTGGACACTGATGATGCGTGTGATGAGAGGATGAAATGGACAAGGATCTTATTTAATGGAAGGAAGCGTTCCAGGCGTAAGTTTAGGGTACCTCCCCGGCATTTGCCTTTTTTGACTGAGGAAAATCTGGAAAAATCCTCAGTCAGGGAGGACTGTTTGTGGGAATCGAACCCCAAATTTCCCACTCATGAGTCAGCGCCTTAACAACCTCGGCCACCCGTGACGGTACAAAATTTATAAACATATCTTGAGAATTCTTTGGTATGTGTTTTATCGTGAATATTGGTTATGCGAAAAAAGAATGCATCTACACATATTTTACTACTATCTATTATCTTAGCTTAGGTAGATCTAAAAATATTTAAATACCTTATGGTAGCTATATATATGTATAATTATATATATATAATTCTAGGTGTGATAGGTCTTTCGTGAGTGCATTTGCAATTTTTTCAATTTGTACCTAGACTGCAAATATAATACAATTTATGCCTACTGTTTATAACGTTTTCTGTAAAACTAACAATTTCTTTTGTATTTGTTAAATTTAGATTCTGGAACATTCCTATGGAAAACTGAGAATAATGAATGCTAAGTGCTGCTATATTAGTAGATCAAAACACTCCAATTACAACTTGTGTAGAAGAGTTTAAGTTTAAAGCAAATCCATCATTTGGTCCGACTTCTAGCATATTATAACAGATTTAGCCAAATACAAATAATTATACAAGAATTTAATTGTTTATGTTATTGCTTATTAACAATAATAAGCTAATATGGCAACATTTTCAATCAGTAATTGAAAATACTTCAATCTACGGAGATGCCTACGTGTATTTCCAGCAAGATCTGAAAGTGCGCCTCTGTTCTCATTTGGTTAAATTCCATATTTGCTGTGGTCGGTCTATCTCCATGCGCACTGGCGGAGTCACGTCACTCACACGTGTCACTTCCGGACCCCGCCCTAATGGTAGCTATGGGAACATGCAGAGCCCAGATCCCTTGTTCGGTGTTCGAAAAAGCAAAGGTAAATGTCTTCAAAAGCAAACATTGCATTTAAATTGCCACAAGGCTTGTTTGCAAGCTCTAGCGTTGGATGGAGGTCCAAACGCGGTAGACAACACGTAACATACGTAGAAGAGACATTTTGTTATCTTGGGCAAAATATGTTGGTGTACTACAGCAGTTTTCAAACGTGCTTTTTATTTTTTGTATTTTCTAGTTCCGGATATAATTGAATAGCTGTAAAGGAAGTTTCATTTTTCTAATTTACCAATTAATTATTATAACATTGCTGACATAAAGAATAAAATTAAAACAAGAAACAGACCTAAAACAAACATGTGTTAGAAAAACACAAAGATTGAACATATATTTTTGTATTATAACAGGCACTGAAAACACCCCTTTGTTATTTTAATGGTGTTTAATGTCCGTTTTTAGTACTGCGACATCACAGATGGTGTACATGATGGAATGAGATGAAATTGCAACATGAAATAAAATAATAACGTGGAAAAGAAATGTTTTTCAGTCTAAGTTTAGTTCCCACCAGGGTGTTTGCTATTGAGGAAAGAAGAAAACCTGGATAATATCTCAATCAAGAACGGTTTAAGGGAGATACGAACCACGAAACTTCCTTTCACAAATCCATGCATTAACTATCTCGAGCTACACGTTTATTCAGCTTATTTATGTATTAATATTGATTGATAGCACTGATATGATATTTGGCACTCAGACTTAAAATCTGAAAAGGGAATCATTTATTGCCTTAAATTGCAAAAATGTGCCCATCATATAATCTAATCGTGTTCTATCACATTTTAGAGTGTTACTTTTTTATCTTCATTAAGGTGGATTTTATAGAATTTTGTTAATATTATAAAAATTATATAAATAGCCAATGTGATTATGTAATTAATCTGTGTAATTAAAATGTGAAATTTATTTTCACAGTTTGCCACAAAATTATTACACTCAACACATAATAAAAATACACTGAACTAAAATGGAATATTATATAGTATTTCAATAGCAATGCAAAACAATTTAAATTTTTCATATATAAACTGTATTGCTTGTGTGCAGTTTTATTATCACAAAAATGTTGCTCTCTATTGCAAAAGTTATTAGCACGTGTTTGAAGTAACTGAAATTAGTGCTATTGAATTCCAGCTTACACGCATTGGCTCCCCTTTCAGAATGGCATCAGTCTTGCGGACTGTTCAGCAAGCTTTGTTCCCAACCAACCCAAACATTTTTTTTCTTTCTATAGGACTTTAGGTATAAACCTTGTCCGCTTATGCGCCATTTTACGTACTGAAGCTGGGACAGCCCATACTTCAACTCCGCTTCATATCCTTGAACGTCAATTTTGAAGCTATTCCCTCCCTCGCTCTGTAGAATAGACTCATTCGCTAAGACGGTGACAGTTGACCTCTAGAGCAACGAATTTTTATGCATAAACGTTATTTAAATATGAATACGTTTGTTGTGTGCATATGGATTCCTGATAAATTGCTTACTTCCAGAACTGTAGTTTAAGATAATATACATATATTTGGACCTTTGCAAAACGCATAGTTTTAACAAGGGAACAAATAGAAGAAACTGGCCCAAATTTGAAAGTTTCAGCAAGAAAACGGCATAATCATTTCATGTATTTGGCATGTGTGGGTTTTGGAATGTAAAGGAAACATTATTTAATCGTGCCAATTAGAAGTTTATTTAGATCATTGCTTATTTGACTGAGGGAAGACGACATTTCTAGTATCTTCCAAAAGTAAGCTTTTATGTTTGTTAAAGAACGGGCGTCACCAATTGCATACTTTTTAATAGCCGAGAAGTCATCCAATATAAGCAGACAAGGTTTATAGAGAAAGCCAGAAAACTGCATAATTGTGGGTTTATTTTACAATTTAATTTTATTTTAGCGAGATTGTGGTTTTTGAAAACAACCCCTTTACAGTTTTGATTGAAGATATGTGACCAAAGTCTAACAAATACGAAAACATGACATTAACGTGACCTAAAAATACCATAAACACTTCATAAAACACAATCACTAATCTTATGCTTTGGCTCATTTGGTATTGGCTATTAAATTAAAAATGGAGTAAAATCGACAGAAACAATCCTAAATTCGTATGATATATTTTTCACCATAAAAAGACACCGTCCAGTTTCAAGCATTGCTTTACCTAAGTACCGGCTAATTACTCTATAACTGCAGAGTTTAAAAAAGCACATTCGTCTTTTAAAGACGTTAATCGTCTAGTTAATTGAAAATGTGTATGCATGTATAAGTTGTGTATGATGTAAATTGAATTGTATGTTGATCCTTGTATTCAGCCTTTACACTATCAGGAATAATTCCTTTAATACACTCTCCGGACAAAATATTTGTCTCTCTTGGCAACGGTTATCTAATAACGTGTGAAATCATCTCTGGCTCGCATACCAGCTTGAAACCTTTGTACTAGAGGCTTCACAAGTTTGTGTAGGTATGCAACATAATTTTGCTGCCATTCACACAGTTTCAGATTAAGAAGAATGCGGGTGCCCTTTCCAAAAACCTCTCAAATGTTTATAAAAGGTAAATCAGGGTGTTGCAGATACAGGCGAGCCCGGTGCACATGGCGAGTTTCATCCAGAAGGACGGGAGTACCCAGGTGTTGTGTATCACGAAAATATTCATAATTACAGGGTATCTATGCTGATTCAAGGTAACAGACTAGAGGGTCTAAATCACAATATAATCTTTCCTTCACAGCTTGACAACACAAACTGGATGAAGGTCTTCACTGAATCTACGGTGCGATCTTCCCTTCACATCATTAAGAAAGGAAATTCAATGGGCCATGCTACACATTTCTAAAACTTCAGGGTGAAGTTCTGCCATGGAGCCCATGCTAAACGTGCTGCTTTGTAAATCGCTGTTAGCAGCCTTCAGTTTCCTTCTCATTGGACTTGGCAAAATTGTTTGGGATGAATCTTGATTTACTCACTGGAGTAACTCTTGGCATGTATGAACCCCATTTGGTTTAAGTAAGCACGCAACACTACGGTAGTCTCTGTCAATGAGATTCTTTTTCCGTTTACTGTTACGACAATGGCTCGAGATTGATGGTATGGTAAAACAATTCTCGGATACGATTTGGACAGTAAAAATTGACACTTTGACAAACTGAGGTATTTTATTAGCTTTGTTTCCCTACCCAAAACTGATAGACTTTCTTTGTCACTCCATCACATTTTATTGAGACATCTTTCGTGAGTAGTTGAACAGAAACATGTTACTTCTGCCCCAAAAATAATAGTCACCTTCCTTTAGAGAGATTTTTATTGACGATGAATGAATGCACTATTTATTTTATCATTACCGATACAAATAATGAGTAGATGGCTTTAGCAATATTCTCAACATGGGTACAGCAGCACGGAGGGGACAACAACGACGGGGTTACAACGGAGTCCTGTCATAAACTCTGCTCCCGTAAGATAGTTTGTACTTCTTCCCATTAACTTTCATAAATTGTGTCATGACGTGCTGCAGGTCTAAAACTATTATTTAATGTCCCCTCAAGGAGATCTTCGATGACAAGTAACAAGTCATCAACTACGGATGTAACTTGTTAATGTTAGAAAGATTAAATGGCAAATTTCTCAGCACTTTCCTCTATCAGCCCCCTCTTTGCAGGACACCATTTTTGATCACACGAATTAGGTGATCGGTAATTGGCCGCCATAAATCTCTCCCAAAATCTTAATTCATCTCACTGTTTGAATATTATGCTCCTCTGGTCACATAAATTTCACAATATTATCCCGATGTTTGTCAAAAATCTTCAGATTCATTAAATAGCTACTGCAATTGTCTAATGAATGTTCTGGACTGTACAATCAACAACCTCTAACACTTTACCGAATGCTCTAAGCATGCTTCATATACTCTGAGACTGTCTTTAGTTCATTGAGGTATGTATGTTTGTTTCTTCACTTTCATTTCTAGAGTGGACAAGGCTCTTGAGGAAATCACTATTTTTTGCATAATTCATTAACCCTCAAGCAACTCTGAATGATGAATATTTCTGCTCGTCGTTGCTTCGTATTATTATCAGTACGCTATTTTTCGACTAAAACTAAATGTTATTAAAGAATAACTAATCATATCTTGCAATTTTACATACATATTCAAATTTCTGTACAGATGACCTTTATCCGCCGCATACAACATTGTAATATCTTGAAACGTGCAGCACTTCCAAACGTTTTAGGTCCTCTTTAGGTATGGTAGAATTTTCAAGTAAGAAGTCTGATTATTACTTCTCCTGTAAACAGCATCAAAACAGTTGTACTCCTGGATGTAAACGGAACCGGTGGATTATGCAGTGTATGTGATACAGAGTTCATTTCATAAACACACTGTCCCAGTGGACCTCCGGCAATAGATAGAGCTTCTTAAATAATTCAGGTGCGCGTGACTACCAAAGGGGAAAATGGTGCCGTTAATTGCATCGAGTATAACATTAACGATCAACCCCACCGGGAGAACTGTTCGTTAACAAGTAAATAGTAGAGTTGATGTTGCAGTGCTGCGCTCGCTCTACTGCGTACTCAGCTCTCCGGATCAGAGGCGCAGCTCTAAGTACGTTATTAAATTAAAAAGAAAATAAGGAGTACATTAGCATTCTCCCTGTTTCTCCTGGTTAAAAATTAGGATCTGTAACAAACTTCCCCTCACAGTTACAAGCAAAGAGTTTATATTAGTCAGCTCGGCAACCTATTTTACTTCCAGTGTATATTAGCTTTAAATCATTCGTTCATAAAAGTCGAAAATTGAACTATTTAATTACATTTGTAAGAGGGAGAATCATTAAATAATAGTAATTATAAAATTCATCTGCAATATTGAACGACAACACAAGAAACCACCTGGCCCATAAAACAGAACACATTCTATCTCACAATCATCGAAATAAATCGGTTTCAAAATAAAAGTTCACGGTTTGATCAAAATTATGCCCTGAACTGATTGCGTATGTTTTTAAAAATACGATTAGCAACAATAAAAACGATGCGGTTCAATTGCAGAATAGTTTTTTAACCAGGTTATATTATAAATTATTTGTATTTTATTTTTGGACATAAGAAACCCTGTTTTGCAACACGCTTGGTCCAACTGTTCATAAACCTGCAGATGATGTAAAGAAAAACAACTTTTTAGTGTGATCTTTAACTAAGTTTACATCGCCTCTATTTCCTGATCATCTTCAATCTTCTGACCCCAATAAAAGTTTCATGACCTTAACTCCGGATTATATCCAATTGCAGATCATTTATTGCACTCATTGTTTGTGTAGACGTTATAATGAAGCAGCAATGCTCTTTTTAATAAAAGTCCACATATTGAGGGCTTCAACTTGTTTATCAACATATCATAGTGTGATACTTTTCTGGAAGTGCCCAATTTAGGAGCCATTATAGCATTTCTAAAGAACGTAAGCATGAATTTCCCAACAGAATTCGAAGGTGCTTACATAGTATCCAGAGTCGATGAAAGTAGCATCATCTTCAAGTGCATTACGTGCCCCTGCCTGATTTTCTGCTACGCTGCCTTACGACCCACTTGTTACACCCAATGTTATCAATTGAAGCTGAACTCAAGTTCATCAACAGTGACTCGAACCAATGCTCGATCTGAAACGTTAACTGGTCACCCACTCTCATACTCATCGCTGACGATTTGTTTTCCGTTTTTAAATCTTTCCACCCCCGACATAAAACAATCACTCTCATACTGAACCTTTATTCTGCAAACATTTCACTTCTCTGATTACCATAAACGAATTTCAGTTTGCTGCCGTATCACGATGTCCATTCGACGTACATGAGCAATTTTTTCATGAAATATTGTGCAATTGTCGCGGCATCTTTATGGCATTTTGCTAACGAGCTACAGTGTCCCGAAATAATAACTTTCGTCTGTATATGTCTCATATATTATTTATTGAGGGTGTAAAATGAAAGTATAGATTTATTTAAAATAGAATTATTTTTCTCTTTAACTGTACACCACTAATTTTCTGATTCAGAATTTTGTGCTTGTGGTTAGTTTTCGTTTTTGAAAACTAAATTAACCGAATTAGAAGAAAATAATTTATTATTATAATGAGACGCTAATTATGTTTAATAGGAGGTAAACAAATTTAATTAATGATAGCTCATTAATTAAACTAAAGGCCCCGATTTTTATGATTAACAGAATCTTAAGTTGAATGCCTCAATTGTTCATATTGATGTACACACACGCAGAGATTTATTTTTCAGCATGACAATGCACGGTTTTGTACATTTGCATAGCAGAGTAGCTATGGCTACCATATTTTAATTTACTATTATTACTTTTGGTGATTGTTCCAAAAGTAATTGTGTATGTTATTCTAAATATATGTTTCCAAATTAAGGATACAATTTATATGATTCAGTTTATGTTTCGACTACATGTAGGAGAAAATTACACAGGTTTCTGAGAGGGAAAAAAGAATAAATTTACCTACTACTGGGAGAACTGTCTGCTGCCCCAAAAGAGAGCCAACTCCTTAACTTATACCTATACTAATATCGCATCCTTCATTTTGTTGAGCAGTTAAGTCCATGTGAATAGATGGGTTTCAAACACCATTCAGGCTGATTTACATTCAACCTGACATTTCATCCTCATCCTCAAAAGAAGCAGCCATTGCCAAATCTATGCAAGGAACGGAAAGAATAAATGAAGTACGTAAACAATAATTAGTATATCTATTCATTCAGCGAACGAACGAAAGGTTTTAACACATGGGACTTTGCTTTTTTACAATTTTTTTTCGGGATTTTGACTCTCTGAAAAGGCTAATGCTAGGCAAGTAATTAGCATTTTATTTATTACCACTTAATAATTTAAAAATCCAAAATCTCTAATTCCAACCTACCCTTCAATAAAAATGTTGAATACTGCATTAAATGATTACTTACTCCCTTTGATATCTAATGTTATTTGAGTAGGCAAAAAATACGTTTAATGTTATAGTAATCAAAGATAAACTTTATTACAGAAATCAGTTGCAATCTTCACACAGTGTGTCCTGATCCGGAATGCATTTATTTGAAATTATTATTTCCGTAAAATTATATTTCACCGTACGCTAGTGTTTTATGGGAATATAAGCAATTTCATAGCAAGGGATATATAAAAAGAAACCTTGTGGAGAGCTTTTGAAGTTAATCCAAATCTCCCTATCCACATCAATGGAAATAAATAATAATTTATAAAAAGGATTACAAAATAATACTATAGACTGCACATCAGTAGATGTAAGCGTAATAAAATAAGAAGACACCGGAAGCTCAGTTAATAATGACATGACAAAGAGTACAAGGCACATAAACAATAATAAGTAGTGCAATACGCTCTACCATGGACATAAACAGACAATATAAAAACAGTCTAGTAAGAGTAGATAAGTGGTAGCGTTGCAGCTAAAGAAACGATCCATAAACTAGAAAAGTGTGACGCTCAACATGTTTCTGTGAGCGATGGCACATATGGATCAATTTTTACAGTTGAATCTTTTCGTGAAGTCATCCTTTTCCCCTTTCCGCGCTCTTTCCATCCCCAGGGAAGGGAGGACTCCTTCATCTCTTCCTTACCTTACATCATTACTCTCCCAATCTTGACCAGAAAACTTCCACCCTAAGTCCAATACCTATCACAATTCAGAAGGCTTCGGAAAACTTTCCTCATGAAATGTTTTCAGCTCCATCTATTCCATGTCACATTTGAAGCAGTTGTGTATGCTTCATATGAACAAATACCCATGTTGTTTAAAGATATGGGCTATATTAATATGCCTCTGCATTATTTGTATCATGCATTGGAGGAAGGTAAATTGTAAATTTATATATAATTCATGTGTGCTTAAAGATTCTAGAGCAAGAAGAAAGTGTAAACCTACTGTTACCAGCTGCAAACTTAACACTATCAAAATATATCAGAAAATGATTGAAAATTTGCCATTCTTAACATGTCTTCCAACTTTTTTATCCTGAAAACAAAAAATTAGAGCTGTATGCAACAGATTTGAGATGTAAAAGAACAGTAGTAATGTGGCGCAAAGCTATGACCACAAAACCTTGCGCAACTTCATCGTCCATTTAATGAATAACAGTATTTAGTACCCAAGTAGATCTTCCTAATTAAACTGATTAATGTTGTAATTTTCCATCATATAAGTATGATTAAATATTCCAAAGTACCGGTCCAAAATGAGAACTGTGTTAACCACACTTGCCAGCAATATATTTATAATGTGACTAATTCTGCTACAAATTTGTTCGTGATGGAACGAGTGTATGCTAGTAATTTTGGACAGTGAAAGAACCTCAAGCCTGAAATAAGAGGCCTCTGAGAAAAATTTATAGGCCGTTTCACCCCTAAATAGAATGGGACGATGATGACCTGAGATGTTAAAGAGCGTCCATAGCTAAACCAAATCATCATAGTGAATTTGCAATCATACTGCAGAATGTAAAACTTCATGTTTTGCCCCAATACAAAGAAAAAATCATTCATTAAAATTCAATAACTTAATATAACAAATAAAAATTAACAAAAATACAAACCGTGATATTTCATATTTAGATAGTTATACAATAAACAAGAGCTGTTTAGTATGCAAAGGCCATTTACTCTTGATTTTGAAACTAACATGTACACTAAGACTGCACAGTGTATTACAAAGTATAGACATGAGTTATTTGCAAATAAAAAGTATAAAAAATTGAAAACATTTAAATACTTGGTGGATTATCGCATGAAAATAAATAAGTAACAAGATCCTCATAAAATATGCATTTGATAATACTGTTACAACAACTTAAAAACTTATTACATGAAATGAAAGCAACCAGGCTCTGAAAAGTCATTTACAGTTTTACCCAACGAATACAAAATGCTTTCATGTAATAATGATAATGGTGATGATTATGATGATACGGTTGATGCAACTGCCACAGGTGGCCGAGGTCGTTAAGGCGTGGACTCGTGAGCGGAAGGTCTGGGATACGAATCCCACCAAGGCCGTCCTCCCTGACTGAGGTTTTTTCCCGGTTTTCCTCAGTCCTCATAAATGGCAAATGCCGGGGAGGTACCCTAAACTTATGCCTGGAACGATTCCTTCCTTAAAAATAAATCCTTTCCCAATATATCATTTCATCTCATGTATCATCAGTGTCCATCACCTGTAGTGCCTTTGTAGCAAAAACGGGCGTTAAACACCATTAATTCATTCATTTTTTTTCTGATGATGCTGATAATGATGATGACAACAACGACGACGACGATAATAATAATAATAATAATAATAATAATACAAGCCTGAAAGTCAATGTGCAAATTCCTCGGAAAACCCAAATTAAACAGGAATTAGTAGTTGATAGGAATGCAATTTAAAATAACGATACATAATCCGAATACACGTATGCAAATTTTCTGAAAAACCCAAATACAATAAGAATTTGAAATTAATAATATACAATAAATTTTAGAATAGTAATACCTGGATCACTGAGTTAAACCGGAGTCAGTCCAACCCTAAAAATTTAGATGGTAGGTTCGGGCAGGAAACGTCGTTCAGGAAGAATGATTGCCTTTTTAATAACACTAGTTATCTGACCACAGCTCCCGCCGAAATCCAAACGGTACTAAGCATCCATTCTGTTTGGACTTAGTTCTCGAATTTCTAGAAGTTAGAACATTAAAGTAAGGTAAAAATGACATCATTACCCCTTAGCTATCAATACTTCCTGACAGTTTTGCCAACATGAAGGGGATTCACTAAATGAGAAAAATTGTGATAAAATGGAAATGGAAGATACAAGAAACAACATATAGGGTGAAGCTTAGGCCCACTCCCACTAAAATATAAACATAATTCTTACAAACATAATCATTATATTTTATCTATTGCAGTTAGTGATGTAGATACTTTGTATGTATAATTTATAACAAGGTATAACTATAATCTTTAATTTGTATGTCAACAAAAGAGAAAGTCTCTGAAGCTAAATGCCTATATAACTTCGAGGCCGAAAGAACCATATAAAACCTTTACAATAGGATAATGAACACATGGGTGGAGTGTGAGACCACTTTCTAAAAAGCTTTTAAATTTGTTAAAGGTTCTGACCCCAACTGGTGGTTGTACAGCTAGCCTTTTAAACTGCCCAATGTCGACAAAAGTTTTAAACTTTCAAATAACAACGAACAAATGATACGTACGAATTTTAGCCAGCCAATGATAGATGTATGTTCAAATTTTTAAAGGAATGCGCGAGGCTTTCGCATGCGTTTTGGCGTCTCCTAGTCAATGTTTTTTTTATTATAATTTAATATATAAGGAAGTGCTGCTTGAATGGAACGTGCTGTTTTCGAGTTCTGCACTAAACGAGACAGGCGGTCTTAAGTTTTACACGCGGGGAAGCAGTCTTGAAGTTTTACGTCTGGCGAAATGCATGCAGTTCGGTAACTCACTCCATTCCTGTTTCAAGTCCCACATACCGCGAGACGCAGTAATAAGAACTACACGCGGCAAGATACACGTAGTACTTAAGCAGTTTAATTTTTACATGCGGCGAGACGCGGTCATAAGATAAACATCGCAACATGGGCAGTAAGCAGTTCGTAGAAATAGTTCCAAGTTCTACTTTGCTGAGGCACACAATTATAAGACCTACAGGCGAGACAAGACACAGCCATTAAGTTTCACACGTAAGAAATAAGTTTGTAACGGCGTAGCTAAGTTTATCGTAAGCAAAATACCAGGGGATGCGAAAGATTTTTAGACATAATAAAATATATACATTGTGTCGTATTGAGTGCTGATTTACACTATTGAATTCCTCTCCCAGTTTTCGTTAATTGCAAGGGAACAAAATAGCACAATTCACCCTGAGAAATTTTCATTGAAGAATGGGCAACAACACCGAATCAACGAATAATTAATCTCAAAACTATTCCAAAATTGGCATCACAACGTGAGGTCAGTCGACATCGACCACAAATTGCTTCAAAATTGGTACCCAACTTGTGGCACATAGCAGGAACCTATTAAACAGCTTCAAAATTTGCGCCCAACGTGGCTACCATACTAAACCGCTTTAAGGCATGTGGTACGTCCATTATAATGACACAAAACAGAATGCATTTTTTGAATATTCATTTTAATACTTAAATGTTCAAGTCAATTAACTCTTTCGTCAATTAAAAAATATTTAGCCACAAACATGTTTGTTGTTAATCTAAAACTAAATTTACAAATGTTGTCTGATTCCACATATTCCTCTTGAACTTAAAAATCTTTCATTCCTTCAAAATATTCCCTGAACGTAAAAATTGACTGCCTGTAGATTCATTTTTTTTTTTGGTGATTTATTTATGGACGCTCTTTAACATCTCAGGTCATCAGCGTTCCATTCAACTCAGGGCGTGAAACGGCCGACAAATTTTGTTCAGATGCCTCTCTTTCACGCTTGAGGTTCTTTTTCGTGCCGTAAATGTACGACACGGGACCCACGGCTTTACTTCCCTTCCGAAGGAAGCCATACTTAGGATTTTTACGCCCGAAAAAATCCATCGATCCGTTCGAACCCGCGTTTTGGGCGTAGGAAGCAAGTATGGTAACCACTACACCAGCAGGACCGACTCTGTAGATTCAACCGGTGCACAACAGCATTCTTTAAATTCTCATACTTTTAAAATTCTTTTCCTGTAAGGCCCTCTTTTAACTTCAAAAACACAGGTGAGAATCTGAAGTTGCTAAATTTGGACTGTGGGGTCCTAATATTTTAGATGAAATGTTCTGCAACTCTTGTCTCTTGTTGGCTGTAGGTTGGTGAACAGTTTTTACAAATAAAAATAATAATTTTACTTGGAAGTACATCTCTATGCCGTTACTAAATAGAGCGACAAAGACATTTACAATTGGTTCAGAGACCTCAGTCCACGTGGCTGTGGTTTTTAGCAGAAATTCAACAAGTTTGTAGATAACAGCTTCTGTGACGAAACTTTTGCTTTAATTGCATGGTTTTGTTGGCGAGCGAGTTTACACCACTGCATTGATTTTCGTTTCTCTATTTGGAAGTTTTGCGTGAAACTCGTCACCATAATGATAATTCTGCAGCAACCATTAATTTAGTCTTGTGGCTAATCTGTAGGCATTCCTTGTACCCACCGTGCACAGATTGACGTTTAGTAGTATACTTTACGAAACGCTTTTGGTGGGGTCACTTCGCTAATCGTAAAACGTACATTTTCTTGAACAATATAATCCACTATTCTTTCCAGTTTATCCGTGATGACAAATAAGCGCCTGATCTCTCCACATCATGATAATTGTTGTCCCCTTTATAAAATTTATACACATCTTTCTGGCATTGGCCTCCTTATGTCTTTAGTCACTTTGGACACAGTAAGTCGATTCGTCAGTCACAGAACCTTCGCTTTGAATGGAGAGCATTCTGAGTCATAACAGTGGATTGCCGAAGCAATACTGTATCATATACGACAACTGTTTGGTAGCACTGGATTATTTTCAACGTTACCTTGGCAACATTTTGATTGTTGCGGGATAATGTACATGTTTATAAACAGGTACGAAGCCTATTCTGTGTTCGAGAGTCGTTTTTCTCCTTAAACTTGTAAACAAGCGTTCAAAATGGAGAATCACGAGAATTCATAAACATTGCATTTTTAAAGGAACAACGCCCACAGATACTAAGTAGATGCTGAGCGAACATTACGGAGAATCTGCACCTTCTCTTAGCTTTTAAAAATTCTCTTAATGATGCAGAACATCAGAGACTAAAGGTAGGGAGAATACTGAAGCTGTGGGTATCCTGGAGATGGATTACATAATATTTTGCACAATCATTTGTAAATGAAAAATCAGCAAGGGTTTGTCGCGTTTGATAATAGTTGACCAGAAAATAGAGAAAGTTTTTACCCGAGTAGGAATTGGAAATGTTTAAAGTAACTCATGTAAGTTACGGAGAGAACATATGAAAGTCTACGAAACAGGGATCCATACTACACGCCGAAATGAAGCAGCAGTCAAAACAATCGATTGCAATGGAGAATATGCTCATAAAATGGCTAAAACAGATCTTGGAGCAGGAAATATGATGAAAACCGTATGTTTGTATTGTCGTGAGTATTTTGAAGTGCCTTTTTGGAAAAGGGCAACACAATAACCATGAATATTACACTATATTACTAGAATAATTAAATGAAGCAATCAAGAAGAATCGCCATCATTTGTTGAAAAAAAATGTCCTTTTCCATCACGATAACAAGTCAGTGCAGAAGTCTGTGTTACAACATCAAAATCATTTACTTAAGTTATTAGTTCTTCCTCATTCACCTACTATCAGGATTTGGCACCCTTGGACTATTTTTAGTTATCCAACATGAATAAATAACTAAAAGAAAAGAAATTCGCATCAAATGAAGAAAAAGCGCCCAAAACAAATGCGTATTGAATAGATCTAAAGAAATTACAATATGTGGGTAGTATACGAAACAAATTAGTAAACTGCTGGAATAAGTCTATATATTTGAATGGAGTTTATGTCGAGAAATAAAACAAAATTTTCAAAAAAAGTTGTCTTTCTAATTTTTGCACATTCCCACCCAATTTTCCCATAACCCATAATCGCACTACTCTAGGAAACAACGAGTGTGTTCTGAAAGACCTCGGCCTGACTCAGAGATGTCGCAAAGATAGCCAAATTAGTATGACAGTAGTTAAGCATCATCATTTAGATGGCGCGCTGCAAAGTTTCAGAAGCGTAAGTGTAGTCACTTATTTGTGACGATCATGTAAACACACTAGTGTTAACATTTTCTAAAAGATGGATAAAATTGAAATTTCAGTTATGATAAAGTTTCGTTTAACCTCCAACAGAAATAAAAAGCAGTTAAATTTCACAGTAAAGGATTCTTCTACTTCATTTTAGACGGTTAAAAAGTGGGCTTCTGAATAAAAGTGTGGATGTACGTCCATTCAAGATGATGAACGATCCACAAAGGCTACAACCGACAGGTTTGTGACAGTAATTCCCAATGCCGTATTTCAATGATCGCCGATTGAAGATGCGCGTGTTGACTGATATTGCAAAGATATCCATAGTCCGTGTTTATTATATTTTACAGTAAGCTGTGGGTATGAGAATGCTTTCCTCTCGATGGGTGCCGCATTTGTTAAAAATGGACCAAAAACGCTTTCAAATGAACATTTTGCAAGAGTGTTTAGACTTGTTTAAACGCAGTTCCAGTGAGATTCTCTGGCGTTTCATAACATCAGATGAAACAGGGATTAATCAGTGCTCGCCAGAGACGAAATAGCAGTCCAAACAGGGGTTGGCAACAGGTGAAAGTGCACAAAAGAACACATAAACGGTTCTATCTGCAAGAAAAGTCATGCCTACGGTTTTCTGGGATTCTCGTGGTGTGGTGCTGGTCGACTACCTCCCAACGTGCAGAACTAACACTGGGGAGTATTACGCTTCACTATACCGCCACGGGGGGCCGAGGTCGTTAAGGCACGTACTTGTGAACGGAAGGTCTGGGGTTCGAATCCCCCCAGGACCGTACTCCCTGACGGAGGTTTTTTCCAGGTTTCCCTCAGTCTTCATAACTGGCAAATGCCGGGGAGGTACCCTAAACTTAGGCCTGTAAAGAATCCTTAAAAAAAATCCTTTCCCAATATATCCTTTCATTTCATATATCACCAGTGTTCACCGTCTGTGATGCCTCAATAGTAAAAACGGACGTTAAACATCATTAAAAAAACGCTTCACTACTGGACCAAATAAGAATGCTGTTCAGGCTAAACAATCACACCTTGCGAAAAAGGAAGTTCTCTTTCATCAAAATAATGCGCCTTTAACACATCTGGGATTTTTGCTGCGAAACTCCACGATCTTTGCTTCCATGTGCTTTACATCCGCCATTTGCAGATTTGGTTCCTAGCAATTATTTTTTGTTCTCTAATCTGAAGAAATGGCTAGATGGGCGAAGATTCGCACCATATGAAGTGGTTGAATCTGAGACAGATGCTTATTTTTCACAGCTGGGCAAATCTTGTTTTTCTGAGAGTATTAAAAAGTTAGAAAATGATCAAAAAATGTTGATTTATATGGTACCTATGTTGAAAAAAAGCATTCTCTTAAATCTTGTGTTTTCTAGGTAAGGCCGAAAACTTTTATAACTTTTAACTTTATGTCCCTTAGATAATTGTTTGTGATGCAGAAAAAAGGAAGACACAATCAGAAAATTAACCAAGTTAATTAAACCTTAGGAAGTCAGCCTTTGAACAAATTTTTCTTGTAGCTTTCCATTGCTTTGTATTTTTTTTTTGTTTTCTGGATCATTTTATTCATATGTATTCCAGAAGCACATTCTTGGCCAAAGTCAAGTTGATAAAACAATTTTCTGAATCTATAATTGCTGTTATAGGATTTGTCTGCTCCTCTTTCAATTTTGTTCTTCTCCTCTACTCTCCAAACTTAAGTAATTACCATGGAAATCTAAAATTAATTCCTGCATCTCTAATTGATGGTTCTTGCAATGCACTCAAGAGGCGAAAATTTCTGATGTCCCCTTGCTAATGCTATGGCAAAGTTGGTTCGGGGGGAAAGGGGGATAAAATATGAGTTACCTCATAGATTTTCGTCTATATTTTTCATTTTCTCTTTACCCACGTTTAGTTGGAGTAGTTTTGAATTACGAGAATATTATTATAAACTTAGCGTAGAGGATTTCCACTCTCTATTCTCTCTTGCTTTTCAAATTCTATTTATAAAATGTTGTTCATCAAACGGTATGAAAAAGTTGGGAAGTTTTCTCCGATATTTCTCCGCCGATACTTAAATGAGTACGCCTGGTTAATGCCGAACATAGAAGAATGTGCCCAAGTTTCCAATTCATCTGGCAGTTCAAAGTTTGAGGCGTTCTTTGTGAAAAGGAGATTTGATTCCAGCTGAATATTAATATGGTTTTCATAATTATGGTCATTAATGTTGTGATAATGCCAAAATGAACAGTGCAATGACTTTGACAAGTGCATTAATATTAGTCGTGACATCAATTCTGTCTTTATTCATTTATAATGATTTGCTGTGGCTTTCACCAGTTCTACTACAATTACAATACAAGCATTCTTACTGACCTGTTATACATAAATATGTACAATATTCACAGCAATTCAAAAGCAGCACAAAAGTAAAACATACTAAATGTGTTATGCTCGTTTTAAATTCACGTCATGCTCCTTTTAAATGCTTACACTATATGTAGATAGTTTATAACTGAGGATAAAAATGCATATTGTACAATGTGAAGGTTTAAAATTCAGAGTAAAAGTAAGTCTGCCTAATATTGTACCAAGTATAAAAATAACCTCAAGTACAGCCAGATACTTATATAAAAATATTATTAATTTCCTAGTCCCTAGCGTCAACATATAACCATAGAGCTATCATAACTTAAACGAATTCCCATGAGCCCGATCGAGATGACGCGGACGGCAACAATTCGCATTTAAGATTCTCCAAGTCACTAGGATGACTTGTGTTGTTTACGCAAATTCCATTATGGATCTTTACTTTTCGCTAATTTCTCGCTGTCGCGTTTCATATCATCTCATTCCTTCTGTTACAGGGTCGAAAGAGCTAGAGGCGAGGTGAGCTAGCGCGGGGAGACGATAGCGTGCGCTTTGAAAACGTTTTTTTTCCAGCGCCTGGTATGAAAGCGGACCTTCGATCTGAAAATACGTCAGGGACTCCATATAAGTCCGTGCAATTCCATCTCATGAATCCTGACTACCTGGTGTCTCCCTCAATTTCGTCCCTTATTCTTGAAGATTTCCCCATGGAGAGCGTAAGCACAAACGGCTATCCGTGAGCAAGGCTGAAGTACCGAAGTGTTTATCTCCGCCGGAAACTATAGAGTGCAACCAAGTGAAGGTAGAAAATCGTATGGAAGGGAAGGAATTGGCAACCATGACTTGCTACTTGTTAGTAATTTTTGTTCGATTTTGTTAGTTACAATTACTGTATAAAATTAATCTCAAATGAACCATAGAACAAAATATTCTTGTGTTATAATTTTGGCAGAAATATAGTAAGATGATGGAAACAGAGAATAGTAGCAATCATAATAGTAGCAGATTATGAACAGAAGTTTTCTGGTATTCAACCGCCGATATAGTGCCATAATTTAAAAAAAAAATCAAATTACTTCTTATGGACCTACCACGAAGCAGTCGACCACAATTTGTTGAAACAGAATACACTATGCATATAATAGTGGATAGGTCTTCTTTGAGCTCTTGGTGTCCCTTTTGCCTCCAGAAACTCTTCAAGGATTTTTCTTTGATATATCTTTCAATTGTTCATCTTCTCTAGTTATTTTCTATCTGTAAAGATATTACATCTTCGCAACGGTTTTCTTTCCTAACTTACAAATCATGCATGTTCCGAGATATCTGCATACACATTATTCGATATATTTTTAGTCTTCTTTAAGGATGTTTTACACTTTTTGTGAACAGTTATTTAGTAAATATGTCTTTTCTATAAATCAGATCGGATCCCTGTCCTTCAGATATATTATTTTTTCTAAGCAGACTTTGCCTTTATTTCTTTAGCTATCACTAGATACTTCTTCAGCCAGTAGTAACCTATTTTAATTTTGAAGGTCGATAACATATGGAAACATGAGTATTAACAAGATATTAAAATACTTAGAAAGTAACTATAATAGAAATAAAAGTACTTATAGAGCTATGTATGGTCATCGCATTTTTCAATAGTTACCCTCTTCAAAATAGCCAACTCACAAATTTCATCTCCACAGTTATCTTTTCTAGTGCACCGTGTTTCAGTCACTCATAAAAAAAAAAGAAAAGAAAAAAGAAATAAAATAAAGAAAACATCCTCCCGTTGATGTCTGCAAGTTTTCTATTTTAGGATGTACCGGAGAAAAACTCCCAAGATGAGTCCCTGTAAAGGTGACTCAACAATACACAAGGTAAATGATAATTCCCAAAATAATGATTTAAATACAATTTTTAATCAACACCAACTCATTTACATAGCATATGCAAAATTATTTTAAATGTGATAAAATAAAATGTAAAATAAAGCATATTAACCTTTTAATCCAAAAGCCTACAGCAGTAATAAAGCATGATGAATATACAATAAGATAAATGTTTTTATAAATAAAGACTAAAACATAAGAACAAATAATAGCTAACTTCTTGCCATTGAAAAACTGAACGAGTTCAAAATATAGCAATTTCAAGTGTGACTTTATCTGTTTTATCCTTTTCTACTTTTATTATTACTTATATATATTGTTTTTGGATATTGGGCGCGCGCGAAAAAGCCACACTAGCTGTTTTATATAGAATTATTCATTGCGTTTAAATTCTGACTGCATGGCAATCTAAACTCAGAGTTTAAAGATCCAACGCAATAATACCCTTGGTATTAGAAATAGTTAATAGAGCACAAATGCAAAATAACCTCTAAACGTTATAGGTATCATTAACATAAAAGCGATATTTCCCCGTAAAATCTCTTCAGATACTACAAAGTATGACATAAATAATAAATAGCAAATGTCCTGCATGGTTTGACAATAGTCAAATTAAATATTTGCTGAAGTGTCCATACTTGAAGCAGAAAATGGTGGTTTAGCTCAGAATAAATAAATTAAATTAGTTATCCTGTTGGCATTGCTTACTGGTATTTTCCTGGTATGTTATTGGTTTGCCTGTTTACGAGTACCTTTGGGAGGACTGTCGATAATTGAAGTGAGATAAATCTGTATTTTCCGCTGTACTTTCCATCGGCTAACGTTTAATTATCGCTTCCGTAAAACCGCTTAGACAGCTGATCCTAACTTTTGGCATTCTGTGTGGAATTTTGTTACTCTGCCTCCACACAAAGGTAGTTTCCAAACACCAGTCAATACTTTTCACGTAAAGGAGCCAACCAATGAAATTTGTATTTAGTATCACACTATATGTGATCATTAATATTTTAGAAAGTACCCATTTTGATTTGGCAGGAGGTCACTGCATTTAAGGGTGTGATCCATTGTTTATTTCCCATTGTTCGCGACCTAGACGGTTCTTCTTAAGACACTTAAGTGGAGAATGAAGACACTCACCCCCCCTCCTTGCCTACGCCATTAGCTATCAAATTTTATCCACCATTGGTACATTTTCTTTCTCAAAAATGTTCGTTATATGAGTGACCAAGGTGAATTAAATAATTTAACTAATTGCATTCTACAGGAGAGCACATGCATTTTATTTCTTTAAATTCACAACAAACATTTTTCTCACCATTACTACAGTAGCAATAATTGATTTATATCACTCGGTTTCTTCCGAGATCGTGTATATTCAATCAAGGAATTTTTACTCTTTTCTAACACTGAACTTAGTTTGTATACATTTCACTATAAGCTTGAAGTCGGCAAAGTAAATTATGCAAAACTCAACAAGGCGTTTTAATTATTTCGTAGATCGAGGACAAGATTTTAATTCAGTGCGAAAATTATACCCTCTGTTGATCTATTGGAAACAATAAAAAGGCAATATTCAGACAAAACATTAAAAGAACCATGTTCATTTGTGGTTATTAAAATAAATGCATCATGGTTTCAATAAACTTTTCAACCATTCTTTATGTTGCTGTGGGCGAATGTATATAAATATAAAATAAGAAATAAAAGAAACTTCTTTATTTACTTATCAATGTTAATATTAAATGAGAAAATTGAAATCTAGCAATATCTGAATCAGATAAGTAGATAGAAAATCGAAAAGTATAAATTGATAAATAAAGAGCTTAATGGACATGTGATAACAAATGGAAAATCTTTTGAAAAATTACTAAAGGAAAATAATATTTGAATTTTCTGAGTTTGACATAAATTATTTTTTTACCATCGGCATTAGATATGTATCCCAACTTCTTTAAATATGCTTAATAGTGAATAATGAATGAGTTGGGCAATTTTCAACGAAGTGTTTCCAAAACTTCAGAAGGTAACGCATCAATGTAACTTTTTCGTCAGACTGTTAAGTAGTTAAACTGGAACAAACAGGTAATAAAAATAATAATAAAAAGAGAAATACATAATAGAATTATTTTATACAATAATTAATAATTCTACACATTTAAAAATATTCCCTACTATAATCCGGTAGAAGAAACAATATTTGTAATATATATTTAAGAGGAATATATAAATAATTTGATAGTATTCCATAAAGCATTTTACAAGAAGAGCGGAGAAGGGAGGGAGAGGAAGAACAGTAGAAGGGTGAACAAGAATCTGTAAAGGGTTTGTTACTAGCTGGAATACTTGGAAACAAGAGTATTAGTCTCGTTCCATCCCTTAACCCCCAATCCCCCCTGCTGAGATAATAAAGCGCGTTGTACTTGTTCATTTCCTTGCCCCACCACTTTCATTTCCTCGACATATCTCGCTGTTGTCTTTGGCGATGCTAATACTGTTTATTGTGAAGGAAACGGCTTCAAGTGACAGTGCTGTGCGTGCTAACTCATTTAGCTAAATCCATTATGAAACAGCATTTCCTTCATGAAGAGGCACCTCGATTTTCTTAGGATGAATATGTCCCAACTTGCGTATGCATTTATAATTCTACTGTAGTTCTACCAAGAATATGGTTAGTTAGATTAAATGTATATTATACAGTACATATACGCGGGAGATCACAACTTCAAGGTCATTTATTTCCAGCATGCCGCGCCACAAGTGGGTTGTGCCATCATATCGATAGTTTCCCACGGGTCTTTTTTTTTATTTTTTTAAGTACATGTATTTACGTTTTTTCATATCAAATATATATATATATATATATAATTTTTTCTGTTTTTATTTTTGGTTAAGTATATATATTTACAATTTTGTCATACCAAATATATATATATATATATATATATATATATATATATATATTTACAATTTTTTCTGTTTTTATTTTTGGGTTAAGTACACATATTTACAATTTTGTCATTTCAAATATATATATATTTACAATTTTTTCTTTTTTTATTTTTGATTAAGTACATATATTTACAATTTTGTTATACCAAATATATATATATATAAATAATTTTTTTCTGTTTTTATTTTTGGTTAAGTACATATATTTACAATTTTGTCATACCATATATATATATTTACAATTTTTATGTTTTTATTTTTAGTCAAGTACATATATTTACAATTTTGTCATACCAAATATATATTTGCAATTTTCTGTTTTTATTTTTGGTTAAGTACAAATATAATGCAGTACAAGCATGGTTTTTGCTTTTTAGTGTAGCATATGACACAATTATAAACTATGTTTCATTTATGCACAATGAAGTAGTAATTTATGTTAACAATAACTGGAAAGTAGTATGGGACAATTTCCCACCCATAGTTTCGCTACAAATAATTAAGTTATGTGGTTGGTAAATGACACCTTAATCTAGTGTTGTCGGCATTTTGGTGTAATTTTAGGAAATTAACCCGGATGAGGGAAGACTTCGTCATGAATCCTGTTCGGTGTTGCCTGAAATAGGGTAAGAATGGTTATAAAGAAAGAATGCGTAAGGAAAGTGTGTAAAGGATAGGAATAAAAGTGTTAAACTTAGCAACGTCGAAGTTCGTAGCTTCAGACAGTTTATGATATGTTTGTCACTATCCTAATGTAGTTTTAGGAAATTAACCCGGATGTGGGTAGCCGTCGTCCTGTTGTTGCTGAAACAGATAAAGAATAGTTATAAAAATGGATAATGCGAGAGAGGAAAGTATGTAAATGATAGAAGAAAAAAGTGATGTACCTACTAGCGTTGAAGTAATCAGTGTACTCTGTAGGTAGCACCAGAAAAGTGATGATATGTGTATTGTTGCTTTGGGCAGGAACTCTGCTCCGAATTTGTTGCCTGAAATAGAGTAAAAATATTATAAAATGGACCATGTGAGTGAGAAAAGTATGTAAAGATTAGAAGAAATGAAGTGATGTACTTACCAACGTCGATGTGTAGATACAGAAAGTTGATTGTATCCTATTTGAAACGGTACCCGTTGGGGTGACGAATGATACCTTCAGGGAGGTTGTTATATGCAGAAGGTATGGTTCCGTCCTCGAGTCTCAGCACGGATTTAACATCATATTGAGTGTTTAATGATACTTGTCCCGACGAGAGCTTTGTAGTTTAGGTCTGTTATAGCGTTGAATGAAGCTATCTGTCAAGGGCTGATGAGATATTGTAACACTTTATGCTGCATGTTGACATTACGACGTCCAAGGGGAAACTGAGGGAAGAGGTAGATTTTTCCATGCCTGCTCATGTACGCTCAAGGCCATGTAACATCACCAAAAAGATGGCGCGGGTTACCTAAGACCTGTCTGGCGCCAAGCTGTCTGTTTATTGTAAACTTGTTTGGACATGCACGTCAAACAAGTCCAGACCTGCATAGGATGTCCGGCGCGGTGAGATGAAGACAAGTGACGTTACAGTTTGGCTGTGAACAAGTTTTCCGTGCCTACTCGGCGTGTACGCTCAAGGCCACAAACATGTAGTACACTCAAGCTCATATGACATCACCAAACTAGATAGGATTGAACATATCGGAAGTATTCTTTTGGGGGTATACGAGATGTGTTCAAAACCGACCGAACTTTTGAAATTAGCGTCTTAACCAGCACAGGGAGCGTGCTGTAGCTACTGAGCACACCTAGTGCCAATTTTACTTGTTTCGCTATGATCGCTATTTGCCGAGCTACAGCCGCTGAAATGAGCATGTGCACAAGATGTTCGTAACAAAGTATAACAGTTCGTAACAGTTAGTGACAAAGTGACAATTTTTTTAGTAATGTTTAACGCCCATTTTTACTACTGAGCCACCACAGGCGGTCAAAGTAACAATGAAAGAGCTTGAAGAACAACATGTGTGTTTGTGCTTGTGTGAAATTTTGCTACAAACTTGGCAAAGCTTTTACAGAGACATTTCAATTGCTTAGCCAAGCATACGGGGAGGACTGTATGAGTCGCTGCTATGAGTATTTTAAGAGCTTTGAGTCGGTCCTGGGGTGTAGTACTTGCCTTCTAAACCCAAGATCGCGGGTTCGATCCCTTTTCGGGCGTAAAAATCTTAAGTATGGCTTCCTTAAGAAGGGAAGTAAATCCGTGGGTCCCATGTAGTATATTTACGGCCCGATAAAGAATCTCAAGCCCGAAAAAAGAGACCTCTGAGCAAAATTGATTGGCCGTTTCGCGCCCTGATTTGAATGGGACGCTGATGACCTGAGATGTTAAAGAGCGTCCGTAAACAAACTAAATAAAAAGCGTTTTAAACACGGCAAAATGTCGGTCGGTGAGGACCTGAAAAACCTTCCACATCAACAGATAATGACCATGTCGAGAGAGTTCTGCTGTGCTTCGTGGAAATCATCGTTTACCTGTTCGTGAAGTTGCTGATGAAGTGGGAATAGCATCAAATTTTGAGTGGCAAATTTGAGATATCTCTTGTCAGTACAAAATTCGTGCAGCATTTGTTGGCTAACGATCAGAAACAGACCCATTATTGAAATCAGTCAGAAACTGCTTACTACTGCAAATGACAACAAAAACTTCCTTAAGAACATCATAACACGAGTTGTTATGGCTATGATATTGAAACTAAAGCGCAGTCGTCGCAATGAGTAGGCAAAGGTTCTCTTCGTCCAAAAAAGCACGCTGAGGTAGGTCAAAGATCAAGCCGGTGTTGGTTGTGTTTTTTGACTGCTAAGGTATTGTCCATCAAAATTTTGTACTACGTGGTCAGATGGTTTTTGGTGTTTGGATTATGTTATTGGTCGATCTCCGGGTCAGTTTAATTGACGGGTTTGGGAGGGTTCAGGGTGGCATAGTGACATCGCCGGCACTTCAAGATGATGATGGTGTTAGTGTGGACTAATGGCGTTCCGATGATGGAGATGTATTTTGAATGAGTCGTTCAAAAAGTGAATGTACCTGAAAAAAGAGATGCGGGCACGTTAGCGACGAATAGACATGCTTGAAGTATAGAAATCTTAAAGAACAGTAGTTTCATTTTTGTCATTTATCCGTAGAATAGATGAAGGTGACAACTATTCATGTTTAATGTACTTATCTAAAAAATTGGCAGGATAGTGAACGACAGGTTTAACTTTGCTTAAATGGATCAAATTACCACATTATTTTGCAGACATGCACTGCCCATGTCTCTTGTATTATTGTAGTATGAGTCTGTTGTAATCTTAATTGGAAATTCTGAATTTGTGAAATTTGCAGCATCTGTGCGACAGATAGGCGACTGCGTAGTGATCCCGATGTTCATTGTAGGGCCTTTTTTTTTTTTTGCCACAACGGCGACTTAGAAAATTGATGCAGGGCAAGAGGAGCATTCATAAATAACAAATAGTGGTTGATTGAAGGCAAATACTCCGATGAATTGTGGATTTTTGCTATTCATAATATAGGTATAGATCTGTGCAGGTCCGTTGGCATAAGCGAGTCTATCAATAGCTGTGCCCTTGTTTTTGAAATGTATGTCCAGACCATGTTGAAGCGTTTTAAAACAATCTCAGAAATGGCCATAGTTGAAATTTGGTTATAGCGACAGGGAGGGGAAAGGTTGATCATTGACGAGTGCGGTGAGATTGAAGTGTTTGAAATTATACAGATTTTAAGATACGTCACCCTTGGAAGCTTTATCGAACTTCATGGCAATGATCATTCTTCGGGTGATTTTTTCCAATATAATATCGTTAAATTGTTCCCACATGCTTTCCTTAGGTACGTTTAGGGTTTGAAAGTCCGCGTCTTTGAAGTGATATTTAACGTTGCTCTTTGCGAGAACAGTCTGATGCGCTATTTTTATGGTGAGGTTGGGTCCCACCTGCTTGATATGAAGTTTGGCGGTGATGAACTTGTTGTATCCTTTGAATAAAGACTTTTTGGAAAGATATGATATTGTGGGGTGGAAGGTGTGAGCTTGACGGTGAGGTTAAAGTTAATAAGTACGAGCATTGATGGAAAAGCCCGCTTGAAAGGCACCCCATGAGCTGCACTATTTTACTTTTCTGGTGTAGGCATTTCGCCACCGCTTGCCGGATCGAAATATCCATATTCCGTAGCGTCGTCTGCGACCCGGGGCTCATGATGTCCTTGGAATAATTTAGTAATATTGCAAGATACGTTTTGAAGGGATATCCCGGTTGAGGCATACAACGTCGTTATTGAGAGAAACGTATATCTGACTAAAAAGAAAATTTAGAGAGTTGATGTGGAAGGTGACTTCGTCCGCATCCGCTATATGGTTGCCGTCCTCCTTGACGCTTTTAACGAATGCCTCGAGAACACATAAGACCAGTCCAGGTAATCGTCGCCATTTTAAGAGTAATGGAACTTGATAGGCGTGTTTATAGTTGCAGTGCTTTGCTGGTTCAGATAGATGGTTCGTTATTTGTTGATGTTGATTTGAATCGTTAGGTTACGAAATATGTCCGATTTCTAGTTCAAGCACACGGTAAACATTATGAAATAATATCGTTCGTGATCTTGCGTTTCCCGCATTTGGTTTTAGACTACATTCTTTTCTTTCTGCGAGCGGCTTTTATTCCGATGCGTGCCAAGCCCAACATAGAATCTATTTTGTCACCCGCTTTTCGTTTGAGATTATTGCTCATCTCCTTTAGCCAATGTCGAAAAGGTTGCTTGGGCAAACCATGTCAGAGATGACGATTGCGCCCTTTTTAGGGCTTCTATACGTATGGTAAACAAGGCTCGAAAAATCTGCCCAGAACGCCAAATGCCCTTTTCCCTTTTTATAACGAAGATTCCTGTAAAGAACGAAGTCGCGATTGCCCAATCCGCTACCGGTCTGATTTAATTAATGGCGATGGATAACATCATCGTTGTTGTTCATATTGCCGATCTGAAGGAGAGTACTAAAGTCAAAGAAGATTCGTCTGCAGATGGCAGGAAATCGCCTAAACCGTTCCTTAAAACCAAGCCGACGGTGTTGAAAACTTGCTGAAGTAAGGAAACCCAATTGAAAGGGAAGGAGGATTTTTCAACCGCGAGCCTCTTCATCAAATCCTTTTCCAAGACGGTGCTGTCCAACACCTTGGCAAAAGTATAGGCAAAAATGAAACGATTAGATTGCAGTACCCCAAAACCCCGTAAGGAAATCCCGTGTGTAGATCCACGGGGTTCGAATGCGATGGACGTTGTACGATGTCTATATTCGGGAGGAATCTGAGCATCTTGGATATGCACGGTGAAGGGACGAGCTTCTTTAGCACGTATCTGCGCTGGGAGATCTCAACCGGTATGGGTAACTAGAACGCTTTGCAGTTAGCTACGATAGTGTCATACTTAAAAATTCTTGATTTGTTGACATTGTTGGACGCAAATTTTATGACCCCATGTGATGCGAACGATTTTAATACATAGGGCAACACGTCAACGCAAGTGTAGGTACTTTTGTGCGTAAAGTATCTGGGTTTTCACAGAATCGCTTCGCCAAGTTGGTTTTCACATACGTTGTTATTGGTCGTGTAGTGCGTAACTTATTTAAAAATATGTTTGAAATGTTTTTTTGGTGAATTTGGGGCCTACACCTGATTGTAAAAATCTGGGGATTCCTTGTGTTTGGAAAATATGGTGCTGAAAGCCTCGATAATGTTTTCATCGACTTTGGCTGCAAGAGGTACTGCCCATGCGAATTTGAAGAATACACCTATTACGGTTAGGACATAAGCGTAAGGTTTGTTGTGCTGCTTAATGTTGTTCATGGCGTTTAGACCTGCCTCCCAAAAGTCGTCTTATCATCACATGATAATTTCCGGTGGTAAATCTCTTTCTAGCCTGCTGCGAAGGGTGTAGCTCTCTTTTCCCCAAAGAAAGGACACTAATCTCTCCATGGATATTTCGGTTGCTTTGGGAAGATGTTTGGCTGCTCCTAAACCCGCGAAATGGTGATTTTATTTTAATCGTCATCTAAATCCATTATAGCTGAACGTTTCCCACTCTAGATGCTCCTCGTGTTTTGCGGATATCCAGATCTCTATCTAAGTTCGTACATATTGCAGAGATGAGCAATGTTGCGAACTCTTTTGAGTTTTTTTTTTTTTTCCCCGCAGTCTTCAATTTGCGCACTCATTTGGACGAAATTCTCTTTTTTGGTTCTATCGCATCGACAAGGCTTCAGACCTACCAATTGCAAATGATTTTATAATGTGCTAAATTCAAAATCGATTTAAGAAAATGCAACTCTTCTGAGTTATAACTGGCATAAGGAGGGAAGATGTAGACAAATTATTCAGCTTTTTACTACAAAAAGCAGTTAAATGCATAAAGGATAAGTAACTTTTTGTATAGTACCAATTTTACTAATATTGAAGTCTGACATCTGGGAATTCTATATATTTCTGTTGGGCGAATTAATGGTTCGTGCTCTTCAATATATTATAGCTACATTTTAGTTTGTTAACGATTTTTAGATTCTCATATATTGCTATAAGTAATGTACACTTTTCAGTTCAGATTCAAAATATAATGAAAGAACTATTTGGTCTGCAACAAAATTCTAAGCCCAAATATATTTTTACGATATTTTATTGCAAATTAGATACAATGCAATTTTATATTCACAAACGTATATATTTTCATAGAAGTTCATACCGCCACGGGTGGCCGAGGTCGTTAAGGCACGGACTCGTGAGCGGGAGGTCTGCGGTTCGAATCCCGCCAGGACCGTCCTCCCTGACTGGGGTTTTTTCCAGGTTTTGCTCAGTCTTCATAACTGGCAAATGCCGGGGAGGTACCTAAACTTAGGCCTGGAATGCTTCCTTCCTTAAAAAAAAAATCCTTTCCCAGTTTATCATTTCATCTCATGTATCATCAGTGTCCACCGCCTGTGGTGCCTCAGTAGTGAAAACGGGCGTTAAACACTACTAAAAAAAAACAAAAAAAAAATACAAGTTCATCATTGATTTGTCACCGCCAAAAGTTTTCATATATTTAATTCTCATTGACATAGTCTTTACTAACTTTTGGAATTCATTTGTACTCTCGTATATTAGACCATATAAATGTTGTATTTTATATAGAATAGCTGCCTAGTCATAAATAGTTTTAAATGCTTTTTTATCTAATTAGTATTCGTTCTGTGAATTTAGTAGAAAATGCACTTACAACATTTACTTGCTCTGCCTTGTTTGATAATTTGTTTGTATTATAAAATTAACTCTTGATAAGGCAGTGTTTGTCTATTCACCAACAGCTCTATAATTCAAATGCACATCAATCTTCAGTCTGAGAAGATTGGATCAATTTTCTGGCAGGAAGATAAATGGACTGCGGATAAATCCAGTAAAAGTATGATTGTGGGCAGGATTCAGATATCCTATTGCTAGCAATTTGGTTTGTTGGCACAGTTTGTGCTTGTTTGTATGAAAAGACGTCATTAAACACCGTTCCATTTTCCACACCCTCTGATATTTTAAGCTATTAAGTAAGCCTCAGGTTGTACAGTAAGTAACGCTCCCTGGAAATGACTTTGATGATTTTTCTCTGAGAAACTATTTTGCAATGTTATTAAAGGCTGCAACCAGTCTCATACAAATCTGGTTTTTGCGGTGACTCATCTTTCGAATATTCCACTTATTTTATATAAGGAAGAGAACAGGACCATTTGCGTAATTCATTATGATTTTTAACTATGTTATAAATAATAATACAGTTTATATCATTATACTTTCATAGTTTTTATATCTTGAATTTCACTTGTTTTGTTATGCTAAGTATTTTTAGAGGGATAATTTAGTTAACAGGAAAAAAAAACAAACATGTGTATAATTTAGCAAACTCGCACAAAAGATTTCACTTAATGCTGATCTCTTACCCGCACATCACTTATATGTACTGTTCACTTATTCTCATCTATCCATCCTTTATTTGAAGAAATATTTTTACATTTTCTTCTAAATGACGATTAAAAATTGCACAACTATGCTTAGTTTGTTGTGCGAGACGCCAAATATAATTTTTCAAGAGAAAACCATGTTTGGAAATGCATGTATTTGAGCACTGTGAGACATCAAAGTTAAACAGCCCTTCGGTTATGGCGATGGGCTTGTGTTTCACATTTTGTCAGAAAACCTCCACCAGCCCAACAGGAACATCACATCGTGCATTTAAATGCAAAAGGGGTTCAAATTGTCGACCGCTAACGTGGTTACAGGGCATACATCAGTTTGTAGAGTTGGCACATTGGGTTAAACATTTGTGGTTGCTTGCAAAGTAATTCATGTGTTAAATGGATCAGTACGATAAGTACGCCGTTGATGTCACAGAAGTCACTGAAGTCTCGAGAAGGGAGCATGAGCTTGCACAGCATGCATGTGTGGGCGGAGGAAAACCCGAAACGCAAGTGGTTAACAGTAATCAATGTTAACCTTGGGCTGCAGAAGGAGGACCCTAGCGCACGGATCCATGCAGATGCAAAATACTTCGCACTAAACTACAAATATTTGACCGCGTGCGTCAATTTCTGCACCGCCAATGTACGGTCTGTAATTACGTTAGAACTCGACATTTCAAATCCCCTTTGTAGTTAAATGCACATGTATTGTTCTTGTTGTATTGGAGGAGGTTTTTTACAAAACATGGAAAGCATGTCCAACACCATATCTGAAGTGTTGTCACACTTTGGCGTCTCACAGCGTCCAAACTGTGCATTTTCTGCTTGAAAAATAATAAGTGCACTGGGCTCAACAACATATTAAGCGTTGTTGTGAATCACCCGATATACTTCTCCATGTATCTAAATATATAAAAAATAAGTATATGTTTAGGGTGAATCTATAGAATCAAGTAAATGGTTCAAGGAACATGAATGTAACATTACCATCTCCAAACAAATGTGCAAAATTAACTGCCATTAAGACTTTGGTGAGGGGTGTAGGTTTGAGAATGATGATAAAGTCATTGATTTGCATTTTTGCTCACTCTTCAAGATTTATGTAATGATTTCATCTCAACGTATCACAACAGTATTTTAAAAGATTTCATGAACAATATTCTGGCCAAAAACACCAAATATATCTCAAGTCTCAAGTGATTTACAAAAATAATAATAATCTCATTGTTGTCTTTGATTATTTTTTTGATACAATCTTTTATTGTTTCTTAAGCCCCCAAAGGCATCTAGCGCTTCTATTCTGTGTAGAGCTAAATAAAGGCATGACCTAATGACGTGAATTGTAAAGATAAAATTGTTAATTATTAACACTCTCTGCCAATATTAAATTGGGTAATTCACAACTAGTTTTATGTTAATTATTATTCATTTATAGAAAATTTCTTGGCTTTACCAAAATAGTTGTCTTATTTTTTTTTTTTTTTAACTTTCGAATGTACTGGGGAATATTACTCAAAATCTGGCTGCATAATAATATAACAATTGTAAATATAATGTTTTAATCATCATCTATTTATATATATTACATTGATCTAAGGAATACTTTTTTTGAAACCGCACATTACTTATTAGGTTGATCATATGAAATATACATTCAGAGTGCGTGAAAGAGAGAGAAAATTGGTGATATAATTTTTGTTTATGGATGCCTTAAAAGTGCTATTATTATATGACAAACTAATGATACACAAATAATTGTTAAATATTACTGTCTCTTGTATCATTACAGCATATTTTAATGTTTAAATGCAAGATAGCAGGCTTTCGGTTTTCACTTTCGCAGAAGAGAAACTTGATGCTGTAGCGGAATTAGTGAATTCAGTCACGCAAGTCATTACGGGCTGATGTCGTCTTCTGTTTATGTTAAGGAGAAATCTTGGTGTGCAGGCTTCACTAATGAAACGTTGCTTTGATTAATGCTAACTAGGTCTGCTCGTTAATATCGCCTGCCGCCTGTGGTGCCTCAGTAATAAAAACTGGCGTTAAACACTATTAAAAAAAATAAGGTCTGGTTTGTCCGATTTGCCCTTGCAAATTTGAAATAATCGGATGTAAACGAGCGGCTATATGTATTCAAAACTTCCATTATTATTTAAACTTCAATTATAATATAACTCAACACTGAGTTACTTATAGCTTTTTTGTAAAAGTTATAAATAAAAGAAACATATAGTTGCTTTCTCATGTCCGTGACATTTAAAATTACTATTTCATAAAACTGTAATAACTTTTACCTTGAGTAAATGTCGTTTTATTATCATCTAACGTCTATACATTAGTACATTGTGGCGTATGAGGATTGACAATGTATGGGAACTAGTGCGTGTATTATAGCGCAGTGACTTTGGAGAATTGAACGTGTGGAAAGTAATTCTGTACATACGTTGGATTTGCAGTTTTGGTTTTTCATTTTTGAGTATATTTTGTTAGTTCTTTAAATTTGAACCGAGATAATCTATGCAAATGTAAACGCAATCAAATAGTACTGGCCCTATGTATTAACATTATAAATAATGTGCTCACCTAGACTTGTCCATCGAGCTGGACATCCCTGAGCATACTCTCTTCAAGTTCCAGCGCTCGACTCTTCCTGTTAAAAAAGGATTACGCGTTGCCCTTCTGCGCATGAGCATAGATTCCCACGTTTAATTCTCCAACTCCATAATACACGCACTAGTCCCCCCTCCCGCCACATTGTTAATATTGTAGTATACGGAGGGGTTGACAATGTAAAGAGCTGTATTAAGTTCGCTAAGAAGTAGAACGGTGGAAAGATTATGTAAAGAAAAATTCAGATTTGCGCATGTGCAACAACATGGGGATTAAAGAACGTTCTTTAACGGATTTTGCGAGTCGAGTGTGTGAGATTGAGGAGAGTGGATGTGCCTCCGACTGGTTAGTGATCTTGGTTGGCATCCATTAAGGATTTGCAGGCTAGCTCTACATAGGTGCTCTAGTACGTATCGATGCAGTAATGAAAGGTGCAGTTTCTGCAAGATCAAATTGCAAGAACCCAAAGTAATATCGTAGTTGCTATTTTTTCATTATGGTTACAAAAATGTACCTGCCAGGGTGGTGAAGGAAGTTTATTGTATGGACATATTTTTTGTTATGATATTTAAATACATGGCCAGGGTTCATGACAATTTCCTTGCCTTGTGATTTTATTTTACAGCTAGGGGCATCGCGAGGTCGCAAGCTTGACACCTGATTAAAAACGAAACAAGATAGAAACAAAAAAGAGTGGAAAAAATTAAAGAGAGAGAGGGGATAAAATAGAAAAGAAAGAGCAACCCTTATGATTGAAAATATATAATTTTTTTTACTCTACCGGCAGACGACGTAGTTTACTGTCTGTATAGAAACATGCCCATTGTAATTAGTTTATAACCTGAACTACAAGTAGCTATTGTCCGGACGTTATTTCTATGTGATAAGGTGTAATTGGATATTCAGAGTTATTTTTTGTTTGATTTGTTTTAGGTGTATTAATAATGTTAATTCTTTTGTGTGTCTTTCTCTGTTTGAAAATGTATTTACTTTGTAATGTGCGCAATGCGGGCCCTACTTTTTGTATAAAAAATTAATAATGACGAAACTGTATGTTATAAAAGTTAAGATTTCTTGCAAATGGTTAATGTCAGCTTCTTTTGGCAATCAATTTGTATAGTAATTTAAGGACCCTTGTACAGTTTATTATATAATTTTTGTTAAACTTCCTCAGTGTCTTTTAATTGAGAGTTTATTAATTGTTCTAGAACTTATATAGAGGTGTTGAATATAGTTGCTTGATTATCATTTATAAATTATTTTTATTTATCATTTCATTATCAGAGATAATCAAGCAAACAAACGAGAAGACCGCTCTGTAATAGGAGACATTTTAGTCTAGTCACCCTCTGCACCGCTTCACCGTTGTCACTGCACAACTATTGGTGGTGCAACTATTCAAAACGCAACTTAAGACAATAGGTGGTTTCAAATCATCATCTTTGGTTCCTGTCGTCGACTATAAGGTTGGATCCACTCTAAAGCACACAAACTCTGTCCTGGGTGATTGAGTTCTCACCTATGGTGATCCAGTAAACAGTCTTCGCGTTATTTGTACGTCTTCAGCGGAGTGTTACTCTACCGTGCAGTAGTTTATATTTGTTTCTTTAAAAGTGCAACTATTTCAGAGATACTAGAAAAAGAAACACAAAAAATTATTACTGGTATTCCATTCTCAGTTAATAAAACAATATAATATGGCGCAAAACAATTTCAATCTTGTTTACTTCCAATCATTCTGTATATACTTTGTGGTTATTATTATTTTATTGTTATTATTATTATTATTTAATTTTTCAGGTATTTTTGTAATATTCAGGTACCCCATTTATTTTCTTTATTTTTCATAATATATTCAGATACAGAGAACAATGATTAAGGTGAGTCGGGGCAGGTGGGCATATGGGGGAAACGAATTGTAGCATCAAGTTCGTTAAGAAGTTGAAATGCCAGTTGGAAAAATTACATAAAGAAAAGTATGGCGTGAACATGAACACAACAGGGATTAGATAGTGTTTTTATGGATTTATGGGGGTAGGTCCATAAGTTTCCGGCCTTCACAAAATCATTGTCTGGTGTCATACCTATCTCTTAAGTAAACAATTCCAGCTGTAATTCCGCTCCGCTGTGTTCAGTTGGGCAGATACAGTTGCATAAAGAAGGACATGTGTAGAAGAGTGTGACACGTTCAAAACAGAGTTTCGAGGTGTTATTAAGTTCTTCATAAAAGAAGGACTTACTCCAAATGAAATTAAAAGCGATTGGACGGCGTATGTGGGGAAGCATCCCCCTCATATTCTACCGTAAATGAATGGGCCAAAAATTTTCGAATGGATCGAGAAAACATTGAAGACGAAGAGCGTGCAAGTCGGCCCTTGGAGGTGCTCACTCCTGAAAACATCGCTCTTGTGGAAGGAGAAATTATTGAAGACCGGTGACTCAAAGTTACAGAAAAAGCAGCAAGATTGCGCTTTTCTAAAACAACAGTCCTTCGAATTATCCATGAACGTTTAAACACGAATAAGGTTAGTGCAAATGGATGCGTAGACTTCCTTTCTCAGTCCAAAAACAGCAACGAGTCACCTGTTGTCAGGCATTTTTGGAGAGCTGCCGTGGCAAGGAGATAGAAGTTCTACCAAACATTGTTGCAGAAGATGAAAATAAGGTCCTCTATTTGATTACTTGTCCAAAAGAGAATAAATAGAGTGCCATAAACCTAGCGATGCACTGCCTCTAAAGGCCAAAGCTATTCAGTCAACCAAGAAGATCGTGGCCAAAATCTTTTGGGACTGTAAAGGTGTACTCTTCATTGATTTCAAAGAGAGGAATACTACAGTAAATGGGGAATATTATGGTGGCCTATTGCACAGACTACATCCTTTCATCAAAGCTGAGTTGTGGTGTGCACCTTCTTCACGACAACGTGCCTGTGCACACATCTCTTGTTGCAAAGGAAGCTGTGAAGAAATGACTTTAAGGAGATCTACCACCCACCCTACAGCCCAGATCTAGCTCTCAGTGAATTTTTCCTATTCTCAAAACTCAAGAAGGACCTTCGAGGAAGGAAATTTAAGTATGACGAAGAAGTGAGGGATGCTGTTTATTGCCCATATTGTAGACAAAACTTCTGTTTCTTTGGGGGGGGGGATAAAATGTTAATTCAAAGATGTGAGAAGTATATTGCAATAAAAGATAACTATATTGAAAAGTGAAATATACTTTTTATCTTTATCATATCTAGAAAATGCTTAGACTGGAAACTTATGGACTTACCCTCATAGCAAGTCTAGCGTGTGAGCTTGGGGTGAATGAATGTGCCGTTGACTGCTACGGGGTAGCCATCTTGGTTAGCATCTATCATGCCCTTAAGTACTAGTTATTGTTTAAAATACAATTTCCGTATCGTTTAAATAATGTTTATATGTTCACTGCACATTATTTTCCTAATTTGATCCCTTTTTCAGTGTGAAGGTTAGGAATTCTTTAGAATAATATTGCAGTTACTTCCTTAGTCCGATCCCAGTTCGTTAAATCGTTACAGAATAACATTTTAGGCCATGGCTAGCAGCGGATCGTGATAGTATTTTCGTACTAATATAGTTGTGTATTTTGAAAATTTCTACCCAAGAAGCGATCGAAGGTATAAATACAGAAAGAGTGATTTTGTAACCTATTTTAGAATGTTCGTGATGCTATTTTTGGCGGAAATGATACAAAATTGTTCAAACTTGTATTTTATAATTCCTTTAAATATTGTATTTAAGTATTATTTTTAGAAAAATACTTGGGTAATAATATTTTTGCCTGGGAGAGTTTATTGTTGTTTAATTTTGTATATAAACCAATTAAAGAGACCAATCCTTATTTTCAAAGTTAGTTAGGAAATTAATATGAACAAATCTTCACTTTTTTACTTAATTCTTGCTAAACCACTCTGGTGAATGGTCTTTTTCCTGCTAATATCGCTAGTGATATAGGTAGTAGGTTGTAGGTTGGTGATTTTTACCTAGTTACAGCAGCGCACATGGACCAAAGCAATTATAAAACAACAAAAGAAATTTGCAAAAGAAATAACATGTTCTTCATTCTCTCACCCCATAGGATGGCGGTTCTATTCGAGATATTGTGCAAAAGAGTTCCACAGCTACAAGGACTATACTACCTGGTTATACAAAGTTTATAGGGCATGCAACAAAGTGAAGACAACGGCATCCACATAACGACGACATGGACTGAGGCAGAACCTATAGCACTATTTTGATTGACATATTCGAGTAAAATCATGACCCGTGCTAACCTTATCTCTGTAAAACAATCTGTAATGGTTTTTGAAAACAAACGCTTTAAAAATCGCAGTCGAATTTGACATTAGAGAAAGAAAATAGAATTAAAGGAAGAAACGTGATTATGTACATTTCAAGAAACATCACTGCCAGAAAAGTATATGATATTTTTCAGAGTAAATAATAATTTGTTTGTAGTAACTTAATATTTTCCATACTACTTGGACATCTTCTTTATTTCGTTCATTCCGAAATGCATTTTTATGGTTGTATAAACATATCGTTTTTAAAAAAGCGAAAATTAAAATAAGAGCTGCAGATTATTTGTCTCTCAGAAAATATTACCAAATGCCAAAAGTATTACTCCTGCTTTCTTACTTAGTAAATTGAAATCAGAAATCTATAAATAGTATGATGAAGTTGAAGGGTTATGTAGATAAACCTAGCACGGTTAAACTTTTGAGCGTTTTTGACTCGCTAGAAACCACGTTTTCTCCTGAAATCTTTTCTTCTTTTACACTAGGAAGCACAGTGGCTTTCCTACTCTTTCCTTACTGCCCATTTGCCGGCTGCTAAGTCGGATTTCTTTTTTGAATACTTTTGTACTTTGGGTTTGTCCGAAACTCGGTGGGAGCTCGTGTGTCACTGTTCTGCGACGATCTTTTTCAGCAAGACTTACCC
This sequence comes from Metallyticus violacea, assembly GCA_030762175.1. NCBI lineage: Eukaryota > Metazoa > Arthropoda > Insecta > Mantodea > Metallyticidae > Metallyticus > Metallyticus violacea. Next base: position 123,015,676 of record CM060833.1, read on the forward strand.
ACAAAATTTATGTTTCAAAACTGGTAAATTTAGATTGACTTTTGTAAAGTGACCTGAGGGGCTTATTAAATATTGTATATTAATGATCTTTAGATTGGTTTTCACTATTTTACAATAGCGTTTTTATGTAAACTTTAAGTATGCTGCATATTAAAGCTGATTTCGTAATAACATTTTTTCACCATGGTTTGAATATGTGAGAAAAATATGTAAGATAATATGGTGATTTCAAAACCGTGCTTATTTTCAACTGACTGTATGAAAATTTATGAATAAAAAATGAAAGTAGTGCTTCATTGATTTGCAGCTCAAACTATGAATTTATAATGCAAGTGCATGTTTTGAATTATCATTATTGAATTCATATGGAAATTATTTATCTTGAAGCTAAAGACTGAAAATATCCAATATATGTTATATTGTATGTAAATTACATTCTAATTAACATTAAATATCATATTTAGGACTTGAATTTGCTTGTCACACTTTGCATTTAAAATCAATTATACAAAAATATCACAGCCTATCTACTGGTTTATTTACCCATTGCTTTCCCATTAAAAACTTTGTTCACATTCACAACTAAAAAGTGCAAAACTGTCAAATTAATAGCCATTATTCCATTGACATTATGTGAAGAAGAAAAATGGATATCTATATTGAATCATATCCTGAATATTTTTATAAACACAGTGAAGAAAGGTCGGCTGCCTACAAGTGACATGCTTCCTCTGTAAAAGAGAAAAGTTTAAAGCTTATATGATTTTAAGGATAAATTAATTGATTGTTTATTTTATTAATATATGTCTCTATGAATGCAATTCTTCCCAAGAATATGCAGCATATTCCCAAGGCACCGTCCATTTAGAAGTCTAGATCCATGATGGCCATGTTTGGGCGTTAATATCGCCTTGCACTTTTGTGCACATATTTTCCAAGGGATTTCTATTAGACAGTTTGGACACTCAAATTACCTATTCGGAGTGTGCCGGTAACTAGGTTGCATTTTTATTCTGTATCCGGATAACAATGTGCGAATATTAGATAGTATAAAATCTTACGTCATTCAGCAACTTCTAATGAAAAGCAAAACCAAAAACCGGAGAAACTTTAATTATTGTGGGTTATATAATTACTTTTTAATTCACTGACAATTACTGGAATACAATGTCTATTCCGAAAAGTATATTTTCATGGCATTAACGTTTTAATTAATGAATTTGCATGTTCTATGTTATGCACACACTGAGAAGTACGCCCAAATCGGGCCGGATTTTAGAAGCAACAAAATCAAAAATGCTGACAAAGACTATGCCTTACTGTCTCGAACTTTCTACTAATTTTGAAGTACCCGGTCGCTTTTTATGTGCAAATGAGACAGTTTCATCAAACCTATTCACCAGCTATTAAAACTGCTGTTAAAAATCGCTGTCAGTGTTCTAAACCGAATTTGATTATACAAACCTGACACAGTTTCCACAACAAAATTTAAACAAATGTATATAGGAAATAAAAATCCGACCCCTCTAAAGCGTAAAGTCATCTATAGGGAATCAAATTGTTAATAATATGTCTAAAAGATAAAAACATTTAAAATGTTTAGAATAACCCTTGCAATAATTCCGTTTCTTATCCGAAAATATGACATTAGTCATGAGTCATTTCAATGTATTTAATGAAATTTGATATGGTCTTCAGTCAATAGTTCACAAGTTCTATTCTCGAGACTATATTCTGTCTTCCATGAGTAATTCTATGAAAAGCTATAAATCACCTTGTGTAGAGCAGAAGAACGCACTATCAATAAAGTATCTTACAGAGGTATTAACGTCTTTCTTCCCCAGATTTGTGTGTGCTACATCCTCACAAACCGTGTCCAGCATTTCCCATTCTAGTTGCATCTCCATGGGCTGCGCTGACTTCTTTTTCATTTGAGAAACTTAAATGTTGCACATTTTCAATTAGTTTTTTAAACGTTAGAAGGGGGAGAAAGAGGAATAGCGTGTTTATAAAAGACAAAAAAAGTTAATAAATTATAAACAACAGAATAGACAGAAAATCGACGGTGTCTAGAAAGAATAATAGCTCATTCTTGCTCTGGTAAAACAATTAAATGCTAAATTATGGCAAAATGCATGTCCATATGAAATGTAAATAAAGTCAGCTGTGTTCATATGCCTGCAATATAAACAACATTGATAATAAAAACAGTTTGTATGTTCTTTGGAAAGGTATGGTACAATTATATTTATTTATTACCATTAAGATATAAAGGAAAAAAATCCTTTACATTAAGTGTAATTCAGTGCAAGTTCACTGAATTTCGGAAAAGGGAAAAAGAAGTTGTTCTCTAAGTGACCACATACACACTGCGCACGCATACATTATTGACTCTTCTCCAGGAACGTAAACGTTACCCACAGCTGGGTTCTCTTTTCTTCTAGCCAACAAAAGAAAGCATAACGATCAGTTGATTTTTATTACCTTAGACGCATTTTCCAACCTGATCTCACATACCAGTTCTGCTCGCTCGCATTTTGATGTAATTTACATCGATTTTGAAGTAACGTCTCAACTCTCCCCGCTACTCCCACTAGCTGTCGACAACTGGTGCAGTTTTGCACCCATCTCTTCGAAAATCCGCTTAGAGTACTACTACTTTTCTTATTTCTTTTCTCATCTTCCCTCCCCGCTGTTCCGTTCTTCTATCCAAACCCCTCGCCACTCATCCGATCTCGCTGCCTTCTTCCCTCTCATGTCCCCCTCCCTGTTTCTGAGTAGCTGAGCTCGCAAACCGTTTATAACACGATGAAATTCATTCGAATGCTTTCAAGCATGACGCTTACGGGGTACATATCTCCGGGTTTCGTCTGTCACGTTGGGAAAGGAGCAGCGATTCGAGAAGGTCGACAAATGCCAAGGCTGGATGTATGTGGGTTCTTTGAAGATAGATTAGAGGAAAATTCGTGATTTCATTTTCTCAAATACATTCAGGTTAAGAAATCTGGGAAACTGGAGGATTTAAATTAACGACACTATGTTAGTGATACAATGTTATAAATAGTACAGTAAATACCTTTTTTTTATCTCAACCGAGGACCTTTATGTAGCTTTCGGAAGTTCCAAGTGATTTTCTAACTAGCTTGTGTCGTTCAGGCCTTAGTGACATCTTTGATGGAGTTATATATTGTGCAGTTTTTTTTGTTACAAATTAATCACTGAACATACTTCCGCAAATGGCAATGACATCTCTGGGTCTCATAATTTAATTATCCCCATTGAGCTCTAGGCTATTTACAAGGTAAGAATCGAGAGTCATGTTTGCTCAGTGACATTTGAATGGTTGTTTATTAATTGTTAAAAATGTGGTTAAGTAGTCTCAACCATGTACTTAAACAATAACTATGTGTGTGTCATGCCTTTAAAAATTCTATAAAGTAGCCAAGAAATAAATCTATTTGGTTTTAGACGTTTAAAATGATAAATTCAGAAGAATGCAAAATGGGGTCGGGACCAACTATAATAAATCTATAACAATCTGAAACTAGCAAAATTTGAACATTCCACTATGAAAAATAATTATTATTTACGAAATGCTTGCAAGAGAAACATAATAATTTAAGGAAAACTACAATTAAGAAAATATTAATTAAAATATTCTCAATAATTTTAGAACCTTTATCCCATTTATAATCACTGTCCAGAGCAGTAAGTAAAACTCTAAAGCCTAATTCTTAAACGTTTCAGCATTGCGGGAAATTTAGATCGAAGATGTTTTTGTAATTTATGTTTATTCATTCACCAAAATTTGGTTTCCAGAAAAAAATCTTCCGCAGGCTAGAGAAAATCAAGATTTGCCTTCGGAATTCTGAATAACTTCTCCTTGACAAAGTCAATCAGCGGTTATTACAAATCGAGTATCTTATGACCGGAGGGAGGAATCAAAACTATTCAGGCGCCAAAGCAAACATGTACTGACTTATCTTCACCATTCGTACGTGTACGGCACAATATATTATCCTGTAAAATGTAACGTTATTTCGATCCACCCACTGAAATAAACTATAATCCATATTTATGTAAGTCCAATCATATTTGGGCATTGCAATAAGAAATATAAACAGTTTTATATGTGTTTAATAAGCTTTAACTTTAATATAGTAATTGCACAAAATAGGAAGTCTTGATGTTTTGTTATGGAGACTTGGAAAGGCAAAAGATCATAAACCCGATACAATGGAACGGGATCGCTTGTCAAGCTCCCCTTTTTTTAAAAAAAAAAATTAAAAGGGGATTGCCTTTGCAAGTTTATTAAACTGACGGACTTTTTAAAGTCATTTGGGGCTTTGATCCCGACAGGCCGTTGTACCGGTAGCCTTTAAATTAGCCAATGACAACAAAATGTTTTAAATTTTCTAAAATTAGCGAATCGCATGTGGGGCAATTGAACCTGAACCAACCAATGGAAAATGTATGTTTGAACTTTTAAAGATAGGTGCAAAGATTGCGTGTGCCTTTATGACCCCATAGCAATCGTTAAGCCAATGATTTTACTTTAATATATAAAGAAGCGTCTGCTTTGGGATTTTACATGCGATGAGTCACAAGCAGTCATAAGTTCCAGACGCGGTGCGATACACCTCAGTTCTCAGACGCAAATAACAAGTTCTACTTCGCACACGGGCACGCAGTGCTGATACATCAGTTAGGTAGTTTTTGAAATGATACTCAGATGAGAAGCAAATATCAGTTATGCAGTTCCGATACATCAGTTAAGCAGTTTTCTGTTTCACACCCGCGGCACTCATTTGTAAGTTTCACACGCTGCAATTAAATTTGTATCGCCGTAGCTAAGTCTAGTGTACGCAAAATACCAGAGAATACCAAAGCTGTTGAACATAATAAAGTCTCAATATATATTATGTAGTATCGCGTGCTTATTTACACAATTGAACTCCTATCCCAGTCCCGTTGGACGTGAATCAACAAAACGGTATAATTGACCTGAGAAATTGTTGTTATCGAAGCGTAGGCAACATCGTGGAAGAGAGCAATCATCCATTTACCAAACCGCTTCAAAATTGACATCACCACGTGAGGCCACTCGACGTCGACAACAAATCGTGTGCCCAACCTGGGGCATATACCCGGAGCCTATTAAACAGTTTCATAATTTGTCGCCCAACATGGCTGCCATACTAAACCGCTTCAAAAAGATTGTGACATGCGTGTTCGTTATATTGCCTGCCTTTATGAAGTTTTTGATAAACAGGTTTGGATATCACTTTCAGTTATAGGGTAGCCACATGTCTTCCTCTCCAGGTCGTCCGTTTATTTCAATCTGCTAATATAACACTACCGAAAGTTCCTTACATTCATTTTGTATATGGAGAGGATGAAGATAATAGGGAAGAAGTTTAGAGGATTTATTCATTATGTCACCCAGTGCATATCGCATTCACCTAAATTCATTAATATTTTAGGGTAATAGAACAGATAGGACCTAACTGTTTGAAAATGATGAGAGAATAATAATCGTGAATTCATGCGCATGTGCAATGGGTACTGTGTGGAAAGTTTTAAAGAATAAAGAAGATCCAGGTGCTATATGAACTTGAGGCATCTTATACCTAGGTGTCAAAAAAAACTTATACAGACTTTCACAGTAGATATGAATTTAATATATTTCAATGTTGGGCCGAAAAACAACAGTAAAATGTAGTATGATGTTCTGTAAAGAGCAGTGACTCACATGCATTATGATAGCATTGCTATGTTACAGGTAAATCACCAATGAATAAATGAAGCCAAAATTATTGTATGGTGTTCTGTAAACTGATGTGATTTACATTACATTATTTTAGCGTTGTTACAACAAAATGGAGCCAAAATTATCTTTTGAACAGCGGAAAGCAATTTTGAAGTTGCATTGGAAAATCGAGAATGTTGTTGAAGTTCAAAGGCAATGGATACGTGTGTACAAAACAGAGCCACCAAAGCGAGTAGCAATTGCACGCATTTTGGACAAATCTGAGACTCATGGTACCGTATGCGATGTTCATAAGGGCAGATTCCGGGATATCTCGCACAGAAACAAGCCCCGCATTCTCGGCTATGGTTTTTTAGCCGAGTACTCACCGGAGAAAGCTACAAAGCAATCAATGTGCACGTGAGTTTCCACCGCGTCCTTCGGATCTAACTCCGTTGAACTTCTACCTATGGGGAATTCTTAAGGATGGTGTATACCGGAGAAAACATGCTACACTGGCAACACTTCGGGAAGAAATTGAAATGGCATATGCTGCAATCGCTGAGGACACTTTCGCAAACGTTGCTCAATCAGTAGTTCAACGTACTCAGAAGTGTATCGACACCGATGGTGGGCATTTTGAGCAACTGCTGTAACTGTAAAAGTGTAAGACGATTAATGCTTATCGTTTTCTTTGTGCGAATTCAGTTTTGTTATGTTAAAACAGTTTTTTCTTTGATTAAGTGAGTATACATTTTTGGCACCCTCTGTATATCTACCGTCGCAGGTTCTTGATAAAAATTTGTAACCATTCATTTCTTTTACCTCACAATAGGTTTGTATCATATTCAAGAAAATTTCCAGCATACTAACATAAAGTAAAGTTTGTCTGAAACAGCGATGAGAATTGTACCCTTAACGTATTCTTTCATAACTTGAAAATTTGCCTAATATTATATTCCTTTAACTTGTAAATTTATTATGACAAATACACCTAATATATATGAACATTTTATTAAGCGAAAATAGCTAATAGCGAGATAATTGTGCTAATATTACTATATGAACCATTTAGATCGAGTATTTCTGACTTCAAATTTTATTTCTAATTTCGTTTTAACTTTTTATTTAATACGTTTGCTGCTTTGAAATATTCTAATAATACCTTACGAGTGTAATTTGAGTTGCTTTCAATCTTCTAAAGTTTATCGGTAATAAGATTGTCCTTTGAGTGGGTTTTGTTCTCAATGTAATGTAAATTCAACGAGAAGAATGTCCTCTCAGTGACGCTACATGGGATTTGTTCCCTCAGGCGATAGTTCCTGATAAAAGAGTCTGGATGCTCGCTCTGACCCTCCCTTGGGAGTGAAATTTGTCATACTAAAATATCACACATTTGGAATCATAGTCATATAGGAAAATTTCGAGGTTACGGTCGGAACTTGAGCCATAGATCTTCGGCTTGCCGTATTATTGCTCCTGCTTCTGAGCTACAGTGCCCTGCTCGACCATAGTTGCGAATTTCACAATCTGGAGTGTTTGGGCCTAGGCTTTATTGCCTGTTAGCTCAGTTGGTAAGAGCATCAGCACGGTAAGCCGAAGATTCATAGTTTGAGGACTCTCTTGAGTACTTGTGGTTGAGACTGTGCCTTGTAGCTCATACGGTAAGAGCATCGGCATAGTAAGGCAAAGTTACATGGTTTGGGTGCCGGCTATGAGCTGGAATTTTTCATATTTGTGATTCCATATCATAGCCTAACCTATGACTTGTGCAAAAAAATTGCGTTTCAAATAAATGAATCCTAATATTGTGGTAAACTATGAAGCCTAGGATACAATTAACCGAAGATTTTGAGTCTTCTCTTAGGGACAAAATCTCTGCAACGAGATATCCTTGAAGGTCTCCAGAGTGCACACACTCAGAAAGGGGAAATCCACAGCTATGGTAGCCATAGGTGATAAGATCATCGGCACTGTAGGCCGAAAGTCCCGACCATGTACTCAAATATATCCTATCTGATTATGATTTTAAGTCTTAACATAACACAGGGCTTGTGTGAAAAATTATATTTTAAGCATATCAGTTTCTTCTATGAGACTGCAATTTCAAACCTGAGCCTAATCGAGACCTGGGTGGAAGAATCACATTTAAAGTACATCACATAATAGAGAACCATCTTTATGATGGATGCTGCCTTTGTGGTGCTGCTATAGATATGCATCAAGAGTAAGTGCAGACAAAACTATGGCACTGTAATTGTGACTTAAAACCGATATTGTTCATTATTTTAATCTAACAATTACATTTAAGTGAAATTCGTTGTAACGAAATTTTTATTTATTTACTTATTTATTCTGGTAGAACTGAGACCATTAGGCCTTCTTTTCCGCTCTACCAATATAATAAATATTACATGAAATAATAGTAACAATAGTACAGTCGCAACATAGACAGTAAAATTAACAATACTCGTGCACATATAAACCAATGTAAAACATGAGGTATATAAATGAATATATTAATGCATAAATATGGACAATGAAAAATATTAACTTAAGAAGAAGAAAACATATGAAAATGAAAGTACAATAATATACAAACACCAGCAATGACAATTTGTACATATAACAAAGTACCTAAATCCTGAAAGTGGAAATAAAGATACAAGCAAAACATAAAATTAAAAACCCTAACAATTTATGAAGGAGATAGGAACATTTATGATAGTAATAAAATAATAGAATGAATAACTCTACAACAGGGTAAAACAAATAAATACATGTATTGTAACAAAAGGAATCTGAATCTATGGTAATCTATTGTTTCTAGTAATATTAAACACTTTCTTATGAGATGCTCCTAAAGTTTGGTTGTCTGTGACATCCCGTGGCAATATATTCCAGATGCGGCGAGTGGTTACGGTGAACGATAATGAGTAAAGTGATGTTCGGTGCAATGTAACAATGGGATTCAGAATGTGTGTTAAGATTATGATAGGAAAGGTTTTGAAAACGAGAAGATAGATAAGATGGAGAAGGTGTATGGATAATTTTGAATAGTAATGTGAGACAATGAATGTTTCTTCGGTCTTTCAGGAGGAACCAAGACAGGATATCGAGAGAGGGTGTTATATGATCGAACAGATACACATTGCAGATGTAACCTATGCACGTATTATGAACACGCTGTAGTTTTTGCATTAAGATAGAGTTTAAGTCTGGAAATGGCAGTAATCGAAATGTTGGTATAAGACTCAATAGTTATTAGGGATGAAGAGTGTTTTTGAAATCTAAAATCTTTAAAGGACAAACGAGGAGACTGTAAACAAGCCTCGATGATAGTTTTCGTCATTTGAGTTCATTTTGCAAGGCTTCATCATAGAATTGCTTTTAAGGGTTTGAAGAGAAAATATCGACAAAAATGGCCAGAAATGGTAGAGAGTGGTAGTTTACAGAACTTGAGTGTTTGTAACTTTAGAATGTAATTGCTGAGCAGACGTAGTGTAGCGTGGAAAAGACCGTGCTGTGAGGAAATAGGTTTAGGGAATTGGGGAGTTTCTTAGAGGTGACAGTTAATGCGAGAACGGACTACAAGGGAGGACCAACTCAACTACTGGGAACGAATGTCTCGCTCAGTGTTAATAAAACTTGACAACATGGCAATAACAAGACCTAATCAAAGTTGTGCTCTAAATTCCGTGAGTGCCATGCTGTAAAAATGATGCACCTTCTAATCATGACGTCTGTTACTTTCATTGCTTAAATAAAATTGTGATACAATATGGTGATTTGGGAATATATTGCAATATGTTGGCTCGCCTATGTTTAGCAAATCATTCAACGAACATGATATAACAAGCGGTTATCTTTTAAGAACTAATACATTGGCTGCAGTTGAGTTTCCATGTTTTCAGCATAGCTAAGCTCTGGTGTCAAATAAATGTTTAATGCATAAAGGCTCTCTGATAATTACGTGCTGTGATAGAAATGCATATTTCGCATACTGCAGAAGTGTATTGTTGTGAATTAGGCGTGGCCCTGCATAAAATCTTTCGGCTGCATAAAACCTTAAAGTTTCTTGTAATTTTCATTTGGCTAGTATCCTCATTTCAGTACAAATTCTATTACATTATTAGAATCAGCAGAAGCTATTATTCATTCTTGTGTTTTTGCTATTTTAAGACAGTAAATCCTTCTTTCTGCATTATGTTATATTAAAGTTTACCTATATACACACTGTGTCCCAGAACGCCGTTAAATTTTCTGTAATAGATAATTCACACTACACCGTTGGGATTAAATAAAACAACAGTTTTAACAACCGTCCATATGTGACTACTGAGAGCTGCTAATTTATTTTATATATGAAAGAAAAATAAAAATAAAGTAACACTATTAACAATGTTAACAAATTAACAGTAATTATAATAGTAGAAAAGGATAAAACACTAAGAAAAAGTCACACTTGAGATCGCTGTATTTCGGACTCGTGGAATCTTTCTATGGCAAGCTTCTTTTTCTTTTATATTGTTTGCCTCTGGTGTTGCTTTTAACTTTGCTTATTAAGTTTAATTTGCTTTTGCGTGTTTTGCTTTTGACTTCCTTACTATTTATCTATTATTCTTTTAATTTTATTTCTTACTTTCTCTGTGTTTTCTAATACTTTTTATTGCCTATCACATCTTATACTATGACATCTATCCAAGGTAATGTTATGAAATTTTGGTTCAACAAATGTAATTATCTACCATTCTAAGCAATTAGCTAAATATACAGGGCACGTTGGCTTTCTTTCTTATTGTGCTATTACTGGCGTTTGTCCTAACGGAATATTAATTCAATTGTCATTATCGGCTATTGCTCCTAGCACTCATAGCCAATTTCACTTATTTAGGCACCATATCTCCCAGCAGTTTCTACGGATGAACCTCAATAATTGTCAATATTTGCAGCAATTTCATTTGTCTAAATTAATTAGTTTTATTAAAATTATTTTGGCATGTTCTCCTAAATATATTACCACTGTTAATAGTATCTTGATGAGTGCGAATAAATTATTATATTCTCTTAATCAGAAACATCTTCGTAAACTATCGCGGTTATATTTACAATATTTAAGAGCAGGTATTCCCATTCAGTTTACACCGTCTTTCTTCCAAAACTTTTCCCCGCCGCTCGTAGTCAGCTCCTGACTTGGCTTCTATTTTCAATTTATCTCGTCCATCTAAATTTTACTCCGGTATTTCATACCAGCAGCCCAATAGCAAATGTATCCCTTGTACTTCTCCTACTAGTAATATTGCGTTGTTAATTTATTTTCTATTTCACTTTCTGATGCTGATACATTGCTTTTGCAAAAAGGACTATCTTTTGCCCCAACTCCCAAATTTAATCGCCTTAAATTTGTTTCCGATGGCGTTAAATTTTGCCGTAATTGAAGATGCGTTACTATTGGCATACTAAATCTTCTCAGCCTACTTCAAATGTTACTCCTTGCCTTTTCAAGTTTCGTCCTCCCTCCAAACTTTAACCTGCTTCTTTACCCTCTAGCCATCCTTTAGAAATGTTTATTAACCGATTTTTAACTTCAATTAGTGATTCCAAATTTCTAAATAAGATCACCCCGAAAGATACCTAACTTTGCTTGAGAAATCAGCACTTAAAAGGTTTTCTAATAATCCTGATGTTATTATTCTTCCAGCTGATAAAGGGCCCTCAGTAGTACCACAGGACATTTCTTCTTACAAAGCTGAAGCTTACCGACAGCTTGAGGATGTCACTTATTATATATATGGCTCACTTTGTTTCACCATTGCGCAAATACTTTACCAATGTGGCCCCAGATAAGAAATGCTTACAGGCAAATTTAATATAGGCACACAAGTAGAGGAAGAGATTAACATGTATTAATAACTGTGCATTGGATTGAATATTAGTTTTGCAACTTATTCGGTATTGAAAATGTAAGGAAAGAAACGTACATAATGTTTAATTTTCTTCATCCATAATACCTCTGAAAAATGCAACCAAAATGGCATGCATGTTATAAATATACACGAAACCTGACAAAATGTACCACAATTCTGCTACACTTTATTTGTGTGTGCATGTATATCACACTATTGAAACCGCTACGGGTGGCTGAGGTCGTTAAGGCGCGGATTCATGAGCAGGAGGTCTGGGGTTCGAATCCCTCCAGGGCCGTCTTCCCAGACTGAGGTTTTTCCGGATTTTCCTCAATTCTCATAACTGGAAAATGCCGGGGAGGTACCCTAAACTGAACGTTCCCTTCTTTAAAAAAATCCTTTCCTAATATATCATTTTATTTCATGTACCAACAGTGTTCACCACCTATGGTGCCTCAGTAGTAAAAACGGGCGTTTAACTTCACAATTTTAAATAGGGGTTCATTTTACGTGATACATAATATATTAGGATATTAAATTTATGGAAATGTAGTTGCTACTCACCTGACCTTCAAATGATGTAAACAGGTACCGGCTTCGATAGGTGCTATCGAGCTAATATGACCGAAATTTGTAACCCAACCGACTTAAAATTGTTCCAATAAAATGAACTTCCCGAGCTTGTTCATTTTACTTTTATCGACAGCCAAGGAAACAATTATCGTTGCTTACAAATAAGTGTTGCCGACAATAAACGAACATCAGCCCTACTGAGCTGAGCTGACATCAAGTGCAGAGGGAGGGTTCCATCTGCCTAACCTTTGCAAACTGGAAATAGATTTATGTTATTGCTTGTTATAATTGTTCCTGTGTTTGTGCCTTCAGTTAGCATTGTTATTTGGCTACACGAGCGCCATATCAGGATATTGGGGAAGCCACCAATAGGAGCGGATGTAAACAGTTTGTAGCGCTCCACGAAAATCGGCAAAAGTAAAACAAACAGGAATTAATATGATGTAACTGCTTGTTGCGTAAGGTGCACTGCCGCCTTCCATAGCTAATTCTTAGAATTAGACCAACCGTGGTGGATTATGCCGATAGAAACTCGCTCTGCAATTGTGACGACATTAATTTCAAATGACTCACGGCTAAAAAATTATTACCTAGTAGTTTTTGTCTATTTTATGTATTATGTACTTATTGTATATACTTAGATTGCTTTTGGATATTAATAATAATAATAATAATAATAATAATAATCATAAATAATAATATATGCTCTCTTTCACTGGATATGTAATATTACATAATTATTAGCTTATACTCTTATCTTGTCTCTTTAGCCTATTTGCCTATTCATCATTCATTTTCTTTGTTATATGTAGGTATGTATTATTTAAATTTGATTGAATGTCATAAAATATCTTATTTCCTTAGCTCTCACAGGCAAAATAAACTAGCATTATTATTTTTGTTATTGCGTTTATTATTGGTCAGTTTTCACCCGTAATTTGATTTAAAAGGCCTTTTATACTATTCAATGTTTTATATTAATAATGCTGAATATACTCAATACAGTTTTATGGAAAATTATTCCATTATCTCTGACCTCCAACCAGTTATAAATATTTTCAATCCTATCTGTTTTACGAACCTGTGGGCATTTGTTGTAACCATATGGATGTATCTCTGTTTTGAAACATATTGTCCCTACTTATACCTTAGGTCACTCGTATTTAAAATAAAAGCGCTAATATTTTGTTACTATGTGGTAATACTAATAAAAAACTGTAGTAGCAGCAGCTTAATTATCAGTTCATTGTATTATTGTTTTCCTCGTCTCTTAACTTGACTTATAATGTTCAGCTTTTTAGTCAGAAGCACGCTTCTAATGTGCAACCTCGTTCGAAGTTAGCTGAAAAGAGTGATTGATACCGAGTATTTGTTTTACCAACTTTTCAGGAAATTCCTAAAGTCCAGATGAATTTGTACTACCCGCATGGACGTGAGACATCGCACTACTATGTTATTGCAAATGTGGGTTCTGTCATGAATGAAATTGTCTGTTGCCTTGAACAAACTCTTTCACTGTCTCAATAATCCCCGAGGTGATGACAGCCAGAATGAGATCGTGCAGACTACAATTTAACTTTTGACTCAGACTGCACACATTCTAAGGTGAATTTATGCTGCAGAGCACCCTTTTGCCGTCAAAAACCGAATGACTGCTCGTTGTTCTTGTTTGGACGCAAACTTCGAACGTTCACTGCTGGTCTGTCACCAGCTGTTGTGTGCGGCCCATCGCTCAATATGCTCATCCGACTTTCACTCCCGCTGCTCCTCTTGGCTTCTACGAGCTTCCGATTGATCCAAGTATATTTACATATTTAATATGTTATTATTAAAGATGACATTGGTACATGCTTCTACACCCTCAAGTGCCTTACCACTGACTACCGTAACTTGAAGGGTTTCAGGCGCGTAAACCCTTGGAGTTTAAAAAAACATAGTGCTTGAAGGTTTCATTATTTATACTTGCTAAATATGGCATTCAGTTTTCCTACCACTCTTGCATTAGTATGAACTACAGACTGACAATTAAAAAAGTAGCTAGAGCTAGGCAATGAAAGTTCACTATTTGGAATTAAAAAAAAAACCGTGGTTCGAAAGTGCAGCATTCAATAGTTCTTTATCCAGCTCATTTGCAATTTGCAGCATGTTATATTTACAGGAACTTGAGCGGGAAGAGTAAACCTGCACTTGCATGGTAACTAATTTGAACAAAACTGTTCGTCCTCGCTTCACGTGCGGGTGTTTGCTCAAGACTCTGTAAAGTTCTAAGCACACAACAGCCCCACCCTCGGTGGTAACAGATGGCATGTGACAAGCGGTTCGTTCTGTGTTTTCCGGTTTCACTGCAAGCGGAATAATGATTGCATCAGTTCTCTCAATGCTCGACTTATGTGATATGTCTTCTGGTTGAAACAAATAACGGACCACGTGTGTAGACTAGTAAGTGAAACCGAAATGACTAAACTATATGATTAGACATTATTGTATGAAACATTTAGCTATGTGAAATAATAGCATAATTATAGTGACGACGGTATGTGTATTTTCTGTATTTTACTTATTCACTCGTCGGTCCTGGTGGTGTAGTGGTTACCATACTTGCCTCCTAAACCCTAGATCGCCGGTTCGAAACCGGGTAGGATCGATGGATTTTTTCGGGGCGTAAAAATCCTAAGTACGGCTTCCTTCAGAAGGGAAGTAAAGCCTTGTCGTATATTTATGGCACGAAAAAGAACCTCAAGCCTGAAAGAAAACTGAAAGAAGAGGTCTCTGAGCAAAATTTGTCGGCCGTTTCACGCTCTGAATAAAATGGGACGCTTATGACCTGAGATGTTAAAGAGCGTTCGTAAATAAATAAAAAAAAAAAAAAAACCTATTCACCTTCAGAAGCTACGTTTAGTATTTTCAAGCAACAATCAACTGATAGGCTATGATAGCAGTTTTAGATAAATTACATCCTTTCTGTAGCCTAATTAAACCAACAAGAGGATTTTATGTGCAATAAAGAGCACATATGAGTTTGTCTGTTTGGCAATAAATTCACTATGACCGGCAGGTATAGCCCCACGGAAATAATTGTTGGATGTAGAGGCACAGCTTTTTCCTGTATTAAACTAATGCTAATCCTCCCCGCTCGCACTCTCCGAAATAGAAAAATAAACAGCAAACCTACTCTCTCCACAAGGGAAAGAGTAATCTATATGACATGTAATGAACGTGTTTTTGGTATTGTCATAATAATTACACAATAAAACCTTAAGCGAGTCATAAAATTAATTTAATATTTTTAACAAATAACACATTTATAAATAACTATCACAATTAATTCAATAGTATTGTTATAATAAAATGAAAGCGGCTTTTACATTACATTTGTTTTTAATTGGTTTTCATTAATACTCACTCTGATTATGGTCATTTCTTACAATATTGTTCTTTCTTATTCTTATTACTCTTATTATTATAAAAGTAAGTAACGTTTGTATACAGTATCCCAAACATCTCTGTATTCTCTGTATTATTCCCCTATGGTATGAGCCCTTGGATTATTAAGGATATAACTTACTTTACTCTGAATTTCGCTCCAAACGTTTTCAATTGCGTTGAGATCAGGACTATTAAAAACTCAAGGCAGTGATAAAATGCGTAGTGATGAGCCTCAAAATGCCCCTGGCATAACAGATGTGTGGATGAAGTATCAATTCTGCATTAAAAAGATAGTGGAGAAAGATATTCAGAAGCAATACATTTAATCCATATTTTTCACTAAAATGAACGTTTATGATCAAGTACAACGCACTGTTCTACACGAAGGATAAGCCGTAAGTCATGGCAGCTAGTCATTTTTTCGCGAAAAGGGTTAACACGTAAAATCTAAGATATGCGATTCAAAGTGTATAGGATTTACTTTCGAATGAAAGCACCAGATGGTGTATATGAGCAGAGCTGCGTGTCCCAGAACGCCCCGAAGTTTATTTGGTGAGCGATAACTGTCAGGAATGGAGTCACGAGGATGAACAACGTGTGTCTGCGCAGGAATGCACAAGAAAGCCACACACAGTTACGGAAAGCACTGGGTGTGTGTGCCCTGCCCTATTAACAGTGACGAGGTGAACAAAGGCTCTCGAACGGGACAGAATGTGGACTGCCGATCTGCAGCGCAGTGGGCGTCCTATGTCATCGGACAAGAATATAAAGGTGATGGTGGTGAAACAGTGCTTACGCAATGCTAGGATCTGCACACTTGTGGAATCAGAAGAGCAAACAGGAAGTCCAGCAAAGCAATGCACCGTCTTTTTCAGGAGGACCCGAACATGTGGAAAAAAATGTGCAAAGTGGGTGTCACATCATTTCAGTGAGTACAGAAGTGAACTCGCTACGAGACATGTCGCATCAATCTGGCGGATTTCAGGACGAAGGGGATGCCATTTTGAATCGCATCATTGCAAGTGATGAAGCTGGGCCAAGGCTCTGTGTGGCATTTTTGTACATTCCTGCTATGGAGAAATGCTATTTTCACGTACGCACGTTGTTCATTCTTCATGACCTCCCTGGCCACTTCGTTCACCAACTGAACTTCGGGGCTTGCTGAGACACGCAATTCTGCTTAATTCGAAAGTACATTCCATTATCTTAGATTTTTGGAATTGTTCCTTGTTCGCGAGCAAAAAATAGTTACCGTGACTTAACCCTCATATACATGCAAAAGAGGTCGGAGAGCTATTGCAACTCTTTAGAATGAACGATATAGCTGCATTCCATATTGTTCTTTAGCATTAATAGCGTTCATTCCTCACTCTTTATTCAGTGAAATCAAATCGCCCTATTAGTTATTGTTACAGAATGTTGCTATGGCGTCATCGAACACGGTATCGTCTTTATAACACAAGGGAAGATTAAACCTTTCTTCAAGAAAGCTCTACCATATTCAAGAAAAGGAACACATCTTGGTGCAAGAAGGACTCACTACTTTTATTTCTGTCGGCTACATACGCAAATGTTACACCAAAAGGTTTAGTGAGTATAGTGCATTCCTTGGGTTCTAAACTCATACTATGTACATATACGCAGTTCTCGTTCCTTTAAGCAATCAGATACTCATTTTGCCGATGGTAAGTAACTGCATAACAGCATACACTTGCTCTGGGAAATCATGACATGCTGCCGGAACTCATAGTGCGCAATTTTAATTTCTTTCATTGTTTGTTGGTGGGGAAGTGAGTGCAATCTACTGTGAAAATATTTTGGGACACTCGTCATTGTAAACTGCCTCCCTCATTTAGTGTAAGTCTAACACGCATTTCCTACGGAAATGTTGGTATTTAAAACAATTAATGATACATTTGATAAAACAGACCGATCAAGTTAAATTGTTTGCGTTAGGGGAACTTTTAACTCCAGCCTTACCGGGAATCGCGCATTCGATGAGTGTCAACCGGTTCCCACTAGTGTGTACAAACTTTGATTTCGTAAGGGAATAAGGTTACGGGAATTGTGATTGGGCAACACTTGAAACAAAATCCATCTCTTTCCGTTCTTTCCCCACGTTAACAGAATATTACTTGTGGTAAATTACCAACTTGGTGTATTAAAAGAGCTTAGTTGCACGTTATTACATCGGACAGAGCTTTTGCCATTGGTTGTACGTTACATAACAGTGCCCAGCAGAGAACCGCACTCATGAGCTAAGTATTGAGATACACGCTTTAGGCACTGTGATATGCGATGTGGTGGGTTTCACAATTTTTAAATTAATTGAGAGAGAGTGAGAGAGCTTCTGCTTCAGGCAGTTATGTTTAAGGATACCATTTAGCAATCGGAGTGAATAATGCCACTCCCATGCGGGGGTGAGTAATCTATGCCTTTTCTGTTGTTTTTTATTGGCATTAAACAATGCAATTACTCTGCTACATAGATAAGCAATGCTGATTCCGACAGTGAAAATGGTTAGGGGAAGAGTAACTTGACCCATCGTCGCGCAGGAATTACGGAAAGAGGCAAGCCAAGAGACTTGAGCTTCTCAGCAAGCGAGGTAATTTATTCGGCCTATTGCAAAGCCGAGTACGGAAATGAGAAATGTTTCTTCTCAAGAAGATAAAAAATAGCATTACTCGAGTTTCTTTGCAGATGTTGAATTGGAAGTGGCGAAATTCATTCTTGGCGCTCCGTGTACGATATCTTTAATTTAAAGGAACAATTTATATTTCATCTGGCATGCTGCTTTGGCGCACAGAAATAGAGCCTGTGCGTTTTGGTTATTAAACTGCGCAATTTCAGTCACATAAAACACTCAAATATACATTAGTAGTATTTAAATTTTAATTGAAGTAAACTTTTTATAATTTTAGAAAGTTGTATTAAATAGGTATTATATTCTTATATAGTACGAGTTTAATGTTAAGAAATCTATAAATAAACACTTTTGCATTTTACCTCATTTCTAATCATTTGATTTGTAAACTTATAAATTAACATACTACAATAGCTTATTGCATACGTTTGTTTTTATCATAAATAACATCGATTTTAACTACACTAACCGCCTGAGTACACAGTGCAGGTAACTTTTGTTGATTATCAAAGCACTCCTGTGAAATTTTCTGCTGTTAAATAGTTTACGACGTGCTTTCTAGTGAACTTGGATGTATAACGTTGGACTTGGCAATACTATATTTTGACCTTACGTTTAATGATGGGATATAAGGTTCCAGAGGAATATATTTGTTGAAAAAATAGTCCATACGTATAAAACGTATATTTGAATGTATAATGCCATAACATACCAAAGAAAACCAAGAGCGGTGGCTCAAACGGAAATGCTCCGAACTCGCTTTCTGAAGATTCCGGATTCAAAACCTTTGGGGCCGGCTGTACTGATAATGGGGTTTTCATGTATTCCCCTTCACTTTTCATGAATTTTCCGCCTTCCATTTCATAGTATTTCATTGTCGAATGTTCTATCTGGAACCGCATCAAATCTAAATTAGTGTGGAAATGCCTAAATGCCCTGACTGCCCTGGAATCGCAACAGGCTCGAACTGCGTGGGTGAAGGGGCATCGAGGCTTTTATGGAAATGGAAAAGCAGATCAGCTGCCAAAAAGGGCACTGAAATATCTTTTATTGGTCCTGTGCCGGTAGTTGGAATCAGTACATGCACTACCGTCACGGGTGGCCGAGGCCGTTAAGGCGCGGACTCGTGAGCTGGAGGTATGGTGTTCGAATCCCACCAGGACGTCTCCCTGTCTGGTTTTCAGGTTTTCCTCAGTCCTCATAACTGGAAAATGCCGGGGAGATACCCTAAACTTAGGCCTGGAATGGTTCCTTCCTTGAAAACTATCCTTTCCCAATATATTATTTCAGCTCATGTATCATCAGTGTCCACCGCCTGTGGTGCCTCAGTGGTAAAAACGGGCGTTAAACACCATTCAAAAAAAGTACATGCACTGCTAAGATCGCGGTAAAAAAAAATGATTGGGGATAAACCCCAACTTAGGTGGCAAACCTATCCTGGACAAAAACAAGCTAAGGCACTGTTCCTAGGCCCAAGCAACACATCCGCCTCATCTCTCTTAAAATAGACAGAGGAGGAACGAGAAAAGTATTTGCATTAATTACTGAACGTGCTCATTTCAGAAAACATCTACGTAAAGTGGGTCACTACAGAGATGAACCCATTTGTAAAATGTGCAAACGGGATGAGAAGAACGCCTCGCATATCCTGTTTGATTGCCCATTCGTAATAAGAAAAAGAATTACTCTTTCTATAACCAGGGAAGATCTAGGAACGGATGCTGACATTGGAACCAGAATATTGCATTTTGTTCAGGGAACAGATTTTTTGGAAACAGTGTGAGCGCTTCTTACAATGGGGTTGCACAAAAAACCTTTTCTACTTATTTGTGGGAGGTCGATAGAACTCCAATAAAACCTCCCGTTATCTAATTAAATGTGTATGGAAACATGTTAGGTACCCTACTATCTGTGTCCGCGCAGTTACCGCCTATCGACTCTGACCGCCCGGTGTCTCGCTCATCTCATCCCTTCCACATGGAGGTGTCCTCTATTGAGGGCATAAGCACAAATGGCCATCCATGAGCATGCTGAAAGTACAGAATTATTCTTTCCCGCCCCAAACAATCCAATCCACTATTACTACAAGACAACATTAGTGTAGAACTGATAAAATAGGGGTTTTAACTTAAAGTTAAATATCGAATTTTACAGTTATTAATATTTGCTGATATGCAAGAAGAGTTCCTAAAGATTGGAAAAAAGAACAGTAATAGGTATAAATTTTTATAAAATATTCCAAGCAATATTTTAATAATTATAGAACTTAACATTGATGAACGATACTTTAGAATAAATGCAGAGATCCACAAGTAAAGTACCAATAATGAAAAACATTCTTCATGGAGTTCAAATTGGTTTCGAAAAGGAAGACCATGAATGGATAATATCATAGTACAAGAATTGAGCTTGGGTATTCTCAACAGCATCCTGCCGGAAAAACTTTTTTTCATGCAAATCATCTTCCACAATTACCTAATTGATCAACATGTATGGCATTTTTAGGTTTTGTGAACGCTTTCAATACAGTGAACCGCAACTCTATGGAGTACAAAGGAATTATCAAAGTCTTTATGCGGAACTTAGTTTTTAAGTTAAAGACGAAGAGAGAAATTGTATTGGAAATAAATTTTAATTGACCAAGAACTGAAACAGGCATGTCCCTTGTCACTAATACCTTTTAACGTTTATATAGATGATATTAATAAAAATTGTTGTTCAAAAATATTACACTACATATTTTTTCTGGGAATATATTTACCTAAAAAAGCTAGACTTTTGTGACAATATAAATGAATGCTTCTTTCGGAAATTTCTTTTTAGTCTCTGTCTAATTATATAGTCCTACGCCTGCGTGATCGGTCCTGATGGTGTAGTGGTAACCATACTTGCCTTCTAAATCCAAGATCGCGGATTCAAATCCGGCCAGGATTGATGGATTTTTTTCGGGCGTAAAAATCCTAAGTATGGCTTCCTTCGGAAGGTAAGTAAAGCCGTGGTTCCCGTCCCGTACATTTACGGCACAAACCTCAAGCGTGAAAGCCTGAAAGAAGAGGCCTCATTTGTGGGCCGTTTCACGTCCTGAATTGAATGGGACACTGAAGACCTAAGATGTTAAAGAGCGTCCGTAAATAAATCAAATCAACAAAAAAACACCTGTGTGGAATAAGTGCATGTATGCCTTGCCCTTGTCCTTAAAGAGCATCCGTAAATAATCCTTACTCTTGTCCTGCGCGCGCAATAGCACTTTGTCACTGCATCAGCTACTCTTTGATTATGTTCAAAAGGAGTTACACGTAAAGCATCTTTGAGACTCACAAAGGTGGATCTGGTGTGGAAGAACGCCAATCGACACAAATAATGGCATCTGTAGGCTGAACATGTCTGGAGTGTGGGGTCCAGCACGAGCAGATAATCGATTTCTGCTCTTCCTGAACAGTGTTGGTATGGACTGCACAATCCCCGTGCACTGCACACAGAAACCATGCTTTTGTTTCTGTGAACCAAGAATTTAATTGCAGTTCATTGCTGTAATGCGATTCTGAAATAAATGCCATTTTAACATATCAATACAATTTCGTCATCCTTGGAATGACTTAACATTTAGTATATACTATGAGGAAAACGTCATATTTTACACATGCAAAAATGCAATTTTGTATCTTTGTATATGCCTGAGAAATAAATGTGGGGCATTACTTTTTGAATGACCCTCGTATACTAACAAATCTTAGAATAAATAATGTGATATTAAATTGCTTATTGTTTGCGGGCGATCAAGTAATTACAATCGCAAAATAAAATGAATTAAAAAGGCTCTCCGATGTTTAAATACTAATCAGCCTAGTATAATATGCAGATATCAATAAGAATACCGTTTTTACATGGAAGGGAGACAATGCAGACAAAAAGTAATTTTAAATACAAAACCAATAGAACCATTAATTACTTTTAATTTTCTATATGTACATATGAACCTGGATAGAAATAAAGACATAAACAAATAATTAGCAGGTTCTAATTATATGTGTGGATCAACGAAAAGACCGTTAAAGTAAGAAAATAATTAATTTTAATTTTCTACAGACGGATTGCTGTTCCACTATTCATCTGTGGAGAGTCCCAAATAATGTGTAACTACCAAAAAGTATAACAAGAGATCAGGAGCGGCACAGATAAAATTTCTTTCAGAGAAGTAGCAGGCTATAAGCCAGTAGATGAGTAAAGTAATACTTAAGCTAAAAATATTTTCATTAAATATCAAGACTATTCAATAAAGAATGATCATACTTGACCGCACAACTCTACCCATCATAATTTTGAAGATCTTTCTCTAAGTCCTGGTTTGATGCAAAACATCTCTTCTAGCGTTTCTGCCAGTCTTCAAAGATACACTGGAAACTGTATTTTGACAGATCCTTCAGAATATGCATCTGCAGCCTGCGCCACTGTTTCTGATTAAGGAAAATGCCTTCCACTAAGCGTTTCTTCAGTTTGGGGAAAGAAAAAGGTCACAGCGGGCTAAATCGGCACTTAGGAAGGGTAAGGTGCACGCTTCGCCAACATTTTTATAAAATATTGAGCAACTAAATTGGCGATGTATGGCCGTGCATTATCCATGTAGTATATTAGCTTGTTTGCACGGAAATATGGCCTTTGCAATGACATGGCCTTGCAGAGTTTTCAGAACATCTCTTTATCAGCCCAGTCAAAGATGATGATTCAGATTCCCACAATTTGCTGTTTGCTCTCAGCATCGAAATTGTGTAGCCAAATTTCATCAGCAGTGATAACCTTTGAAAAAATTCCACATCTTTCTGTAACATAATCTTCAACTGCATCTTGCACACGAACAACTCTTTGGAAATCAGCAGTCTAGGAACCCACATACATAAACTGCATCATCTGCAACTTTTCTGTTACAAAAGTGTGGGGGATTCCCAGTGAAATTTTCGTAATTCAATGCTATTCGACAAGACTCTCTCACAAGGGAATCAGCGGTGTTAACACTTTCTTCCGTTAGAGTATAAACTAGAGCGCCCGTTCCACTTTCTTTGAAATGTATACCTTTCCCTCTGTAAACATTTTAAACCATCTACAGGCTGTGCTATAGAAAATAGCAAACTCTTCACAGGCCTTCTGTAACGTTGCGTATAGCTCAGGTGAAAATTGTTGAGACGAAATCAAAATTTCAGAGCAGCATATTGTTCGTAGCATGTCTGCTCCATTTGGCTGTAGACGGAAGTGAACATGTCTCAACTTGCATACATTTTACAGGCGGAAACAGTAAGTGACAACAGTCAAATTAATGCCATGTGTGCATTACTCACTAAGCTAACAAAATAGTGTGAAGTTAAGTTTTAGCACGATAAATTATGCCTGTAAAATTATGATAATTTTTAATGAACAGCCTTTGTAGCAAAATACCGAAATAAGTGGTTTCAACGTGTAAATTGAATACAAACTGATAGATTTCCACACACACTGCTCTATAAAAAATCTGGGAAGACGAGATGGATACAATAGCTATTCATTTCTGAAACCGGATCGGGCGATGAGTTCAAATCCTCGATAAAGATGATGATAAAGAGTCATCGAGAAGTGGATCCACAGCAATTTTGTAGCCGAGATTGCACTAGGAAAGCGAATTCGAGTGGCAGTACTGACCTCGCACCGAAGTGTAGTTATTATGTTCACAAAATCACCAAGGGAAGCACACACTCCAAAGTCCCAACCTTAGAAATGATGAGCGGATTATCTATCTACCAAAAACTGGTTTCGAAGGAAGGAATATCAGAAATGTACGAGAATCAAATTTCTTCTGTGCGGTGCACATCATCCACGTGCGGAGGAACTTGTCGATAATCCGTCACTATATACTTTCGTGTGTTTGAATTCTACCTTATTATAGGGCAACTTCTTCAGCGTAGTTGTGCTGGGGGAGAATTGCTTTTCAGATAAGTTAATGCTTGAAACGCAGCAAAGAAGGAAAACAGTTTGAGTGACAACTCAATATTGCGCCTCAGTCAGCCTCCAAAAGGAACTCAAAATATCACATCTGGAACTCTGCTCCATTCTAATAATCTATCGCACGGGCGTATATGTATATATACATATATATACATATATTGTGTTGTTCTGTAAATGATAATTTGTGTTTAGTTTAATGAACTCAATGTTCTTAAAAAATGCAGAAACATTTTTCAGAGGTAGTAGTTTGTACATACCTCAAACAGATGGAATATTCTATTATTTTATGTGTGCTTGTTGTTGAATTATTTCTTCATTCATTATTTATTGATCATTTCATCATAATTATAAGTATTTTTTTCAATGCGGCAAAGAAAACATTCAGTCAGATTAAGCTGCCTTTATGGTTTTTTCTACCATCGTTGCGATTCACTGTTCCCCACATACTTCCAAGTAAAATGTTTATGCTGTTATTAGAAAACCAGCTCGTTTCTATTTATGACAAATTTTCAAAATATAAACGTGATACATCATTAAACAAAAGGTTGAACTAAAATATACAACTTGACGTGATAACAATGGTAAAGATACACAAAGCTTTATGAAAAAGTTAATTGTACGCTTTGGAAGATTTGAAGAACATTGCAATCGGGTTTGCTATTTTTATAGTGTTAGCGAACCGTAAAAAATATATTAGTAAAGAATTCATTATTAACAGAGAGCTAAAAGACGATAAACTGTTTTTTCAACTAAATTATAAAACTGATTAGAATTTATTGTTCGTACTTCGTTGAATTGATGATGATTATTTCAATAAAAGCGTTGATGGACATGAAACAAAGGTTTACGCTTTTTATTTGTAAAATAAAAAAAAAACACTTTTTGCTTTGTGAGTTTTTCTTGTAGTCAAGAGTTCACCATAAAATTGCAAATTGAAAATTGGAAAGATATCTTTCCAAACATATATTTTGTATAGTGAGCAGAGACAACCGGTAACTCTAGAGCCCAACGAAGCCTGAGATTTTTACGCCATCATTAATTCATTGCTCTCACCATTTCAGAAAGCAGTTGTATTTTGAGCGGAACATTCAAAACCGCAAATATAAGGGAAACTGTTTTATGTAAAACTTAAGTAATTTAGCACCAAATAAAATGTCTTTCATTTTTAAATGGATTATAAAACAACAGAGTTAATTAATACATTTACGGGCTTCATACTGGAAAGTATGTGATACCATGATACCAGCTTGAAGTTTGTGCTCTCTGCAGCAAACGTGAGGACAGACTTGGGGCTAGAAATACTAACCGTAGGTAATAACGTTATAGCGCCCTGAAGGGACCGAAAGATAAAAGTATTTGGAATTTTAAAGGAGTTCAAGGAGTGGCTAAGTTCAAAGTTGAGGGTACTGGAGGAAAAGTAGTAGGTCACATGTTTTTTGGTTCCATTATTTTTCTACAGTTACTACCCTTTAAAAACATTGACTTGTACTCACCACGTTCGAGCTATACCCGACAGCATAACAATCACACAAAAGAGATATAAAGTACAAATTGGAATGCCTTCAGGGTTGTTCACTCATTTTTTATGTATTATCAAAAAGTCCCTTTCTTTCGTTATCATGATTATGTACAGATTTAGGTTGCTGATCTAATCGACGTTACCAACTAATTTCTGTCTTCGAAAATATTTTTCATACAAGTTTTAACAATTCAAGCAAATTATATTGCGTTTTCGAATCAGTGTAAACTGCCAAAACAGCTGCTCACAAGAATAACAACATACTTATACCAAATTCATTTCGTTTGTTTTAAATCCTGTACAAATCAAACGGAATTTCAACAAATATATTCTGAATTATACTCAAACGACCGCTTTAGTTATAAACTTTGTCCGCTCACACATATTTCATATATCAGCTTTTAAGCATGCCGCAGAGCAGCGTTGTCCGCACTTTTAACTTTGATTCCCATAACGTGTGTACAGCATTATATTGTTGAAGATGCTGGGATTGTTGTGTTCCTTTTGCTGAACACTGCATAATGAAAACACATTCCGATTGATAGGATTAAGGTCAGTCATTGCAATGTTTTTGATTTCATTGTTAATACTATACTGTAACTTGCAAAAGGTAGTTGATTAACAATCTCTTTTACACACTACTAATAAACTTTTTCACACAAAAAGTGGAGATTTTATTTGTTTAATACTAATATATAAGTTATTACATAAATAATAAAATAATAACAAAATGTTTATCTCTCATATAGGTCAGATATCTTTCAAAATATATCAGGAGTGTCTAGCACGCCATATTATATTTAACTGTTTTTTTAGGATCTAGGCTAAGATTGGTGTTTTGTAGTTAATTTTTTTAAAAAAGTAAATTACATACATCAACACGTTACCGAATTTAGTACGTAGATTTAAATATGATCAAATTAACACTTTACCTGTTTGAACACTTAGGGGAAAGTTTCTAAAATCCAGAATTTAAAATGAGATTTGCATGGACAGCTGCAGTTTGAAAGAGAACTTGAAACGCAACAAGGAACTTAATAATTTCAATCTGTAAACTGCAGTAAGAGTATATTACTGTAGTTTAAAAATTGAAATTGGAAGAGATGCACTAGGCTCTTCGAAGCTTGTTCATTGTGAAGTATGCTTTTTAATATTCTTATTAGGCATGTTTTCCTAATTATTTTAATAGTACATGCACATTCGTACTAAGGAAAGTATAATTTGAGATGAGTAACTTGTTTCGTCCTAAAAGCTTGCTAAAACAGTACACTTAAACATTTTCAGAAACAGTACTACAGAACAGATGAAACTAATACTCTGTTAAATCCTATTTCATAGTATTATAGAAGAAAAGCGGTTACTTTTTAAAAAATATTTTATTGTATAATAATGAGGCATGCGACTTCGCTTAGTATTGATTAACTTTAACATTCAGAGTACTTACTACAGGCCTTGTTATTTAAGGTAATTAAATTTCTCTCTCTATGTCTGGACTATATAACAGAAATGGGATTGGGCTTCTACTTGGTGCATTCTTTATTTATTTATTTTTTGGGCCATGTAAGTGACCGAATATGTAGTGATTTGATAAGAGTCTGGCCTCAAATCTACGTAATGCATTAGTAATGCTCAGAAGCGCTGCAATCAGCATTTGCAGTGATAAGCAAATAAATGAAATGTCTAACAGCTTTATGAAAGTTTTCTTTAATCATCCATATAGACATATAGCCACACACTATGTCTATGTGTTTTTGCCTTTTATAATCAGTTTTCTGAGTTCTAAAATGCTTGAAACGATTGAACTATTTAACGAAGTTACCAGTGTAGATAGTCGTAAATAGTCTAAAAGTTAAGGTGATGCTTGCATAACAAATATTACTCAATATAAACAATAAAAACTGTGCTGTTTAATTCGTTACACTAAAATCTGAGACTAATTTTATGTAATCTTTTTAAAATATATCATTGTGTTTTTTTTTTTTGTCAGCAATTGGACAATCCTGTCAAGAAAATGCCAATTCTCCATTTCTTCGTCGAATGTTCGATACTTCTTTCTTGTGGTTTATAATTGTATGCTGTTTTCGCTTATTCATTTCTTAGATTTTATTCATTGTTTTACTGTCCTCTATTTTGATATTCAGTTTAAATTAGCGAGTTAATTCTTCACATATTGTCCCTTTTTTATAACATATGAGTTGTGCAACTTCCTAACTCTACTCATCATTGCTGTGGCTTGCACTTTATTTGTATCTCCTTATATTAAAATTCATTATTTACTGTCGCATTTAAGTGTTGTTACATTCTTTGTTTTATAGGTTTTGATATTAGCAATATTGGTGTGATATTCTGCAAATTTTCATAATTTTGTAAATAGTTATCTTATCGGTACAAATATCACAATCCACGTAATTCAAATATTTTACGTAGTTTACCATAACGTTGACTTCTATAGGGATAAAAATAATATTTATAATATTTACTCATTCAATACATAAATAGACCTTTGCAACTTTTCTTTACTTTCAAAACTATGTAGCATCTTTGGTATATATGTGCATTTGTTACTTTACTATCTACACCAGGTAGCTTTATCAGTTTGATGTGCCTAGATTTAATTAAAAAGGATATCCGAATTTTCAAAATAACTGGATACACACTAATGAGGCTATCACGACTAAGTAAGCACCAACGGAGACAGCAACTGTGAAATGTTTCAACTTATTTATATGATATTAAATACAGTTACATTGGTAGCGTTGTCGTACGCGCTCTGCATCGACTGCACATATAGCCAGAGTCTTTCAATTGTACATACCAAGCAGGTTAGGTTTATCCTTCCCGTATTCTGCTCTAAGTTATGTTTAACTATTCCAGCACCCAAAAACCTTTATCATCATTTTCGCATCATATGCATCGAACTATGGCCATGTTCGAGGGAAGTACACGTTTGAATTTTCAGATTTCCTATGTTGCTGTGCAAGTTGTACCAAAAAATGTTAATATTTAGAAACTACTAATATTTCAAAATTTCGACATCCTTTTGACTAACCCTGTGTTATACAAGGTAACTTTAAGGTCTGAAAGTATAGAAGAGCTGATTAAACATCATTAATGCAAAACCACCTCCACACGTGTGCCATCAATCTCAACACATCTCGCGCTCAAATATTTTACCGCCTTTATTTTAATTTTCTTCAACATGTGAGCATTCAGAGCAGTCGTTGTGTGGTTATGCTTTCCCAGACATTATTCAGTTTCAAATTATTAGAACATCCACGTGATATTTCAAAATTCCAGCAAAGTTCATGGCATTTAACTCTGGTCACCGTAGCATTCATTCCACAAAGTTCATTTTCCCAGTCCACATTTAAGGAACATGCACAACAATCATGATGAAGTGGTGCCCTTTCTTTCATAAACACTTTAGATAACTGACGATCCAATCATTTCATTTAATCATGCAAATAATGATACACTTTTGATGCATATTTACATACCATAAACTACAGTCATTGATGCCATCGATAAACCAGTTGGAATTAATGTTTGAACAATACCCATATTTTTATTTGTTGACTTCCCAACAACATAAAAATTAGTCTTGTCAGAAAGTAACATTTTCTCCAAAAAGTGAACTTACTTTAATTTAGAGCATGAACCATTCACGTGTTCGAATATGGTCAGATGATGCAGAAGCTGCAGTCTGCATAGAACTTTCAGAATGTTATGTGCTATGCTTTGGCAAACGCTGATTTTAGGCTACGATGAACTGATTTGTAGGGCTAACACTGTAGTTCGACTTTTTATTGGAACACTGCTGATAAAGAACCCAATTTCTTCCGTGAAATTAATTCAGCTATTATTTAACTACTCATGACTTATGAAAATCCCTGGATTTCTCTACTAAACTCGGCCCCTACTTCCCTTTATCACCATTTCTCTTATTCATTTATTTTTCATTAATATCATAACCCATTTATAACAAAAAACCATATATAGCCTCAGGTTCGAGTTCTAGTAGCCACCCTGTATATTTTACTTCTGTTAATGTATTTAAGCGCTTTTTTGAAGTCG
The DNA here is from genome assembly GCA_030762175.1 of Metallyticus violacea. Taxonomy (NCBI): domain Eukaryota; kingdom Metazoa; phylum Arthropoda; class Insecta; order Mantodea; family Metallyticidae; genus Metallyticus; species Metallyticus violacea. The sequence continues at coordinate 123,045,537 of CM060833.1, forward strand.
ACAAATGCAATATAAGTTCTAAATTAATTTCAGATTTTTTTTTTAAATTCTTGTACCTGCAGTGCATAAAACTTTTATATAATACGATGGATATCTGTATATCTCCTTTCTACAAGGCTCTGTATATCTCCAACTTATTTTTTGCTGCACTATAGGGTTTTCCATCGCGTCTAGTGTGCACTGACCTGCATAAAATTACGTGAAGATAAAAATCAGAAATATCAGAAAGGGACTTTTCTGCCTCCTGAGATTTGTTCCGCGGTTGCCAGATTTGTATGTTAACGGATGTTGACATTTTATCCCGTCTACGAGGAGCAGGGATTTAATATACGTAAGTAGCTTTCTGTATGTTCATTGGTGTGTGTCAGGATACGATTTCGCGGTCCTTCCCTCTATTTTTTCAACTGTGATGTTGGGGCACTAAATCACACACTAAGCCGCTGTAGAAGAACATCCTCTTAATCCTTCTGCTGTGGAAGACACCATGTAAATGGTAATGGGTAACAATTCTAGAATATTTATTGATATTTGAAAAAAGATACACTGAAAATGTTGTGCGTATGTGTTAATTAGAGAGTGTTCCTTTTCTGCGACCTTTACAATTACAGCAACGTATACAAACTACCTTTACGTTCTGAGTTAATTAGCATAAAACATAAAAATTGTCTTCTACACTTATACCATGCTATTGTACCAGAACTACATAATCACGGAAGTAACCACGTTAATTCTTCCATAAAATAAACAAAAACAAACTTTCAATCGTGAAAACTTTACAGCTCATTGCGCAGTTGTGTTTGATTTTTCAGAATTTACTTCAAATTTACATTTGAAGTAAACCTAATTATTAAATTTAAAAATGAATGTAAATAAGTGACAATCAGACAGGTTACCTTAAGTACATCTGGGTATGTGTTCCTGAATCACGTATATTTTTCAAGCTATTCATGTACTTGCATAGCATTCATGTCATATTGGTTGCGTCATTTTGAAGTTTTAGATTTTTTGGAAGCAGTTAGATGTTAGTGTATGTTTCTTTCCTTACTTTTATTTGTAGCGTTTTCCTTACGGAACATGCTGCAAATCTAATATTCAATCGACGCTTACATGTTCATATGTTCTTCATTTAAGTGTGTATGTATATTAAATATAGTGTTAGTATTCTGACATGCTAAATTTACTGGCAATTTACTGGGTAAAATACTTGTGCAATGACATTCAGTAAAACAAAGAAAATCATTTTCAAAGAAAAATATTTACATACCATGTATTTGTAACACTTATTTATTTAGTTTATTTAAGGACGGTCTTTAACATCTCTGGTCTTTAGCATACAATTAAATCCAGTACGTGAAATGGTCCATACATTTCGCCCACCCTTCATCCCTTCATCCATGCATGCTTTTTCAGGTTCTTTTAGTAATTCTATCACACATCGGCTTTACTTCCCTTCAAATGAAACCGTATTTAGGATTTTTACGCCCTAAAATATGCATCGACCCTGGTTGAACAAACAACCTTCGGTCTACAAGGCAAGTACAGTTACAATTAATAGGACCAACAAATTTCTGTAGTACGTTCTTAGTGTTCAGATATTGAGGGCTGTTAATTGCAACTCTGCTTTTTGAAATCTCTTAGCACAATGTGGGTTACCAAAACCGAAAAAATATACACCGTGTATATACAGTTAACACTTCAAATTAATTTGTGAAAACGGTAAGCTGCCCATTAGCTGCGAAATTTATCATCAGATGACTATGTTTTTGAATACGGCCTATTGTGTTCATCAAACGTTATAAGAGGCTATTAACGATCCGCCCTCCAACAACAATTTGCAGGCGGTACGTGCAGTTTCAGGAGGCAGGCACATATTCTTCTTCTTATACGCTAGACATTGATGTCTGTAGTAATCTGTATAGCATTTTCATGCCATCGTTTAAATGGGTCGCCCAATATTTCTGGTTTCTCTTGGTCATTGCTTTCTAAAGTATGGTGTTAATCTTTATGATCATATTTCGAACGTGAGCTATTCACTTCGTTTTATACCCTTATTTTTTCAGAACATATATTCCTAATTTCTTTCGTCGTATTTATTTAATCATTCATTTATTCATTTCGTTTTAAGATCACGTTTTAACGAATTCCTAAATAGCTATTGCGGTTGTACCCATGAAACGATTTTTGAAAAAGTATATCTGTGTGTGTGTTAACGCTCTGACGGTAGCAATTTTGATTTTTATGAACAAAACTTGGCATATAATCATTAATTAACAAACATCGAGTTGATAACCAACAAAATAGGATTACTTGGAATGGAGGTTAACCTGATGAGAAACATTTTTAAAAAAATTAAAAATCGCTCTAACTGTAGCAATTTTTTAGTTTGCTCAAAAAAACTTGGGAACTTCCATTAAAACAAATTAATGAAAATATTTTCTGAAAATCAGGGTAATCGGGTCATTAGGAGAGGGGTTATACCTAATAATCGAGTTGGGGTTAAAGCGGAAAAAATCACTCTAGCAATCAAAATTTATTTTTTTAAAGGAAGCTTGATATATGCCATCAAAATAAAATAACAAAAATAGCTTCTAAAATCAGTGAAATCAGATTATTAGTAATGGGGGTTAACTTGAAACCCAACATTTAAAAATCGCTCCAGCGGCACCAACATTTGCTTTTGCATAAAAACTCAATATATACCATTTAAATAAAATAAGGAAAATGTTTCCGAAAATTGAGGAAATTTGCCCACTAATAAGCGGGGGGGATATAACTGAAAACCGAAATTTAAAGATTGGGGGTTAAAGCAAAAATTAAAAATCGCTCTAACGAATGTAATTTCTCTTTTTTTTTAACGAAATTCGGTATATATCATTGAAATGAAATAGGAATAATAGTTTCTGAAAATAAGTGAAATCAAATTGTTAAGAGTGGGGGTTTACCTGAAATCAAAATTTTAAAAATCGCTCTATTGGCACCAATATTTGATTCTTCAGAACAAAATCCAGTATATACCATTTAAATAAAACAAGGAATATAGCTTCTGAAAATTAGCGATATTGGACGATTAGAAGTAGGGGTATACTTGAAAATTGAAATTTAAAAAACGCCTATGCATTTAATTTTCTCTCTGTTGTTTTAAAATGCAAGGAAAGTTAATTCAGAACATAAACTGTATTTATAACGTTACATGTATTTTATATTTAAAAAAAATCGTTGTGAAGATAGCAAATGTGAAATACCAATGTAATATGTGTGTGAGAAATATATTTCTATGTAAGAGCGGTCTGTAATAACCTTTGGAAACAGTTTTCGTTACATGTTTTTGCTAAAATAACATTTAAATTAAATTTCAAAGCCAATGAAAATTATGGAACTTTCGATTGCATATTATTGCTTGTGTATATTTGCTTAGTACATTGTAATTATTTTAAATAGTAACACGTTTTTGTTTTATTGAAACATATTAACATATTTTTTTTAAATACACAATGTTACAAAAACCGTTCTATTATTTCTCTTTTTAGTGAATGTAAAGATGATATCAAGGGCTCAGATCATAAACATGGTTGCATTGAAAAATGTTTATAAATGCCCAAACAGTATAGCTTTGTCTATCAGTGTTTGTACATTTCATTAAATTAATAGCATAGCATTACTTTTATGATTTAATGTCAATAATAATAATAACAATAATAATAGTAATACTAATAATCCTAAAATGTGGTTTCTCTGTTGTGATATTTATAGATTACAAGAACTCTAATTTTGTTTCCCTAATATCACACAATATTGCCATATTTCATTTCATTAATTAATAAGGCAACACTTTGAATTTTATGTTCCATTTTAAAATTATTCAAGTTCCTCAGGAATTCGCTTAATTTACGTAGCCTCTGCATGACGGATATTTTTTAATTTGCAATTGCTCTTAGAAATTTGATTTCCTTTACTTGTAGAGTATTTTTATTTTTTCTGCCAATACCCAAATTTCATTACCATATATTAGCTTCAGCACGATCATCACTTTATAAAATTTTAATAAAGCATTGTTTCTTGCTTTATTTCGTAGTAATTTTCTTATAATATTTTTCATATAATTACACATTTCGATTTTATTTTTTTTGTTTGTTCTATTTTGTATGACATGTAACATTCTAAAACTTTGAATTGTTCTATTAACTTACTTTTTACGTATTTTAATTTTCGGCTTTTTTACTTCTTTCCCTTTAAATGTTAGAGCTTAATTTTATTCCTAGTTCACACCAAGTTTTATTTCCTGGTTATTTTATTCATTTCATACACACTTTTGAAATTATTATTTTCCGAGTTATAAATAATAAATTGACTGTCACAAATTTGTGTGTCAGGTCTAATTCTTCTATATTAAGATTTCTAGAGTAAAATGGGATGTACATAACTATTTTAAATTATATATTACCTAGAAATATTTAAATCATTTGCATGTTTAAAATTGATTACGGATTTCTTTTGTTATTTTCAATTCAATTTTGCTTTATACGTGTTTTAAATATATATGACCATTATTGGATAAATTATACTGTTTCCTCACTATAAGAAGCTGTAAAGTATTATTTCTCTCCCCTACTGCAAAACTAGCTTTCTAAAGCTATATCCTGGGCGTTTTCCTATCAGTACACTCCCAAAGTTAAAGTTTGTCTGGGCATCAACGGGAGATGACCGAATTTAGGTTATTAAATTATTTTATATGTGACATGCTGTAAAGGTTCTATATGATGTTGTAAATATAAGGTTCTATAAAGCTTTCAGGATCATCGTTAGTAAGTAGAAAGAATTACGTGCACGCATACATTTTTATCGAATAATTATAAATACTAGCAGATTAATGCTTATGAGAAAATAAAGATATTCGAGCAGATGAAAAGAAAACTAATGTTCCAAGAGTACTTAAAATGGACTGAATGATATTGATAAAACAGTTAGAATGTTCGTTTCCATTAGCAACTATGTTTTACTGTGTTCAACTATTGCGGCATTAACAGCATAACAACGTAACCCTTACTTTGTTAAGGCCAGACTTTTTCAGGTTCAGTTTCTCACTCTCCAATGTTTACGTGGATTATGTTCATCTCCAAAATGCTCTAAGGAATGATTGCAAGATATCTCTCTTTGGTTGGTGCAATTTGTCGTAACGTCCGTCTGTTCATTTTCCGGCGGCCCTCTTGGGTCTCCGAGAGGCCACCTCTTTGTCTTCCTGCAGCTTGAATTTATTTCTCGCGCGTGAGCCCCTTACCAGAGAATCCTCTTTCACCCGCGCTCCTTGTCTAGGTGCATGCCTCTTGGGAACATCTTCATTTGTAGCAGGCTCCATCCGGATCTTTCATGTGATAGGCTATTCGAGTTGAATAGAGTGGTCTACTTTTATCAAATCCTCTGGAATATGTTTAAAGAATGCTTGAACTTTTGTAACAATATCAACGTATGATAGCTATATACGGATTTAAGAAATCCAGTCATAAGTTGTCGAATTTTAACGACGATAGCAGGATAGTTATTTTCTGGAATAATAGAACTAAAAGCTAGCAATAAAATTAATTTATTTAATTTATTATGCGTACCAATGCCTCAAATAATGTTGAAATATTTTTGAGTTACGAATAGAAATAGTTCTGTACAAAAAGAGGTTCTTAATATCTCATCATTCAATGCATCTGTTATAAAACACACTTTCCAACTCGTTCTCTTTTTTTCCCCCAAAAATTAATAAGTATTTTCTTAATGTTGATTAATAATTATCTTTTTTCATTTATGTTTTTCATTATATATACTGAGTGCTCGGATTAGTCTACACTGCGCTGAGATATGCTTGTCTTAACAAACACTAAACACATTTCGACTATTTGTATACGTCTGCTAGCTAAGATCATATAAAAATGAATATTATATTCTGCCATGAGTATTATTATTATTATATTTATTTTTTCCGAGAATCTTTCAAACAAATTTTCGCGGCATTCCGAGTTCATAAATTGATTAAAATTTCGTAAAACGATAAGTTTTATGGATAACGAATATGACGAAATACAGTAATCACAATGACATTGAATAACATCTACAGATTGTATTGGATTAACTTTTTAGTGACGAAGAAAGGTGTTTCGATACTTCATCTTTGATAAATGGCTGATCTTTTGTGCCTGTGTACCCAATGGTGGTATTTCGGGAGGAAGGGGTGAATGAAGGAGATACCAGACCCAGAATTCACGGGCTGTGAGGCAGGAACTACACTGGGTCCCTTAAATTGCAACCAGATAGAACACCTTCGACGACAGCGGTCCCGCTTCCCCCTTCAAGAGGGCTTCTTAGGCTCGGCCCTCAGAAAGGCCGCTTCCATACCATAGGCTAAAACATTTTAAACTGCAAATCACCGTAATGTCACCCTGTTTTATCACCTGGCACTTTTGACTCTGTATCAGAATCAACGGAATGTAATAATGAATAATGTGAAATGGGGGAGTGGAAAACTCTTGAAAAATCCCGTAAACGACCAAGGAAAACTTCAAATTTACCCAAAGTCAGAGTGACCGTTCCCAAGAGAGTCATTCCCGAATCTGAGTCCCAGACATTACCACGTTAGACACCCTGCCCGGTATCATCTGGGGAATTCCTTTAAAATCTTTTCTCTGTTCTTCTGCAACAGTTTTTGCGCCTCCATCTCTCACCGAGACGTAATTTTGCAGTACTATATAAACCATAAAATGCCTACAACCTTTGATATCTTTTTTTTAATTGTGTTTAACGCCTGTTTTTACCACTGAGGCACCACAAGTGGTGGACACTGATGATACATGAGATGAAATGATATATTGGGAAAGGATGTTTTTTTTAAGGAAGGAAGCGTTCCAGGTCTACGTTTAGGATACCTTCCCGGTATTTGCCAGCTGTGAGAACTGAGGAAAACCTGAAAAAAAATCCAATCAGGGAGGAAGGTCCTGGTGGGATTCGAATCGCAGATCTCCTGCTCACGATTCTACGCCTTAACGACCTCGACCACCAGTGGCGGTGACATTTGATATTGTGTATATTCTACTTAATATATAATAACTCATAAAATGGGTAAAGAAATTATGTGAATAACGAATTCACACTTGTACAAAAATATGGTTTCTAGTGCTACCTTGTTACTCGCTGGAGGCGATGTTCTGTTACAATAGAACAAGTGATCTTCTGTAATCAGCTATGGTATTCACTGCCTGAGACAAAACTTTTCACGCTGTTACGAGTTCCAAGAGAGCCTTTAGCAAGCAGAATCACATCACGAATTACTCGGAAGATGCTGAAAATGCTGCCATTAACGAGACCTCAAGACGCCACATTGCTGCGGTTTGAATGGCGTATATAAATAGGAACATTCTCCGCAGAAGACATTCGCATTCGGACCTCAGTTTCTTACTTCAAAATCTGACTTCAGATTCTTACTTCAGTTTTAGCTCGTCGAGACTTTCTCTCTGATTCGCGTTCAGGCAAGCGGTCAGCGAGTACTCTCAACATTTTTCACTTAACTCTTCGGCGATTAGTCATACGCTGGAGCACTGTGTAAGCCTCGTCGCCTAAGGCAAAAGCACCAGAATGCAGGATGAGACTACTTGATAAAATAAATTCAACGATTCTCCAACGCAGCATCGTGTGATAATTTATGCAGTTTTTCCTACTTTCCTTGTCCCGTGACGAAGAGTTCACGAAACGGCGAATCGGGCCCCTGGGTTAACCTAATGTGTCGAGGTGAAGGCTACGATTAATAATTATATCAAGAACCACTACGGCGAGGTGTAGCGATCGGCAGTACTTAATTGGCTTCAATTAACATTGGACGTCTGCCGCCCCCACGAGCTACTGTGAACCACCTCACTTCTCAGCAAACGGGAATTTTCAATACTTCTCTGCTAGCAGTTATAAAAATGCATAAGTTCACTTCACAAAACTACAAGCGTAAATTGGGTGATCCTGAAGATTTTATGAAGGGATATTCAGTTGGAGAATGGAGAAAATGAACCTTAACCTCATTCGATTTTCCAGGATATGCTAATCACAAAATAAAAGTGATGTTAAGAGTTCCAAATATGTAGTCTCTCTCATAAGAAACTCTTCGTGCCTAAATAAATAGGAGTATGGTGCGCAGTTGGTAGTGACAGAATAATGGAAGAACCTTGGAAGAACTGAAGAATGACTTCCGTCAAGATATTAACTGTTTTCTCAAGGTGAACTAAGAATCCAGCATCTTCTTGCGTGAGTATAAACTTTTATAAGTAGATAGAGATAAATGGTATTTTATTAGACATCCTTGTGTCTAATTTTGTTTGTTGTTCGTTGGTCGGGAACATAGTATTGATAAGCATTATAGTACTATACTCTAACGGAATTATTAAAAAAAATTAAGAGTGGGAAAGTGTACCTGTTTCTATTTTAAGAACTTTATTTGTGTCTCCTTTACAAATACTTTGATTTCATAGCATTACGGGTGGCCGAGGTCGTTAAGACACGGACTCGTGAGCGGGAGGTCTGGGTTCGAATACCACCAGGACCGTCCTCCCTGACTGAGGTTTTTTCCAGGTTTTCTTCAGTCCTCATAAATGGCAAATGCCGGGGAGGTACCCTAAACTAGGGCCTGGAACGATTCCTTCCTTAAAAATAAATCCTTTCCCAATATATCATTTCATCTCATGTATCATCAGTGTCCATCGCCTGTGGTGCCTCTGTAGCAAAAACGGGCGTTAAACACCATTCATTCATTCATTCATTCATTCATTCATTCATTCATTCATTCCTGGCACCATTACACATCAAGCTTGAAGTAATGAAAATATTTATGAATACACTAGACATAGGACAAGCCTTATTGCTCCTCAGAAATAAATCCCCAACATAAGTGATGAACAGAATAAGAAAGAGCAGTTTATTGATTTACATAAAGAGCAATCATGCAGAATCAAGATCTTCAAAATAAATCATAATGTGAAAATATTCCTTGACTTACATTTAAATCAATTTTTACAAATTTTCTTGGATACGAAAAATATGTTGATATGATATAAGTTACTTCCATGTTATGCGATATGTTATTGAGGCTACATTTTCTGAATAGTCCCCCAGACTGCCTTCAAATACACTTGGTGCTATCAGCAACGAATACAGCGAAAGGTTTTGCTAAAAAAAAGTCTATCTTCGTCAAGTGCTTTATTGGGAAATAGAATGCAAGTATGCTTGATGAACATTGCTGGCCAATTATCAAAAATAGTTCAGAATCTGTCTACAAGCATAAAAGATTAAAAAAGACATTTTTTAATTTGATGTTTTAGCAAAATTTTGCAATTTTTATTTTTGTGTAACAAACCCATATAAGTAAAAGGACTTAAAATATTTTCAGGGCATCTTTCATAAAAAAAATGTATTTTATATCTCATATTTCTTTGACCATTATATATATATATATATAATCAAAATTCAAGTTTCTAAAATAACGACTACTATATATACAATATGTTTGTTTCATTTCTTAAGCCCAGTGTAACATAATCTCGTAATTGGTACGTTTCAGGCTGAATGGATTTATTTTTCACTTGCTCTCTGATTACCCACATGTAATTTATCTCCTCAAATAATACATCATTATTAGATAGTATTTTCTAATTTATTTCTCATTTAGCGTACCTACATAAGACCCAATCATTTTACATAATTATGGACTATGCTATTTAGAATTTTTATTACAAAATCCCCGTTTAAATGAATGCAATTTTAGCCACATTTGTTACGCTCAAAATGTTGTTTACTTACGTTCCAGTGTAAAATATTGCCCACTATCCCATACAAATGACATTTTTCCATATGAATACACATTCCAAAACCGCTTGACATCCATGTTTCCAGCTCATGTAATGATAGTTTGTTTCTAATTTCAATGTATACTTTTCTCTCTCATTTAATTCAATTTGAACTTTTTATGCAATTTAAATTAAAATTTATTCCTAAAACTATTTAATATATCTTCTTTTTTCATTCCATTAATCCAAAGTCTTCCTTTGATTTCATAGCATTACGGGTGGCCGAGGTCGTTAACGCGCGGACTCGTGAGCGGGAGGTCTGGTGTTCGAATTCCGCCAAGACCAGCCTTCCTGACTGAGGTTTTTCCAGGTTTTCCATAGTTCTCATAAATGGCAAATGCCGGGGAGGTACCCTAAACTTAGGCCTGGAACGATTCATTCCTTAGAAACAAATCCTTTCCCAATATATCATTTCATTTCATGTATCATCAGTGTACATCGCCTGTGGTGTCTCTGTGGCAAAAAGGTGCATTAAACACCATTCATTCATTCTTTCGATTTCATTTATATTATGTATAGCTATAACTGTAATTTGTTTTACGAAACGCGCACATTAGGTCTATGTTCAAAGTGTGGTCCAAACCCGCAGACTCAATCTCAGGAGAGCAAGAGAGTAAAGTTAAAACGATCATGGTCTACAACTTGTTGCCTAATTTTTTTTAAAATGTTGGATACTAAAAGTGCACTTTCAGTTTCATTGTACTGTTTTGTTTGTGACATTATTATTATTATTATTATTATTATTATTATTATTATTATTATTATTATTATTATTATTATTATTATTATTATTATTATTATTATTATTATTTTTATTATTTATAGGTTTCTCAATCAGTCATCATATCTCTTGAAACAAGATATAATGTATTCACATTTTAGTTCTCCGTCGCACGGTGGGAGATATATCTTCTAATTAAGTTTATTTTATTATAGAAATTAGATTCTTTACGTGAACCAAGCTTTGATTTTCTTTGACTGCTCAGTTTGCTGCTCAAGTTTCTCATTTATTTATATTCTTTCAGTTCTAAGAATTTGGCCGTAATCTTATTTCTCCGTCATTTATTTCTTTGTATTCTTTCAGCATGTACCTTTTTACATCTGTTCAACCTTACGTTATAAACTTTCTTACTCTAAGATTGAAGGGATGTAAACAAAAAAGGAAAAGCTGTTTTTACCCTTTAATTCTTAATTATTTTCGTTTTTTGCATTATATCCTTCCGGTTTAGACTTTAGTTCCCATTTTCAACATTCTTTTTTACGTTCGGTAGCAAGTTTTGTATTTCAGTTCCTATGGCCTCTAATTATTCTGTACTATTTTCTTGTTTGAAGCCTTTGTGTATTCAGTCTACTAAGAGGTAAGGAGAATGCGCTGACTGCAGAGGTACTTGCATTTCAACTTCATTTTTACGTTGTCTCGAGCTAAAATCATATAGCTCTTCTCTTTCAATGTTTCTTTCCACATAAGCTACGTGCAGTACATTAACATGAGGTAAAGGCAGACCCACTAGATAATAAATATTTGTAAGTTGAGCAAACGAACGCGATAACTTTTATTGAGCGCATAAGAAATGAACTAAGAATGACAATGCAATAAATAGCAACTTGACTTGCACTCCCTGAGGATGCCGTAGCTTTGTCACTGGCATGACCCCTTGCTTCGTGAGTAAATTAAATTTCTTTGTTAAGCAGGTGGATTCACAATAAGCAAGAGAAAATAAAAAAATACACCAATTGATCAATCGTGTTAGGACAACCTGTAAACCGGTAGCTTTCAGCCAAAGCAAATGCAAGGAAATGAAAAAGGAGGATAATCATGTGTGCCATTCTTGGGCTGTCGCAGAGAAGCAAAGAATCATACAAGTATGCAAAAAAATTACTCTGCAATAGAAACGAAGCCAAGAAACTTCAATGACAAATTAGCTCATAACAGATGTGCGCAGACATTTCCAGGTGAAGCCTTTACATCAGCAAGAAATAACGAGTCAAATCACCATGCAAATGAAGAATCATAAACCTTGTGTGTTTGCTTGTTGTTTGTCCGGTAAGCATATGCACACCTTCCGAAGCGGAATGACTCATCACCCTATGTGCTTTTGCGGCTGATCCTATTTATGGGAGGCTTTAACCTTTAATGGAACATTTGCGCCTCTTCAACCATTCCTTCATTCGCTTTAAAACCTACATAGAAACATGGAGAGTACTGCTGAGGGGCTTAATGGGAATCTCTGTAATTATTTCAATTTAGTGTTTTGGTCGAAGGGTTCAAATTTGGCTGGGATCGACATATTTTTCCACATTTAAATATCTCGAATCCAAGTTCTCCGGTAAGACCACGGAGTTCTATGTCGTGAATTTATGACACATTAAAAGACTCCCTACTTAAAATAGAAGTCCCTGAACTAAATTCAGGGCTATTTTATGTCTAAGTAATGCCATAGTTTTCTACTAGATGTTATTGAGGTGGTAACCTCTGACCACCTACTCCTTTGACAACTGTGGGTGCTAAGTGTAGCTAAATTTGAATGGCTCATATAGTTATTCAGGACCCGGAGCAGACCTTAAGCCTAATCCGTGTGATTTGCTAAAAACGATTGTGGTTTATGGTAATATTACTTTAAAAATCTTTATACATCATAAATGACTAGTAGTAAAAATTGATCGTTTTGTTGTTAGTAAATAAACGAATACTTTCTTATTTAATTATGTCCCATCTTAAGAAAATAAAAATGCAAACGTTTTATATATATATATATATATATATATATACAGAGAGTGCCAAAATATATGCACACTTTAGACATCTATTTAATGTAGTTCAAAATTGGACAGAAAAACAACAGTAATGTGTAGTAACAACAGATGTAATTCACATATTTTATGATATCGTTGCTACGTAGCAGGTAAATCAACAATGAATAAATGAAGCTAAGATAATCGTATGATGTTCTGAAAACCAATGTGATTCACATTACCTTACGCTAGCGTTGTTACAACAAAATGGGTCCAAGATTATCGTTTGAACAGCGGAAAACCGAGAATGTTGTTGAAGTTCAAAGGCAATGGAAACGTGTGTACAGAACAGAACCGCCATTGGACTTCTACCTATGGGGAACTCTTAGTATACCGTAGAAAATCAGTTACACTGGCAGCACTTCGGGAAGAAATTGAAACGTTGCTCAGTCAATAGTTCAACGTACTCAGAAGTATATCGACGCCTATGGTGGCCATTTTGAGCAACTGTTGTAACTGTAAAAGTCTAAGATGATTAATGCTCATCATTTTCTCTTTGTGTGAATTCAGTTTTGTTATGTTAACACATTTTTTTTCTTTGCTTGAAGTGTGTATACGTTTTTGGCACCCTCTGTATATATATAAGTTTCAGGATTGTGACGATCACATGAACTATTCAAATTTAGTTACACTTAGCACCTACAGGTGTCAAAAGATAGGCTGGTGTCAGGCTACCACCTCAGAGCCATCTGTGAAATGCTATGACATTACTTGGATGTAAAATGGCCCAGAATTTATCCAGGGACTTCTTTTATAGGTATGAAGTCTTTTAACGTGTCGTAACTCCACGACATAGCATTCGTTTGGTTTTTGACTTTCTTTAAGGATTAGGCTCAAGGTCCTTTCAAGGTCGTGACAGATCATATAAAATATTCAATATATATATATATATATATATATATATATATATATATATATATATAACGTTTTGATTTTTACCTTCCTAAGGTTAGATATAATTAAATAAGTGGGATTGATTGGTTTATTAACAATAAGACAATATATGTATAAATTGTCATGCAACATGATCCTCAGTTATGAGTTAAGAAGAAGTTTGACGGATTTATTTGTATCCGTCACTTTAATGTATTTTAAATGAAGGTAGCCATTTTTTACACTTTTATTTTCAATTGATTTTAATATTAAGGTATTTGTGCTAAATAAAAGAGTTTGAAATATGTTATAGTTTAAATAAAAATTGTTTTACATCCTTTTTTGATATGGAATTTATCTAAATTCACGAAGGTATCAGTTAATCAATTGAGATATTGTAGCTCCAAATTCGGCAAGGACCTCAGTTCACGGTAGGTGTTTTGCACAGTTGCGAATATTTAACTATACCTAAATGTCTGATATATAGTGCACTTGAGTTAGCCTTCAAATAAATATCAAATAATCAAGTAAATATCAAGTATTTTACATTTATATATAGTATGTTAAAATCTTAGAAATTAAGCTTTACAGATTGGACAAAATGGCTATTATTATTATTATTATTATTATTATTATTATTATTATTATTATTATTATTATTATTATTATTACAAATGGGAAATATTTCAGAAAAATCCGTTAGGGGAAATTGAGGTTAAGATTCCCCAATGAGGGCAACAGCTGCTATTTGTAAAAAGAAGTTTTAATGAACCAAATAGGCAGTTTGAAATTTCACTTTTCTCTTAGAAATATATTGTGAGCAAATAAAAAAACTTGAACTGGACCCTTCTAGATTTTACACAATGAAAATAATGTCCGGGTTTTAAATACATTAAAATAACTAGAGGAAAATGGATTTTTTTTAGTAGTGTTTAACGCCCGTTTTCACTACTGAGGCACCACAAGCGGTGGACACTGATGATACATGAGATGAAATGATAAATTGGGAAAGGATATTTTTTTTTAAGGAAGGAAGCGTTCCAGGCCTAAGTTTAAGAATCTCCTCGGCATTTGCCAGTTATGAAGACTGAGGAAAACCTGGAAAAAAACCCAGTCAGGGAGGACGGTCCTGGCGGGGAAAATGAATTTGCCCCAACGAACACGAATATGACAATCTTAGCAAATGTTTCTCTAAAATACAAGGAACTTCCGAGGGGGGAGGGCTAAATTTGGAAGGTTCAGGTCGCTCATGCAATGCCTTCCTGAATTTAGCATGCGGCAATAAGAGAGCCTCTCTGGCACGTGCTTTCGACCTGAATAGGTACGTTGTTCATAACAACTTTTGAAGTACTGAGAACAGCGTTAGTAGAAAATGGACTAAGTCTTAAGCATGTATGAGTGAGGATTGCAATTATTCAACCATATGAAAAAGGCAATGGCAAACATGGGAGTATAGAGAGTTCGTAGGCTTAAGAGTTGAGAAAAGCAAAACGGGGAAACAATAATGGTAATGGCTTACTGTAATGATGCAGGCAAATTTCTACCACCCCTGTGTACTTATAATGGTGCGAATAAAAGGTAGAGTTCGAGCATGGGATGTCTGTAGGATCTTGAGTGGTAATGAACAGAGTTTGAGCTTACATCACTGCTCGGATGTGTATGAATTTGTGCTGTAAAATATTTTGATCCAGGATAAACTTGCACTACTCATACAGTAAAATTGAAATAGACAACAAACAACGATACTTAGTTGCTGTATTAGTAGAAATATTGGCTATTTCTTTGAAAGAATAAACGCGTGTCTTGTGATTCACTATAAATCCGTTCATTTGACTACAAGCTTGATAAACTACTTGGTCGAGGTTGGGAAAAATATGTAATAAGCTGTAATAAGAAATTTAATTTTCAAGCAATAATGATATGCTTCTGATATGAATTTGTAGTTTGCGATGTCAGCAGCAATTTATCCTGTAGTGTAGATCATCTAAGCCTGCTAATGTGTTGAAGCTTCTGATATTCTGAACACCTCTTCAAACATTGGACATAAAATCTATTCACTATTTTTTCATCCTAAAACCTCTCCTCCTAAATTCCACCCCTCAACAAAACTGTATTTCCAAGTGACGATGCCCTTAAGAAAGGGGAAAATAATTCGGCATTAAAGTATAACATTTCCTCAAAAATAAAAGTGCACACAAAGGACCAAGATAATAGTTCTTTCAGCGGACAGAGTTGTAAAATAAATGTGATATTCGATTAACTGTTTAACGTACATTAGGGTACTTAATGGAAATTGTGTCTTTTTTAAAAACTAATGCATTGAATATGGTAGAAAGACTATATAAAAGGATAAACATGTGAACTAAGGAGGGAAATGTTGCGAAAAGTGTAGAAATAATAGAGGACTTAAAGAGAAACAAACATTTTGCATTGAAACTTTGTTGAGGTGTCTTTGTCAAAGCTAATGGCAGATGTAGTTTTGCAGTGATAACAAATGGTAGTATACTCCTTTAAAATAATATTTATTTGTATTAATTTTTTAAATTTTATTATTGTTATATTAATTTTGAATTGTTAAATATTATTTGATTTTAATTTTTTCATGCATAAAAAGTGAAGTGCCGTTGCCCATTTACTCTATTATCTAAAATATAATTGCTGCTATTGTGAGTGGCAATCAGAAAATTGGCTTATGTATTAGTCATTTATCTTACCCCACAGTCAATTGTCTGTCCCTCCAAAAAGAGGCAAAAATGAACTTTTATATTTGATAGCTAAAAATGGGAAAAATAAATAACTTTTAAATTGTTTACATTAATTACATGTACCTCATGCAGTATCGTTGAGATTTAAATTTGTAACAGCGCAGCTGTATTCATCCATAGGACTACAAGAAGTAAGCACGATTTTTGCAAACATAAGGCTAGTAACGTATAATTAAACTCTTAAGTTAAGTTGATAGTACTGACAGAACTGGCGAAGTTCGTTAAGGCATGAACTCTTGAGTGGGAGATCTGGAGTTCCCTGACTGAAACATTTTTCAGGTTTTCCTCATTTCTCATAAATGGCAAAAGACGGGGATGTACTCTAAACTTAGGCCTGGAACACTTCCTTCCCTTCACATCTTTTCAAGTGATCTGCGCCTGTGATACCTGAGAAATTTAACATTATATAAAATGTTATTATTTCCTTTACAGTATATATACGATATATTTCGAAATAAAATCCGCCCAATATAATAATATTTCCAGCAGGTTTAAGAAATACATTCAGCTTTTAAAGCATTGGGACGACCTGCTAAAAATTAAATGTAAATGCAATATTAATATTTAGGTACTTATATTTTGTTCCGCCACTCTACGGATCTAGAGTAAACTTTTTCTATGACATCAGCAACCTACTCGTCGCAGTCATATTGGAACACTGATGACCTGAGTTGTTAAAGAGCGTCCCTAAATAAACCAAATCAACATCGCCGTCATATGGCCGTGTTTATGCCAGTATTCTTCTAAGGCTGGAAGATGTGAGTTGAACTACATGGAAAGGAAAAACACACAAAATTAAAAAAACATGTTTTAGTTTATTAAGATCATCTGTTCCATTTTCACTTTCACTAAAACAATTAACGTAAATTTTGGCAACAAGAGGAGATTTGTAAAAATAATTTTGAAATATTAATATAAAACAATTCAGACTGAGTAAAGAGGATATTGTTAACATTTATGCATGACTAAGAAAAAATGAGATGGATGTCAAATTCAGGGAAATTAAAACAAACTTGAATGTGTGAAATTTAATTTCACAGAGAGCATGGATAAGGATTTGTGCGAGAAAGGAAGACTTTGGATTAATGGAATGAAAAAAGAAGATATATTAAGTAGTTTTAGGAATAAATTTTATTTTAAATTGCATAAAAAGTTCAAATTGAATTAAATGATATTAAGTATACATTGAAATTTGAAACAAACTATCATTACATGAGCTGGAAACATGGATGTCAAGCGGTTTTGGAATGTGTATATGGAAAAACGTCATTTGTATGGGATAGTGGGAAATATTTTACACTGGAACGTAAGTAAACAACATTTTGAGCGTAACAAATGTGGCTAAAAATGCATTCATTTAAACGGGGATTTTGTAATAAAAATTCTAAATAGCATAGTCTGTAATTATGTAAAATGATTGGGTCATATGTAGGTACTTAAATTAAAAATTAATTAGAAAAAACTATCAAATAATGATGTATTATTTGAGGAGATAAATTACATGTGTGGAAAAGCACTACCTTTAGACTAAGTTGTCACTTCTGATGGTCTAGTGGTAACTTGCCTCATAGACCCAAGCTCGCTGGTTCACTCGCGGACAATAGATGACTTTTTTTGATGTAAAAATCCTAAATATACTTTCCATCGAAAGAAAATTAAAGCCGTGGATCCAGTGTCGCAGATTTATGGCACGTAAAAGAAACTCAAGTTTAAGTGAAAAGGCCCCTGAGAAAAAACTATTGGCCATTTCATGTTCTGAATTAAGTAAAGCGCTGATGACTTGAGATGTTTAAGAGCGTCTGTTAATAAACCAAATAAATAAAAGTGAACTTAGTTTGAAGGAATCAGCAAAAAAGCACAAGTTATCTAACGTTATGGAAAAAGTTATTCCTTCGCTCTCTGCAAAATATTTAGTAAAATTCCTTTGTTGTTTTGTAAATGCAAGAATTCCATCCCTGCACTTCAGAACCCAGTTATTCTTCTTGACAATTGATTAGGATTTTTATAATGTCCCTTACAGGGTAATTCAGACATCTTGCAGGATTACATTTGGGTCTTCAAACGGTGTAGTGTACTGGAGGCTTAGGTACGTTGTGCAGAGCTGGTCAAACGACTGAAAGTAAATTAAGTTACTGGATCTTTGGACTTCAAAGTAACACGTTTTATGTTCATCACACATTAAGTTAACAAACAATTATGTAATCCAAAGATTCTTGCCAAACTATAGTACTGCAAATATCATTGCATATGGTTTACCCTATAGCCATTTCTCAAATTTCTGCAGCATATGTGCGGTATCCATGGCTTATCTTGACACCCAAAATACAATACATATGATTTTATTACCTGGATATGTAATGACACTCTATTGAGTCTTCACATACATAATAAAATAAATCAAGACTAGGTAATTTTAGCGTACCTTTATTATAACAAAATTTTGTTAATGGCACAAAGTGTGCCATTAACTACATGAAAATAATAAAAATGGTTTAGTTATTTATTTTAATACAGATAGCAGCAAAGGATGGGCTGCCAGTATTTAGTTGTAACATATCTCGTATCATCAGATAACAGCAAAACTTCCCGTGAAATTAAAGTCAAAAGGAATTATTGAAATATATTGAAAGTAGATGATATTTATGATATATCGCTATATATGCTAAAATTTTGTTTTTAAATAAAATCATAAAAAACAAAAATAAAGTTTGAACAAACATTGTGAAAACATTTTTTTTCCATGAAAACAGCATACGTAAGTACATATTCTCATAAAATGAACACTTTCATGTTGCACAGTTATATAATATTCTATTATAAAAGAAAAATGAACGCTTGCTAAATAATTGTTTAAAAATATATTTTCTGCTTCTGGGCGAATTCTCCCTCCCAATTTTTAATTACTTTGGGAAGTTTAAATCCGGAAAACTGATGTACTCATTTCCGTCGATGCAAATATTTGTATAGTTCGGAAAATTGGAGAATATCTATTATGGAACTATGCATACACTATTGTAATATAAAATGAATTATATAGTAAATGTGTAACCCATCCTACATGCAACAGTTGAAATAGAATTCGGTTACTTCTTATGTTTCTAAAATATAATTTGTTTTTGAAAAGCTGACCACATTTGCCAAAATATTGACACACTTAACTTCGTAGCTAAGCCCTTCCCATTTTTAAAGTTGGTTATCGAATCTTTCACACATAAATCACTTCTTTACTTACTGATGTACCGGTCACATAACAATGAGTGTCCCGGTAAGAAAAGATGACACAGTACGTGTCACAAAAATAGAAAATGTTCAGCTAAAGTAAACATACACATAACGTATTGTGTGTAAAACGACAATATGTTTACAATTAATAAATAAAGTAAACAATAACTAAGACTATAAGTATTCAAATGCAGTCAAAGAATCTTACGTTGTCCTTTAAAATTAGCACTCTCTTTTTTTATTTAAATCTTGCTTCAAAAATGGACTTCCGGCATAGTTTGTTTAAACATGCTGAGTCATGTTTTGGTATTATGAATAGGAAAAGGGACTAATTTTTGCTGTAAAAATGAAAACGTCTTCTAGTATGTGTGGCTTATTGCACGGTAATAGTTGATATATTATGCCCATACAGACGCTTAGAAAACGTGTATATATATCACGCTGACAGTAATATTGTCTAAATTATGTGTTCAATATCATCAATATTCTCAAAGGGAATAAGCAAAGTCCCAGCGAAATTATACTAGCTAAAGTTGGTATTGTTTTGATGCAAGTTTTGGTTTTCTGAAATTCGCTGAGGAATATATACTATGACAGTGTGCTTTAAGATTAGGCTTTATATTAAATCTTAACAGCATAACTCAACATAATCAAAAAGTCATATTGAAACAGTGAGTCAAAATAAAGTTCCTAAATTTGTTTTAAATTAATAATTTATGGAAACAGGGAAAATAGAGCAATCAAGTATTGTTGGATGGATGTTTTATTTCCTTTTGAATAATACATTCAATTAACTATGTGGCAGTATAAACCATTGCTATTATAAAGGGTAAAAATAATAAAAATAATGTTGTTTAGGAGATACAAAGTTTCTACATTTAATCACTTTTCTAAAAAAAAAAAAAAAGTAGAAATTATAATTTATGAAACCTTTCTAAAGTGTACAGTTATTTATTTCAGTTTTCTTACAAATGTCTTAAGTTCATTCATTGGGCAAAGCATATACTGGAATCCCCATTCCAGATTATCAATGAAACGTAGCGCATTGGAACTATAACAGAAGGTTGACAAACGTATTGGATAGAGGGAGTCCTGCTATCTAATGAGATATGCATTCTCTTAAAGAGTAGACACTAAACGCGCATGTTTGACGGTGATTGTATATCCGCGCTAAGAAAGATATAATGAAAAATAATATGTGTAATCAAGTTGCTCCTCAAATATGTGCATTTATAGTTTTATGTTCCCAGATGTTTGAGTTCAGTTCTTACTACGATTTATAACTTGGTTTTTAAATTGTATGAAACAAAATAAGCAATGAAAGACGTTGCGAGTTACAGAATAAATTCAGAATTACAGTGGATAAATACTCTAAAAATTTCTTCCCTGCTTTTACCAGGAAACTGAAATTTCTTACACTTCTGTACGAGTGAATACGAAGTTGTTTAAGTTAAAACTGTATAAAATTACTGTAATGAAGAAATTTAAGGGTGATCTTGTAATAAGGAATTGCTTTTGTGAATGGATTTTCACTCATGGGCATGACAAAAAATTTAGGTTAACTTCTGCTTTCCAAAGAATCTTGATACCGCTTACACAAAGTGTTAATTTCAAAACTAAGGATATTAGAGTTCCGAAAAATCTATTTTGCTTTAACAGACACCCTATATGAATGAAAATATAAGTATAATGCGTAATTATTATGTCATAATAATTGATAAAGTACTTTTTCGAAAAAACAATTTATGGTCCCTGGGAAGTATTTAAAGATAAAATAAATGCAACAAATCCATTATCCTTATACAAACCGAAGCCCTGAAGAGATTATTAACATCTCAAAGAGAACTAAGAAAGATAATTAACAATTTCATAAGTAGATGGCAGAAATGTCTGTGGAAAATGCAGGGAGTTCCAGGATTTCCTATTATAAGTACGTGACTTTATAAGTGCAAATAAATAATCTTAAAAATCGTGCACTTAATAGTATAACAACCAGAATTTATTATAGAAAACACAACATTTTTGTTAGACAGAAAGAGGAAGAAAGACGGTGAAAGGAAAAGAAAGTAAATTAGGAAAATTACGAGAAAAGTTTAATGTTATGTAATGCAAGCCCAAGAACAAGATAAACTAATTAACCTAAGAACCACATGAAATACAACAGAAAAGTATTTTACAAATACTTTCGCAACATATTACTCGTTATTTTGGTACAATATTTTATTGTTTAAATTTTTTCTATGAACGTAAATTTCTGAATCAACAAATGTTGCAAAATATGATGGCACGTGTGTACAAGTATGAGATGGCTATTACGAGAAACGAGATCATAAGAAGAGTTATGCTGCCCTGTTTTCATTCCCAGGGGAGAGCCGCCTGTGGTATCTCAGTAGTAAAAACGGGCGTTACACCTTATTAAAAAAAATCCAGTGGTACACAATATTTTGTGCTGATATTCTTAGAAACGTGCTTAAAGAACATTATTCAATGGATTTTAAGAAAATTTCAACATGGAGGAAATGTCTGAAAAATAGAGAGCATACATTTTTTCGAATTGTATTATGCCCTTAATAATTGGGCTTTTACCGTTTATAACTTCATATCAACCGGAAAAAAATTGTAGAAGTATCGCAATGCTAACAACAAAGAAAATCGATGAAAACATTGTTGTTTTTTTGGCAGTAGTCAGCCGTAATTTATTGGGAAGACCTCTTTTTGGTTGAATTATTGCAAGTTGAAGGCATACGGAGGCTTTCCGACATCTCATCTTCTCACAAAAATAGGTTATTCAAAGAGATAAGAAAATTTATCTAGTTATCATTACTCTGTAAAAATGCTTCATTATTAGAACACAGAAAACCGGAACAGATATTAATGCTTATGTACTATTTCATAAAAAAATGAACAGGAATTTTATAAACGTGAAGTAAAGAGTTGAATAGAAAATCTAGATATTTAACGTCCATTATTATTTGATCATCCCCGTTCTTGTACTTCTCCACTTACATTTTCTTTCCGCTCTTTCTACGAGGATTTTGTTTGTTCCGGAGGCTCCAATGGCTTAATTTAGCGTCGAAACATTAACAGAAGGATAACAGATGGAGTATATTACATTGTTCTTGAACAAATAGGTACGTTGTAGAGAAAGTAAACATCATACGGGACGTAATATTTGTCCGGTATATTCTATGGAAGCGTTGACTTCCATTTTTTTTTTCCTATGTTGTTACTGGGATTCAACTGCATTTTCCTTTCTAGGCACACTTTTACGTCCTAAGAATTACAAGAAGTAAGTAAATGTGTTTTAATTAATGGGAACAAACAACAGTATCATATGAACTTTGCATTTCAAAATAACATCATACTTAGGCTTGGACAATTCCTAATTTGAAATACAAGCAACGTACCTCTTAAATCACAAGTGTAGTTTTAACAAAGAAAACATAATTTATTAATATAAAATCAGTAAATTAAAATTTAAAATGTTCATATTACTATTACAAAAATGAACAAAATTAATAAAACTAGCACTAACGTTTAGCGTGGTAAATATGCTAACTTTTTCAAAAACCAGATAATATACGCATTTTTTCATATCTAGTCCATGTTCCAACTACTGACATGAAAACGTCTTCTTATGGCAATAGAGGTCAAGGTATGAAATTAATGTTTAGTTATTTCCATGTTTAACGTTTCTGCAAATGTCTCCTTCTGCAAGGAATTATCAAAGATTCTCTTAGTTTAAAACATTAGCATTGTATGCAGGCATCTTTTTTATCCTTTAAATCATCCTCCTCTTAGCGTGACAGCCCGTCTGCACCTTGGCCGCTCGCTGCTTCTTCTACCTTCGTCTTGCGACATCCTCGGGAGAAAATATTATTACACGGGGCATGTGATGAGCACACCTACTCCCCGCTGGTAGCCATCAAGCGGCTTTTGAGATCGGAGTACTTCACCTCTCCATCAGACATCTCCCCATTTGTCCTCACGAGATTAGGTAGACTCCATTCAAGACCTCGAACGCAGGACCTCCAGGACAGCAGGCAACACTATACCAAGGTGGTTGTCTTTATCTTTAAATAATATGCTCTTATTTTGAACCACTGTTTGTTTTATATTAGCCTAATAAAGAAGTATTCGCACAATTTCAGCATTTTTACAAGAAAAAAAATTTTTATTATGAAATATCTGCTATATTAGCCTAATAAAGAAGTATTCGCACAATTTCAGCATTTTTTCGAGAAAAAACAAATTTATTATGAAATATCTGGTAAGTCGCTTAATTTACTCAATTTACTATCTATACCATTCTGTAACAACAAATGAGTCCATCCTGGTTGTCTAGGGGTAACCACTACTTGCCTTGTAGACCCAAGATCGCGGGTTCTATCCCGACCAGAATCGATGGATATTTTCAGGCGTAAAATCCTAAGTATAAGCTTCTTTAGGGAAGAAAAATACAGCGACAGAGGAGGCCTCTGAGCAAAATTTATCGGCCGTTTCAAGCCCTGGACGCTAATAGCCTGAGATGTTAAAGAGTTCCATTAATAAACCAACAAAAACAAATTACTCTTATCTCCTCCTGCACCCGTTTAACTGGCAACTACATTTTAACCAACTCATTCATGCATGAGTGTTACGGGGATTTGTTATTATTAGTATGTGTTTTCTTAACTATACAGGATGATAGAAATAGCAAGATGATAATGTGAAGGTGAGGATAGAGAAATGACAGAATTAAAAGGTAGGAGAAATCGAAAATCCCAGAGAAAGATGTGCAAATGGCTCTTCGCTCGCCACAAATTCACGTATGAACCGGTGTGATAGAACTCGAATTGTTTTGGTGGAAGACGAGTAAAAATTCCATTATGGGGACTCGATATCTGACCAATTGTGGCATTGTAACAAATGAATTCCTTTAGTTAACTTGGGGATTACAGGTTCTGATTGTATTTACACAAATATGAATTTACTTCAATTTGAAAAAAAAAGTCCAAAGAAAATTTCCAATTTTCCTTTGTGTACCCATTATTACAATAGAATATGTGTATCTCGATGCTGTAGCACAATGTAAATTATTAAAAATAAGATAAAATGAGTTATGTTTTGGTCAAATGCTCTATGGAAGGCCAAAGTGGTATTAAATTTTGATATTGCGTTTATGAATTTATTAATTTATAATTTTAAGCATTGTTGCCTTCCATATATATAGCACAATGAAATTCAATACTCTGAGACGTAAATAATTACATAGCCCAGAAAGCTATTTTTGGTCTGCGAATAAATGGAAGCCATGCGGGACCAAGGTCGTGCCAGTCGTCGGCTCCGTCGATGGTCAAGCATTTGAACTCGCACAACTTAGATCAATAATAGCATGCACACAATATTCGTTTTATTTAGTTTTAAGTTGAACCTGTGTTAAATGAATGTAGTCTGCAGTTACATGAAATTTACATTCACCCGCAAGAGCTTTGCATTTACAATTCATTTCTTATCCATGATTATTTAAAGTTCCTCTATAATATGAAAGCTGTTCCTTTAGACTTTATTTTTTCTCTGATCTAGTGTTATACCTTTCAATACAATACACCATAGTACTTTACTTTACGACGTAATGTTAATAATAGCAATAGTCTGTAATAATACTAATAACTTCAGTAGTACTAATCTCTTATCCCCATACGTAATTATAAACAATGTTTGCTCTCGTAATAGCAAACTGCGGCTGACTCTCCTTGTGCAGTTATCAGGGCGAGCATTGTCCATTATTATGATAGACAAATTACGCGATCTTGATGCTTAGCTTGCGGACACGGGTCAAAAATGGTTCTGAACCATTTATAAGTGAACCAACTTTTTTTATTTAGCATAAGTATATCAGAAACTCAAAGATGGAATAGACAATTAGTTCAAAATGAAATAAAAATACATTAATATAATCATAATGCTATCCCCTTGTTTGGGTATCGAGCATAGGTTAATCTGTTGTGCAACAAGGGCCCTTAGTGCTCACTTAATACCCTAAGTCGTTCAATAAATAGCATAGCAGAATTTCGACATGGTTTAGAGAAAAGTTATAAAGAACCAAGTAAAACAACATATGAAGGTGCCTTATTTTTATTTAGGACCTTATAGCTATTTAGCTACAGTGGACGGTAAATATACCGGAAGCAATGAGAAAAACTAAATTAAGATAGAAGCCCTAAATTTACATCAGTAATATTCTAGGTAAGAACAGTTTAGCTGCAACTTGTCCTCACTGAATTATATCCAAGTGTATGCCGAATGGAAAAAATCCGAGCCGTTGGAACGGTGTACGTGTTTAGCCATATGGTTCTCTTTGATTTCTCTGTGCTCTAGTGGTTCAAAGCTTCTGCACCTCGCTGATCCTCCATCCTATCATCAGTTTTAACATTATTTAATAAACTTTTATTTCCACAATGCTCAGATGCATTTTATTACATTTGCTTATATTGTGATCAGTTTAGTTTTGAGCTAAGCAAACGGGGAGTGATGTTGTTGTTATACCGAATCAGGCAGTAAAGTTTCTATCCTGATCCCATTATCAGTATATTAAACTTGCATAATTACAGTTCTATAAGTGCTATCTTTAATCATATTGCACTAGTCAAGATTCAAAGACCTCGATGACATTTCTTACTGAAACAAGTCATAGAGAACCGCATTATAAAAAGAATGCATATATACGGTATTAGGTAAATGTAAGCATGCTCTACAGATGTTTCTGTTTTTATAGCGTTCGGAATTTATTTACAATAGTAGTTTTTGGTAAATATTTCTTATGGAATATGATTCAAAGCGCTGGTGTATCTTAATATGCTTTCCACCAAAGTCAATGCATCGTTATCCTCTTTCTGGTAACTTCATTATGACATTGGGAAACCATTGTTTGAGAGTACTGTGCCAACACTGAGGACAGCCGCCTCGTTGTTGCAGATTTTTTTTAAACCTTGAAGCGAGTCCTTCGTGTGGTCAAAAAGGCATAACTAAACAAGATACGGTGAATAAGGTTGGTGCGGCACAACAATGTGTCCCATGATGCCAACTTTGCGGTCGTAGTGTTGCTGGTGAGGGACCTCGTGTTGGAGGAACACTCCGGTCGATTTCACCGTTGATGGATCCTGCGTCTAACCTGTAAGGGTATAGCAGCACACCTCACTGTTGACAGACCCTCCTTGAGGAAGCCAATCAATTAGCAGGATGCCTGAAGTGTCCCAAAAGACCCTCATCCTCTGCTTGCTCACAGTTGGAGCAGCAAGAAATATCTGGGGCCGCGGACACCTTGAATTTTTCCATTGCATGGTTTGGGCTTCTCTGGTCTATGGTAATGATACCTGACTCAGCACCAATTACCAGCTTATAAAAATCCGAATCTTGTGCATTTCCAGTAGAAGATGACAAACTTCAACCTTTTTGTTCTTAATTGTAAAACTCCGCTACTGTAAATAATTTCCATTATTGCCCCTCGTATTTTTTTGATTTGGTTTATTTACGGACGCTCTTTAACATCTCAGGTCATCAGCGTCCCATTCAAATCAGGGCGTGAAATGGCCGAAAAATTTTGCTGAGAGGCCTCTTTTTGTTTTCAGGCCTGAGGTTCTTTATCGTTCCGTAAGTGTACAACACGGGACCCATGGCTTTAATTCCCTTCCAAAGGAATTAATTTTTAGGATTTTTACGCCCGAAAACATCCATCGATCCTGGCGGGTTCGAACCCGCGATCTTGGGTTTTGTATGGTTACCACTACAGCACCAGGATCGATTTGCCCCTCATATTAATGCATATATCAATGTAACACAATGCTAATTTTTTGCCTCATTAAATTCCTCCATGTTGGATTAACAAAAATTTCAAGTGGAAAGGCGACAAAGTTTGCAAAATTTTATGAGTAAACCAAAGCAAAATCAGTTTTAGATAGGCTCTAAATATACGTCGGTAATATAGCGCAATGAGTTTCTCTAAGATTACACAGAACCTTACAATTAAGACACATTTTCAACATATCTGGTCTGTGAATGAAAATAAATTTCCTAGAACGTTTACTGTGTTTTGTTATTTAAGCTGAAACACGCTGTATGTTTGTTGGTTTTGAAATCTTATATTGACACAGAAAAATCTTATTTAAGTGTGTTAAATCTCAAAGTTGGTTAATTTATTTAATGGTTTTCCAGATCGCAATTAATTGTAATATAATCCAATGATTACTATCGTAAAAATAATTGGTAAAACGAAAACTTAAAGAATTTGTCAACATCATCCAAAAAGCGCAGCTAATGAAAACACTTTAATATATCTTACTACCATCTCTATGGAATATAACGTTTGGAGTGGCTTTCTGAACAAAATATTTGCAGAAAAGTGTTGATTTTAACTCAGTGTATATATATAAAACCCAAATTTTCTTAGGCAAAGTATTTTCGATAAAGCTATATTTTGCCTGAATGTGTATCATCAGACGAGACAGCAGATACAAAACTACGCATAAAGAAATTATACGCAGCATTCACAAAAACTGAATGTTTGGCATTGCATAGCTGCAGAACAGGTCATCAGTCTATTTTTCTTAAGAAGGAACCTATACACAAATAAATATTTGGATTGCCTTGAAATTCACATTATACAACCCATTACCAATTTGTTTCCATATCCACTCAGCCAAAAACTACACGAAGGTGGCATCTTTTTCCAGCCATTGTTCCGTGGCATTTATTGACAGAGTATTTAGATTAGGGTTTTCCAGAGCAATCGATAGGCAAGGTCCCAGAGAGTCAGTACTTGCTGTTTCTGAAATTGTTTTTGTGAGGGTATTTAATACAGCTATATATCGATAAATAAAAAAAAAACTTGTTCTGGAGTGTCGAACAATGGAAGCACTTGCACTTAATTGCATATGATCGTATAGCATGAATTTATACTAGAATTATCTTTTTAACATTGGATTATATTGACTGTGCGAAGGTAGCGTAATCATTAGTCTTTTAATTGAAGGCTTGTATGAATGGTAAAAAAATAGAAAGGTGTATATTTTGTTTTCATGACGGTGATCCACTTAAATTCCCGCAGAAATATTTATTGTGGATAAAATTTGAGCAAATCTTATGGAACACAATTCGAAAATTTGAAAATATATCAGGTCCTAGTATCTCTTCCAGTTTAATAGGAAGCAGTAAAAAATATACTTAATATTTTTGAGTTCCGCACACCGAGTTTGATGTCAATGAACTATGTACTCTATAAAGTATATAGGTTGTGCGCAACATAAACCTACTTGTATAAACAGTTCAAACCAACGTACACTCGACCGTACAAAACGTTCTGTACATTTTGTTAAATAAAATGTAGAACAGTACCACATATATAATTTCAATACAAACATTTTATTCCCCCTCCCATTCACTCCGTAGGTTAGAACTTTGTTCGTTTGTGAATAAATGGCTTGGATTTTAATCCTGCCGGAATAAATTGATAATTTCTTGCATACCTTTGCGGTTCCAAAACTTATGGTTTCCCGTTAATACATAGCACGTAACCTCTCTTTTCAATCGTTATCATCAGACTAGCCACTCGAACAGCTGAGTTCTTACATTGAACTACAGGAACAAAAAGTGGGATAGGAGACAAATATCTCATAGATAATTTTTGTAACAATAATTGAGAATCAGTTGATCTGACTACGAAAGAATTACCTATATGCTCCTTAGAATTTCACCGGCCTTTATTTTGCTTTAAGTTTGTATATTATTTCTCAGTTTCTTCTGTCCCGTTACAGCGTTTAGGATGAGTGGATTGTCTGGGGCAGAGGAGGATAAGCCGTGCTCAAGGCTGGCCCTTTGTGCCTTCACCCCAAAGGAGGGTATCTCTGGGAGGAAAGAATGAAATGAGAAGACAACAGGCGGCGACTGCGTAGACGCAGTTTGTTTTCAGATAGAGCCGATGGAGGCCTCCCCCCATCCAGTTGCACGAACCCTTCGGAAAGTTGACCTCTATTCCAGACACCGAGACAAAAAAACTTTTCGAAGCGTAAGCCTCCATTACACCGCACTTACCCACTTCGCCCTGGCATTTTCGACCTGTAAGAGAACCAACGAGTAAAATGAAAGAGGAAAATTCATGGAATGTAAATATCCATTCCAACATTTGCCTAAGTGACCAGGGAAACAGCGGAAAAGCCGAAGGTCAGGATAGTCGACCCGGGAATTAAAACCGGGACCTCCCAAATGCGAGTTCCAAGCGCTATAGTTTGATTCATCCTACTCGATTTGAAAACTTAAAATATAGTTTATTCCAATCAACCTTTGTTTTCCACTGCTATCCTTGAATGGCAGTTATCCAGAGTCTTGGGGTTGAATACTATAAAGCTATATAGCAGACCAATTTTGAAAGCCTCCTACAAACTTTCAGAATGAACAGAAAGTTTCTTGCACTCATTATGAAAATTAGAATAATATTGAGATATTAGAAAAGTAAAAATATTACAAGAATAAGTTAAAAACAAATTACCAAATGTGTTCTCATTTATTCATTAATTTTCTTTACCTTGCTTGAGATCTTCTACTACTACTACCTTTGTCAAATATTTTCTACAGTATAATTATCCTAATGAATGCCATTAACCCATCTATTGCATTTATGATTATAATTTCAACTAGTTGAAGGGGTAGTCCGAAATGAGTTTGATTTTCTTCGACTTTTATGCTTTAGAGCAGGAGTGGCAAATGCTCAGTCAAACTAGAGGCTTGCAATCCACATCAATTCATTTCTAAGCGGCAGACAGTAATTCATATTCGTGACAATATAACGGCATCGATCGATAACACATTGCGATCATTCGCTACTGTGCTTTTCGGGCATAGTATATTTCTGGTTTAGGGCGCAGCCACCCCTATTTTAGAGTAAAATGTCTGCTATCTTATCTGAATTTGTATTATAGTAAATACAGTAATTGTAGATGATGCAAGCGCTATCGCAGTTAGAAATGCCATTGTTCAGCAAGTATATCTAGAAGGCAGTGAATTCTCTAACAGAATGTTATGGGGCTTCTTTCTTATTTTAAGCTCATCGGAGTCATCTTATTTTCAGGACGATGAACCATTGAATATGAGTTGAACAAACGACAAAATGGAAAGTATTTGGAGGAGAACTTTCCAAATATTGTTTTCCATATAATAAATTGCATATCAGTTGGTTGGGATAAGAAATATTACTATTATTACAATTTTAATTACAATACGGTTACTCGTATAACATTTAATTATTATCCTCATTATTATTACAATTGTAATTATTAATTATTACAATAATTTTCGATGCATGAAAGCCTGACTATTCTAATATGTTTATGAATTTCAAGTGCGCAAATAGATTCGCTTAGTCATCTTGCACAGCTATTAATAATAACTAGATATGGGATACCTTGGGAAACAAATTATCAGCATAAACCGGGAGCACATTAGGGTGTATTATGGCAGAAAGAGAGGGTTAGAGTTTATACCTGCATGCCAGAAACCTCATTTCTGAACTCTTAAACATAGTTTAGGGTCAGCCCCTTGTATGGCTGATGTTAAGGCAACTTCTCATCTATGATAGAATAGGTTCATAGAACAATTCCTTTAGAAACAAGATATAGGAGTATTATTTGATAAGTAGCTTGGTTTGATATTAAAAAAAAAACAAGTTCAGTCTTGCAACCTACTTTATTTTACGACATAGTATCTTCAAAGTTCAATGCATTTGCTTCAACCTTTCTCCAAGTACGTGATTCTTTTGTGGAATAGGATTTCTTTAAGACCCCACAAAATAATGGTTTGCCTCCTGCATGACATGATTCCTTAATTTTACTTAAAGTTGTGTCCAGCCAAGAAAATTCTGAGTTTCGAGAACAGATGATAAACCGAGAGAGCGATATCTGGTGAATAAGGTGTATGAGGAAGTATTTCAAATCGCAATGCGCTGTAATGGCGACACAACACCTTTTTGACCATTCCCGGACATTTTTTACGCAATCGCTTTCTTTCTTACAGTGATACGTAGTATTCTGCAGTAATGGTTTTCCCCATTACCCTATTAATCAATCGAGAGAATTCCTTTTGCGTCCCAAAAAAGCTGAAGCCATCACTTTTCCATTGGATGGAACGCATTTCCCCTTTTTTGGAGCCGGTTCGCCTCATGCGGTCTGCTTTTTCTTTTCCGGTGTATAGTAACAAGACTATACATCGTTCATAGTCACAAAACGCCATAAAATATCGGATGGATTCTTCTTAAATATTTCTAAACAGTCGGCCGATGTTTCCAAGCGATTTCACTTTTGCTCCGGAGTGAGTAGACCCATCTTACGCGAAGTTTTTTTCGTCTGTGAATCATTATGCAAAATAAAATGAGCCAGCTCAGTTGAGTTGGCCGCGGTCTTTGCATTCGCGCATTTTTACTCATCTCTCATCCAAAGCTATATCATGCACTTTATCTTGTGGCTCCCCGATTTTTGGAGCTCCAGGATATGGGGCATCTTCGATGCTTGTTCTATCACGCTTGAGCTCATTTTCCCAAAGTTGGACGGTTTCATAGGAAGGGCGTGCGTCACTCAATGTAGGAAAAGTCCTCTCATGAATTTTTTTTGTTGTTTTCCCTTCCAGAAACAAAAACCGAATCACACCACAGATTCAATCTTATCATTTTTCACTGCCACTTGAAACGCCTGTGTATTAACAATTGTCAAATAAGAAATTAACATCAGAAGGAATTTATTACCATAGAATATTAATAAATAAAATGCAATTTTTATGATAATATATATTTTTATTATTGTCATCTATTAGTATGCAAACCAAGTTACTTATCAGACCCCCTTCATATTAGCATAAGCCTGTTGCTAGTTAAAGTTTGTGACTGCATACCAAATAGCTGCTGGAGTTTATATCAGAACGCTAGGCGCAGAGTTCGATTTCAGTCACACTGTATGCTTGATGCTAGGGCAGCTTCGTGTCCATGGTATCAAATATTCAAGGAACAATTCTTTCACAAACAAGACATCAGCATAACCCTGACGCGAGTTAGAGTACGTGATGTCAGAGGGACAGGGTTACAGTTTGTGGCTGTATGCAAGTTATCTGTTGCTGTTTACATCGGAACGCGGGGCTGAATTCAGGGTCAGGTACAATTTCGGTTCATGATAGCAAATGTTTCGTCACTAATAATAACAAGTGGTTTGATAATGCTGGGTTCACACGGGGCTCAAGGCAATTGAAAGGAGTTCGATGTTGTGAAAGTGAAGAGATGTCAATATTAATGCACAAAGAACTCGGCTACTTATAGACGCTAAGCGTTTTCAATTGTTCATTTGGTGCAAATGCTTATGGAAAATCAAAAAAAATAAACATTATGATAAGTGAAGAGGGATGGCTGGTTCGGGAAACATTTTGCCCTTGTTCTTAATTCATTTCCTCTCTCACCTTCTTAGTGAGGTCAGCTCCCACTTTTTTTTTGTGACGTAGGTAGAGAACGCCAGAATACTCTAAACATACTTTTTTCTTCTTATTTAAGATGTAAATTGTACTTTATTTGTGTTTAGTCCTCCTCCTCTTGGCACGACAACAGGCCTCGGCCGTTGCGTCCTTTACCTCCATCTTATGAGGCTCTCCAGTCGCGTTTATGAGACTTGGTGAGCCCCATTCCAGACTTCTCTAACCCTCTATTGCGGGGTGTTGCCATTTTCGTAACAAACCGGTTATATTTTTTATTTTGTCTTATTATTATTTTTATCTCGAACAGGGCTCATTTCGTGTTGTGTTAGCAAGGCAGTAAGTGGCTACTGGCTTCGTGTAATGAAAAAAAAAATAAAAAATGGCGTTATTGTATTGATATTTCAGCAAGCCGCTGTCAATTTTCCTCATGGCTGCTTATTATGCCATGTGTATGCGTACACCTGAATAAACATTATTACTATTTTATTTCTGTTTTGTTTATTGTGTTCTTAAAATTGTATGAGATCAGTAAATTCATTAGCTAATCTTATTTATATGTGTATTATTATCTGAATAATGAGGGGTATATATTAGGATGATTTATTGATTTCTTAACATATGATAACATCATGGATAAGGGCGTATTCATTCTTATTGTTAGCTACAAAGAGATACACCGCATTATATCCGAAAGAATGATATTGGGCATCTAATGAAAACAAATAAAGTACAGTGTAAAATACCAAATTGAAATGGAATTATAAGAACAAAATGTTCAAAGTGTAAAGTGCACGTATGCCTTTGCGCAGCTAAAAACTGATCCTACACTACCATATAAATGGATAAATAACATCACATACATACTTTTCATTACTTAATGGTAGTGAGCTTTATTTTTTGCAATGTTTATTGAAATAAATAATATGTCTAATAATTGCATCTCTAATAATAGTGGTTGTGGTGGTGGTAGTAGTACTTGTAGTAGTGGTTATGGTAGTGTTAGTGGTTGTAATAGTAGTAGTAGAAGTAGTAGTAGTAGTAGTAGTAGTAGTAGTAGTGGTAACAATAGTATAGTAGTAGTAGTAGTAGTGGTTGTGGTAGTAGTAGTAGTAGTAGTAGTAGTAGTAGTAGTAGTAGTAGTAACAGTAGTAGAAGTAGTAGTAATAGTAGTACTAGTAGTAGTAGTAGTGGTTGTGGTAGTGTTAGTGGTTGTAGGTTGTAGTAGTAGTAGTAGTAGTAGTAGTAGTAGTAGTAGTAGTAGTAGTAGTAACAGTAGTAGAAGTAGTAGTAGTAGTAGTAGTAGTAGTAGTAGTAGTAGTAGTAGTAGTAGTAGTAGTAGTATTAGTAGTAGTAGTAGTAGTAGTAGTGGTAGTGGTGGTAGTGGTAGTGGTAGTAGTAGTAGTAGTGGTGGTGGTAGTAATAGTAGTAGTAGCAGTAGTAGTAGCAGTAGTAGGTGTCTCTTTATTACAATAAAATTCTGTATACATGTTACAAATATACCTTATGCATGGGTCATCGACCAGGTATGCTTATGTATGATAACAAATCAGAAAGAGAAACAAATAATAATTAAATAAAGTATTTACAATTAAAAGAAAACGGTATTTACAGAAATATTGGTGGAAATTTTTAATATTATTTACCGTTACACTAGTTATTGTGATCTAATCAGAAAATAAATTGCTTCTACCTTGCGCACTTTGACTAGCAAAATTCCCGTGTTCAACCAATCAGTATGATCCGCAAACAGTTTCCAGCGTGCCAATCAACCTCTAACTGACTTTTTTTTTTTCTTTACGGAAACAAGTTTTTCTCATATGTTTCTAGTGGGTACATTCGCCAAAATATGTACTCCTCCACAAAAGGAACAGATTCTCCTACAAGAACTATCCGTTATTTTGAGCCTTCCAACTTCTCAGTTTAAACCAGGCTATTCCTGATCTTGTCCTTTTCCCTAGAACTAATATATATTATTTATATATTATATATTACCACAATTTAATTTAATTTCATACGATAGGCCATAGGAGACTTTTGTGTTGCATTCTATCTTGATTGTTTGCCTGCTGATATTCTCTAGCGTTATTCTAACCTTCTTACATACCATTTTATTGTTTTCATTACCTAATTGCCATACTGGATTCAGTATGGCAATTAGGTAATTTCTGAGTCCCCTTTCTACATCTGCAGCAGGAAACGTTGGTGTTATATTTTGTATCTGGTGTCTATAGTATTTGGCGTGAAATGTGAACCGGCCTCCTTACATTAGTCTAAGTCTGTATTTCGCCGTCCTTGTTTTGATGTTAACCGTATCTTCATAGCAACCCACCTCCCTTATTACTCCACAGTTTAACGTTCCTTGGTAGAGCCCGAGAACCCTTTCCCAAAAATGGACTTGAATTTTATTTATATGTTTAGCTCTCCCCCATCCTCATATTTCACTTCCATATAACAGTAAAGATTCAATCATAGCATTGTACATTCTCTCTAGTGTATCTACTGGTATATCTGGAAAGTGAGTCAGAACACGTCTTAAAGCATTTAGTTGCCTTCGTGCTTTATAATTAATAACAGATACGTGCTAACTCCATTTCTCACCCTTATTAAAGGTTATTCCCAAGTAATAAAAATGCTTATTCTTTCGTATTTCTTACCTGCTGTAGAACCATTTTCATCTCTGCCACACATGTAATAATTTTTAAAAGTCATTGGTTTGGTTTTCTTAACATTTACCACAATAACCCATTTTATGTAGTAATATTCCGGGATCTGAATGCCTTTTTGCAAACCATTTGTTGTTAGAGATAATAGAATTAGTCCATTAGCATACAAAAGTACAGGAATACAAGCACCGTCCACTTCAGGGGCATTAATTTCCTCCGGTAATACGCCATTTGAGATATCATCAACTAATGGACTAAACAATAACGGAGATAGAATACAACCCTGACGAACTCCTCTACTGGAGGAGTTCGATCTACATTTCCATATACTGTTTTGGTATATCTTTACACTGAATTTCACGTCGTTGTATATCTGCATCAGAATTTTATCAGTTTGTTAGAGACCCCTTTAAGACACTAGAGCGTCTCTTTGAACACTGTTGAATGTTATTTAAAATCAACAAATTAGCCGTATAATTTACCCCGTTTTCTTTTAAGTTTATAGCTATTAGCGTATTTAAAAGTAATATATTACCACAGTAGAACGTCCTTCCCTGAAACCCGCTTGTTATGCAGATATTTTATTGTATTGGTTGACCCATCCCCTTAATCTATCATACAGAAATTTGCCATATACTTTACCTAACACAGATAATAGTGATATCTGTAAGGTTATCTGGCGTCCGTGGGTTACCCTTACCTTTAAATGTGAGCTGTATCATCCCCATTTACGACCATTTTGAACATTTTTCTCCATTAAATAATTTCTAAATGCGATTTATGGACGTCTATTTCTTCGAGTAATACTAAATAAAATTTAACAAATTCAACTGAAATTCATTCAATTCCGAGTGCATTTTAATTTTTTAATGGCTAATATTTTTCACTATCTGCTATTTCTTTGGCTAGCATTTGGTGCTGGGGGAATTAAACGGAGTTCTCTCTTAGACCGCCGCTGTCCCCCCCACTGTTTCACTCCGTATGGTATTAAGATATGCAAATCAGCTTTCGGGTTCGGTGATTATTTGCCCTCTTTTTCGTACTTTAATTTTTATGATCAAATTTCACACATTTATCGTATGCCTCCAATAGGTTGTATTTCTTAGATCCCCCGCAAATTTGTTTTGCCATTCCGATTAACAAATTTCCAATGTGTCTTTGTATGGCTTAGCTGGGCTTCAGAAATACGCCTTTTGTAATTGCTTTTCCCGTTGTGGTCTGTCCTGTATTTTATTGATGGTATTGCCTTTTAGCAATATAACTAATAAGGTATCTATTTCTATAATTTCTTAATGTAGATAAGTAATTTGTCTTTTGTAATGTTCTGCAGCTCCTATATATGATATGCATATTTTTACCAAAAATAGCTGTTCTGCAAAGCACTAACTTAAAAAATGTATAAGCCAAGGAGGCGACCTTTTTATACAGCAGAGGCTTAAACTTTTATTTCAAATTATTCTAGGGAAATATTATCAGACATTAGTTGCCCTGCCATCACCTAGTTAATCTGAAACAATTTCCTTGTGTAGTATTTACGTTAGTATAAAATATTAATTTTTAAGAAATTGAATTCCACGATTATTTTGTACCATTAATAATTACTCAAGTTAAAAGCCCTTTCTTGTATTGAAATCTGAATTTGAATTGAAATTAGAATTGGAACAACATAAAATGTTGATGCTTTTCTCGTATTACCTAACAATGTTAATAAAGAGTGTGCTGTAATTATATTGGCTGTTATCCGCACAGATAGAGTCTCACTAAGCTTTGAGAGAATTTGTCTTTTATATAACATTTTACTGACTCTCAGCTCGTACCCTATTTAAACCTGTTGGATATTGCAAAATTCTTAGTAAATTGAAGAGTGTGTGTGAACAAAGCCACCAAAGTTTCAAAATTATAAGCCAGTTTTTCTTCTTGCGCATCATTGCTCTTGTATCTCATTAAATTCATTATGTACGTAGCTGCGGTTTGTGCAACAACCACGTTCTTCGGTATAAGTTGCTACATGCAACCACAAGCACTCTATGGTTTGTAACAAACGTGTACAGCATGATCTGGGGAATGTTCGTTATTACTTTAACTTTATCAAATTTTGAACCTTTTTCTAGATCATCTCTGCTTTCTCAATCAAGATTTGTTAACAGTGATTGATGTTGAAGATATCTTCGGGCTGGCTATCAACACATGAACTACGAGTTTAAATGAAAATATAGTAAACAAATAGGAAAATTGAGGGAAATAAAGTAAAGCGCAATGCTAATACCAAGGTGTGCATTAAACGTTTAAGAGCAATAATCTGTAACTTTACTGCCAAAAAATATCCCCCCCCCAAAACTTTATTGCTATGATATATTTATTTCATAGCCTGGGTTAATTTTTATACTTTGTGCTCTATGCTTATGTTAAATGCATACTGTTTTTTTCCCGTAAAGCTATATTTGCTTCTTATTATTCTTTCCGCTAAAATAATGCACTGTCACATGTTTAACAACAAGATTCATACTTACATCTTGCATATCCACGTTTCTCAAGTACTAAGGAAAACGGTTAAGAATTTACCGCATTATTGCATCTGCAAACCTCGATCTCTTCCGGAGTTTTGTCTACAAAAACTTAACCCTCTACTAAGCTTACTCGTGCAGGACGATTGAAGACCTCCCATTGCTGCTGGGCTCTCTTGGAAACACTCCAAGATGTTTTTGCACACCTAAACTATACAGCTTTGTTGTGTTGTTATTCCTGCTTCTGACGTGCCGTACAATACTAAGCAACTCAGACGCGATGTTAACAGCAATTGCCCTGCTGGCTTCTATTTTCATGCTTACACTCGTAGTTTTTGCATAAAGCAGGGATTTAAATAAGTAGGTTAGGAAACGTTGGGACCGTATCAGCAAAGTTGAAATTACAAATTTGCATATTACGGCCTCAGGGCTGTACATTAAAGTTCCAATTTGGAATTGATGGTGGCGGTATTACGCACGGTTTTTAACATAGCTTCTACGGTTACTGTTGCTTCTGCACACTCACTAGCTATAGTTTACTATTTTATACCGCTTGATATTTTTTTATCATTACCGCTCCACGCGCAGTAAGCCACAGTTAGCCAAGTTCAGTACTTCTCGTCTCGTTCCCATGCGTACAGAAACGGATCTTCATGCACGGAGATTGTTTCAACAGAAATGGTTTCATATTCAACTTCCAAGTCGAATTTCGATTCAAAATCATAAATAACTTGCGTAAAACTTTAAGCATTTTCGATAAAAGGTGTGCACAGTCCCGTGCAATATTTACAGAAGAAACGATAAATAACGTTGGACATGAACCGGAACTTTCCCCTAAAAATTATTCCTCTGTTTGAAAGGCTAAGAAGCCACTGAAGTTAAACTCCTATAAAATTACTTAGTGCAAGAACTTAAACCGGGTGACCCTGCAACTAGGAGTAGATTTTGTGAATGGATTTTGAATAGTGCATATGAAGGAGAGCTTGACCCTAATATAATTTTCTTTACGGACGAATCTGGGTTTTATCTAATTGGGTATATTATTTCACAAAACAACCCATTCTGGAGTTAAGAAAAAGCTAACCTGCTTCATGATGAACCCCCTGCATTATCAAAAGATAGCAGTGTGGTGCACCATTTTTAAAGAAGCACATAATATAATAGGAATTTGCATAATATTTGGAAACCTTTTTCCGTGAATTAATTTTGAGGGAACGTAGGTTTGTGACTTTCCGAAAGAATTCAGCAACGCACATACAACCCATGTCTCCTTGCATGAAATTCATGAAATATTCGACGACAGGGTCATCACTTTAACATATGGCCCATTCAGTTCCATGATTTAACACTCTGCGATTTTCATCTCTGAGAGCATTAAAGGAAAAAGTGTACAAGACCAATCCAAACATTTAGTTTAACTTAAAAATAACATTCGTAAAGAAATTACTTCCATTTCTTAGTGGGTACTGCAGAAGGCAGTAGTTAGTTTCATAAACTGATGCAAGGCAGTTTCGGCATCTTTTTGCTTGATCATAATGAATAAAAGTACCTTTTAAGTTTAAGTGCTAATAATAACTTACGCGACAAACATAGCTGCGGAATTTCACTCGGTACCAGCTTGAACCTACCGACCGACCGTTATACGTGGAGCGGTACCGCAAAGGAAAAATCACCTATTATGTGCGTGCGTGCGTGCGCGCGCGTGTTTTTTTTTTCCCTCTTTTCTTTTCTTTCTTTTTTTTTCACCGAGTGAATGTTCTCATTCTCGGATTGAGAAGTTATACAATCTCGTTGTTTTACAGACTGGTCCGTAAACTCTGTCTCAAGCTTGATATTGATTTCAGTCTAATTTGCTTATATCTCGGCGTATTCTGACTCGTGTTTCACTGTGCGCGCGCTTGGCTTTGGCGGTTAAGATCCGGGGTTCAAACTTACCCATAAAATAATAGTTTTTTTTTGTTTTGTCTTTTGACATGGAGGAGAGAAATAAAGCATATTCTGTGATATTTATTAATGTAAGAATCCCAATTACATAAATTTCAATGAAATCACAAGTTACTTTTAGAATAGGCTTTATTGAACATAATAAGTAAATGCGAATAACTATACATTAATGTAAACGATAAACGTAAGGCATTGAACAACATTGCACTCTTTTAAGGTATTTTTACATGCCAAAAGAAACGAAAACAAAAACAAATCAAACAAAAAAATAGGAGTATTTCTGGGGAAATGTGTACACAGTAAATAAGGGTGAACCCTCTTATAGGTTTGTCTGGTGAATTCGGCTGCTAACTTGAGAACACCTGTATTTCTCATCGACTGTAATATATGCAGGTTTGCCTAGTTACCAATTCGTAAGATGATAATTAAGACACGTTCTTTATATACCTATATATCTTATTAGAAGCCTTAAGCTCTTTCTTCCAATAA
This sequence comes from Metallyticus violacea, assembly GCA_030762175.1. Classification (NCBI taxonomy): domain Eukaryota; kingdom Metazoa; phylum Arthropoda; class Insecta; order Mantodea; family Metallyticidae; genus Metallyticus; species Metallyticus violacea. The sequence continues at coordinate 123,086,132 of CM060833.1, forward strand.
GACTGTAAAAACATTTATGATTTCTGTAGAAAGTAATGCACTTATAATTCCATTCCAGCTATGCTTATAAGCTTTCTATCCCGTATGTTTAGTAGACAGTACACTTTCAGGCATTAAAAACAAGGTTTTTGGGCATATAATAAGGTTCAGAAAGTGAGAAATATACATTGTAAAACTAGAACTGGGCATTAAAATATATGTTTTAAAAATAGTTTAATTTTCACAATAGCTTTATTATGTACTTTAGGTACTTACGTTTCAAATAGTTAATCTCTGTTTTATTAATACATAGTTTTCAGGTAAAAATGATTTACAATAGACTTGAAAGTGCATTACTTAAACTAATACAAAGAATATACATTCTAAATTTTTTTTGAATTTGATATCTGGAAAAGGCAATTAGAAAATATGCATATTAAAATATTGTTTTTATCGTAAGAAAAGTCTCATCCTGATTAACTGGCGCATTTTATAGTTTGTTTCGTTTTTCCAAGCGAACTATAAATATCGCATTTAATAAATATTACACGAGTACAAGACCTGTTTAGATAACTGTTAAACAATTTAATATTTGTCACTTATTTTATATGGTTTGCCTCAAATAAACATATTATATTTGCCCATTTCATAATTTTCACCAAACATTCTATCAATGTCTGCAAATATTATTTTTAAGGTAGAAAACGATCTTTGTACATCTATAGATGTGATTGGATTGAAGTATGCATATGCATAAGATGAACAGCACAGTTAAATTCATTTTCTTTTCATCTCAAATATTTTTCACTGCGTATAAATATAAACATATTTTACCCTTGCCCAAGTTCTAACTTTCAGTTAAACTAAATTCACTCCATTTTAAAATTATGAAAATAAATATATGAAGGAATGCGTTTACAGCTTATACATAAATATGCTTCTTTTAAGCAAAAATCAAATAAATGTGCACTAACATCAAATTAGGCCCAATCTTCTTCAGTTATCAGTTTACCCTAAGAAGAAGACGATGAGCATCTTCAAAAGTCAACCAACTCTTCACCTGCTTGGTAATTTCAAGTTCTACTTTATTTTAATGGATCTCTGTACTCAACTTGATATGTTTACTTTGATTTTCCTCTTTTTCCATGGCCACAAGAGTCTGGAAATAGATTACTTCAATGTGAATGTAAAATACCTTTCTGGTTTGTATAAACTTGACATCATTCCAAACCATGTACGGGTCAGAATACCAGATGTGTTATGAAAACGTCATAGCATATGCACTTGATTATTTTAGAATGGACTGTTTAGTAAATACGGAGTTACTCTTATATTTTCTACAAGTTTAGAAAATAACGATCAGCATTTAAAATAAACACCAGATTCTCCTCTTGAAGACTTTCGAACTGGTCGACAAATTCCACAAGCACGCGCGCGCACACACACCTACCCACCTACCCACCGCCCCCCCCCACACACACACACTCACACACACACACACACACCGAAATTACACATATGTTTAATGTAACAGTCTTGCCATAGGTTCATTGTTCACAATCTCTCTATTGTTTTTCCCCTGCGGCGCTGAGGATCACGAACCATGTGCTCTCTCTGGCATTATCTCCTTTCTCTTGGACTTCCTTCTCCCGCAAGTTGAGTAATTAAGGCGAACATTACACCAGCCTGCCCTCCATCTCCGATCTAATCTGTGTTCCAAACGAACAAATCTGCATTCCGTATGTACGGTGCCGATTCAATCTCTCTCCGTCTGCACAACGAATCGATTTATTTTGCAGAACTCCCTTCGTTAATTGAGTCTTGCTCCCATTCTGTAGGCTGGACTTCTGCAGCGCGCACCTTCCTTTCTCCTTTCCCAGTTTTTATAATATTTCAGTTTATCTCATTCTTTCCACTTCCCAGCTGCTTGTAATGCTTGGTCTGTCTTCTACTCAGGCTACTTATTCCATTTCATTCTTTTCTTTTACTTTTTCTATTTCCATTTTCTGTTTTTATTTCTCCAGTTATTTTCTCTTATTTATTTTCTTCTCCGTTATTTCTTCTGCTGCTTTATTTGTCTGCAATGTTCACTTTCGGATACAGAAAAGTCAAATTGAAATTTATGTGGATCAAGTTGCTGACTGATATTTTCACTGCAATATTACATATTGGATAGGCTGGAGAGTCTTCTCTGAATTTAAAATGCGAAAAATATGTTATTTAATATACATTATTAATTAATATTAGTAACTATAATATTAACAATATATAATATTTACAATACATGTGTTTCTGTTTTTTCCCCCAAAATAATGTTTGTTATGTTTTTTATTTCATACACAATTTATTATACACTACTAAACATAAGCTCTATTATGTATTCTGGTTAATTTCAATTTAGGAACAACTAAATTATGGTTACTTAAAGTCCCGTAAGAATTAATAAAATCGTTAATAGTATAATCATTGATACTTTCATAGGCAAACATCTTAGGAATAATATAATGAGAATAACTAGTACAAATTCCAAGTTGCAAGGCTAAAAGGAGCTTGAGTATCAATAGCTGAAACACACGAACTGACTTATTAGTGAGTTAAAACATCTGTTACATTTTGAGTAAACCTCTTGGGGAGAAATCTCTACATTTTCAAACTGAGAAGCATGTTTTTACCATTTATTTCAACAAATAATGTCTGTTTATACCTTTATTATATATATGCACTTCTTAACATTCTTATCAGAATAGCATAGGTAAAGAATCAAAGGCTTTGCTTAAGCTACATACACAAATTAAAGCCGGTCGTTTATTCACATATGATATTTAATTCATCACACATTATAATGCTAAAGTAGTGGGGTTTTCCTAATCTAAATTTATAATTTTTATTTGTAAATTATTTTTTTTAAGGTAGGTGGCTAACTACTTAAGCGTAACTCTTTCCAAAATTTTGATGATAAGGAACTAAAGGTATTGATTATTAATTTGCTGGGTTAATTTATAGAGGAACGATTGTAAGTGTTTTTAAAAATATCTAGATAGTTACCTTTATCTAAACATTAGTTAGAGATAATGCCAAAGAATCAAATAAAACGCTAACTTTGGATTTCAAAGGAAAATCATGTAATAATCTAGATTAATTACTATACTCACATTCATATAAGATATTTAAACATCTCTCCAATTCTCCATTTAAAAATATATTTAGCTTCACTGCATTTGTATAATGTATATAAGAAATTTATTGTATAATAGTCCATAAATTGAATATATACATACATACAGATGGTGCCAAAATGTACACATACTTTCACAATAAATATATTTTTAAAATAATACAAAGTTAGACCGAAAAATAACAATAATGCGTAGTATGGTGTTCTGTAAACAGATGTGATTCACATACATTATGATAGCGTTGCTACATGACAGATAAATGAACAAATGAAGCCAAGAATATCGTATGATGTTCTGTAAACAGATGTGACTCACATTACGTTATGCTAGCGTTGCTACAACAAAATGGAGTCACGATTATCTTTAAATTGCGGAAAGCAATTTTGAAGTGGTATTGGAAAACCAAGAATGTTGTTGAAGTTCAAAGGCAATGGAGACGTGTGTACAAAACAGAAGCGCCAACGCGAGTAACAATTGCACGTATTCGAAACAAAGTTGAGAATCACTTTATGCGATGTAACTAGACCATGGTACTAATGTAACTAGAACATGGTAGTATGCGATGTAAGTACGTATATTTATTTTTTCCCTGCTTCCGTAGCTAAACATAACCGCCCAGAGTAAAAGTCGCTCTTTATCCGTCTAAATTACTAAGTAAATAATAATCTTAGAATTGTTTGCAATATATCTATCTAAAATCGTACATTTCTGACATCATTGAATAAAATTTACTTCCCACTGCTCTGTTTCAGTCATTCATCTAACCTCCTCCTTGTTATTTTCTATATGTTTGTTTACATTATTAGGTTTATTCTTGTAGACTTTTATTATTATTATTATTATTATTATTATTATTATTGTTGTTGTTTGCTCTAGAGTAAACTATCAACACAGTACACATCAGTAAAATTTACTTCACTAACTGCAATTAATCCAAATTAGCGCTCCAATAGTCTGTACTACACAAGGACTAGAGTTATGACCTCTTAACCACAAACTTAGAGATATAATAACACAAAAATAAAAATGTTGCTCGCTCTTGTAATAGTAAATATGACTGGCTGTTCACGTGAAGCTGTTAGTGCGGGAAATGATTGTTTTGTGGTATATCTAGCGCAAAGCAAAGTGGAGCAAAAAATACAAATGTAACATTTTAAATGTTATTTAACTTTAATTTTTTGATGTCGATCTTTTCAAAACAGAACCCTTTGTTTCTTAGTTTTCACATTTTCCCCATTAATATTAACGTTGGCCATGATAGAGACTTTGAAATGACATCATCATTAGCGAACTTTGGTAAGTAAAAATTCTGCCTGTTAAAGTTCTTGAATAAGTGTTTTATACTATTTTATATGCTCTATACTGCTATGTTGTTTAAACTTTTCCTGGTACCATTTTTTCTAGAGTTTTCAGTATATAAAACTCTGAGTGTGGAGTAATTATATTCAAATAAAATATGTATAAACTATAGAAATTTTAATGGTACTTTGCTGCGATTATGTTCTGTTAGTCTTAAGATCATTGTTTAATCTAGATTTCCTATCAACATATTAAATATTCCTGTACTCATATTTGCCAACATATCATTGAAAGTTTTTTAGCCTATACACATACAGTAACATGAAATTCGGTGTTACGATAGACCGAACAGTACGTGGAAATGTAGGAGTTCGTCAAGGATGTATTCTATCTCCGCTATTGTTTAATATATTTATAGATGATATCTCGGATACGCTGTTAGCGGAGGAAATGAATGCCCCTGAAGTAAACGGTACTTGTATTCCTGTATTGATGTATGCTGACGATTTAATTTCTTTTTCTCTAACAAGAGAAGGCTTATAAAAAAAAAAATTCACATTCTAGAAGATTACTGCTGAAATGGGGTAAGGTAGTAAATGTTAACAAAACCAAAATAATAACTTTTAAAAATGATTATGTGTATGACAGCGTTGAAAAATGTTAGTACAGTGGACAAGAAATACAAAATGTTAAAATTCTCTATTACTTGGGAGTAACTTTTAATATAAGTGGGAAATGGAATAAACACTTTTCTGTTATTAATTATAAAGCACGAGGTCAACTAAATGAGTTACTATGTGTTCTGACTTGCATTCCAGATATACCAGTAGATAAACTAGAGAGGATGTACAATAAAACAATTATTTCTATTCTATTATATGGAAATTAAATATGGGGATGGAGGAGAGCTGAACATGTAATCAAAACTCAAGTCGGTTTTTGAAAAAGGGTTCTGGGGTTCTCCAAAGGAACGTCAAACTGTGGGGTCATGAGGGAGGTGAGTTGCTATGAAGATACTACTAATACTAAAACAAGGACGGTGAAATACTGGCTTGGAGTTAATGCAGGAAGATTAGTCAACACTTCACGCTAAATACTATAGACACCAGATGCAAAATATAACACGAAAGTTTTGGGCTGAAGGGGTGGAAGGAGGACTCAAAGGAATTGGCCTGGTTCCAATATCGCAACGAGGCAATGAAAATAAAAAAATAAGGTTAAAACAAGGCTAGTAGATATGAAATCGAGGCAGGATATAACACCAAAGTCTCCTTGAATGAAATTTATATAACCTGGGGTAAAGAGGTGTATATGCTTGTTCCAGGGAGAAAGCCGAGATCAGGAAAGGCCTAGTTTAGACTAGGAAGTTGGAAGGCTCAAAATAACGGATAATTATGATAGGAGAATCTACCCATTTTGTGAAGGTGAGGAGGAATGGGTGCATATTTTTCCAGATTGTATTCAGTGGGAACAACTGAGAAAAACGCCGTTCCCAGAAAAAATTTTAAGGCAATTAGATTGGCGTGGTGGAATCTGTTTGATAACCACCTAATTGGTTGAATATGGGCATTTTCCTAGCTAAAATGCGCGAAGTTAATAGCAATTACTAACATGATAACTAGTATAACTATAAATATTATGTAATGTGTTTCAATCCATGCATCTGTAAATACCGTTTTTCACATTTTAAAATTGCTTCAAAATATTTATTTATTATTATTAATATTGTCTTATTTATATTATTATTTATTCCTCTTCCAATCTGTTATCATACTTAAGCATGTACGGTCTACGACCCATGCATATAAAAATTGTAAAGTGTGTATGGAATTTTATAACAATAAAAATACACCTATTAGTACTACATTTTACACATAATAATTAAGTCATTTTATTCTAACCGCAAAAAGTGTTTAAATTTTTGTGAAAAGTTCTAGTTTGAGCCTCTAGAGAGAGCTAAACGTTGACCTACAAACAAAGTCTGTGCATTACTTTCACGTTTTGGTTTCTATTTCGCTTAAATGTAGTTTAAACTTTATTTCTGAAAGTTTCAGTAACTCAACTCGTTTCTGTTTAAATGTAATTTATTCATCCAAACATATTCCTTCACCCATATTATCAATAATGTTTTTTAATTATTGGTTACATTTAGCACTTTATTTAATAGCATAATGTATGTTTGTTCCTTTCGAGTTGTTTATACTCTGAAACTCTTATATCGAAATTTATGTTTGCTCGTAAGCTTCAGCTATGTGTGTGTGTATCCCTTAACTTCGTGCTTCAGTTCCCTTTTGACCTTGTGAACCTATCAGCTCCACATGGTCAGATAAAGATATCCTCTTTTGCAGCCTTTCCAAGGTGCTGGCTTGGCGTAAAATCCAATTAATCAAACTAATTGTGCTCTTGGCTGGTCGTGACTTAACCACTGCCTCAGAACAGACCAACTTGGCTAAACAAAGTTTTAACGCCCGCTTCACCCGTAATCTGGTTAAAGGATGAAACGGAGAGGTGTCCACAGAAGCAAAACCTCAAATGCTTTTGCATGTATCTGAGCATAAAACCCTTTGATGTGAGCTATGCTGATAATTGTTCTTCTACTTTGTGTTTTATATCGAGCAACTTCATATTCATCTTTGCTAAACTCCGTCCTTCCATCACAGTGCCGCAATCTTTACGTTTTGGAATGAAGACAACACCACCTTGAGTTGTACTGTAATATTGCATAACACTCACATAATAATGCTCGTACTTCTGGGTGACAAATTGCTTTAATTTAGATGACAATAGCAAATCCTGTTCAAAATTGAAGGAATCGTTTACTTCTCGATGCAAGTAGCAAAGTAATTTTTGTATTTTAATATACTTGTAATCAATTTCTTATGATCTGGCATTGAAAAAAAATTTACGAAAATATCATGAACTTATTTCTTTTATTATACCAACAAAATATAAATAATTACATTAATTTATAATTTTCATGTTTATTTCATTATATATCACTGCTTACTCAATTTTTTATTTTAATCTACATTTAAAACTTTCATCGTATCAGCAATTTTAGAGTGAAATTGCTTTTGATAGAACTACTATTTATGAAATAAAGTTGTATTTTGAAGATCTACTCTATATCCATCATAAGAAGATTTTAATGTTTTAATTAAAATGTAGAAATGCACTTTTATAAAAATGTAATATAATTATAAGTTTTTGTCATAATAATATATCAGAACATTCTTTTTTATTAATACCAGCTTTAGTCGTAACTTAAATATGGAGAACCTCTGAGGAATTAATAAAACAAAACAAAAAATAAATAAATCCTGTGCAATTTTAAAAACCAAGCATAGATTACAGTTCGACATTGATGTTTGGGTTGGAATAATTTGCAACACATTAATCGGCCTTTTATTTTACTTAGAGCAACGAAAGGAACATCATTAATGGACCATTTAAGTGTTCTGTTAGAAAAAGTTACTCTAAACTTAAAACGAAGCATGTGGCTCATGCGTGTTGGAACACCGCCTCATTTTTCTCGTGCTGCTAGAAGCGATTTTACGTCACCTATTCCAAAATAAAATGATGGGTCGGAGTGTCCGACATCCTAGTTTGCTGATTATCTTGACCGGAATCTATTGGATTTCTATATATGGGGTAACTTAAAGACGATTGTGTATGTAGACTTATCGATAACATAGAAACGTTTCATGTTATATTGAATTAGAAAATGCAGGAGAACAAGAAAGGAAGTAGAAGAAAAAACTAAGCTAAATTTCGCCATATATCTATTTGAACTTTATTGCTTGTTTTGGTCCTTTATCAATTCTCTGAATATTTTCAGCATTTAAGTAAAATCCTATCTGTCTCTTTGAAAGAAAAGCTTACATATTTTCTGTTTTCATTTGATATTGATCTAACAAACAGTGCAAACAGCCTTACTGCTCTACGAAAAACAGCTAGCGATAACTCGTATTGGAGAGAAGCTGTTGTAACAAAAGAGATATTATGGAAGCGCTGTTAAGTAAATGGTAAAGGGACTGGAATGAAATAAAAGGAGGGAAAAGCTCATTGTTTATTTCCGGCTATAAAAGAACCATTCAACCATAAACACATAAACCTTCCAAAAGAGCTGTTTCACTGTATCATGGGCATGAACCATATGCAGTATGCCTAAATACTTGGCAGATATGCGGAAATGTGTTCAAATACCTGAACTTTTATGAATAAGTAAACGCATTGAATTCAATTAACTGGTTTACTATCAGGACTTAACTTACGAAGTAATAAGCATTACCTACGGATGAATTAATTAAGCAAAGAAAACGCCGATTCATGAAAAAAGACAAGCAGAAGCAGAGAAGATAGATCCTAGATAAACAGAGCGTTGATGTATTGAATACTTTATCCCTATAGTAGATTGAACTAAAGTGAAGAAAACGAAAACCACAATTGTCACATCTCTTGTTGCAGAAGCACATAAAATGAATCGAAAGTCCTGATCTTCAGCATTAAGAGCGAGAATTCTGAGGTTCGGTATGCATCATCTTGTCGACGACTGAAAACTTTTGGATCCCAAGTTGAATATGTGTCAGAACGCCGGGAAGAGGAAGGATTTAGTTGTAGAAGTGCAATGCAAAAGAAAATAACAGACATTAAGAACGAATTCTGAGGCTGACAACACATCATCTTTGATACGGAGGACTCAATCTTCGGAAATGAACATGCAAGGATAAAAAAAAAAGTTGCCTATAGCGCGCATAATCAATAGTTATATTGATGAAATTTTAGAATTATATATAAAGCATTTTAGCTAACTGGATTTCGATGTTCAAAATAATTTGTAGAATAAGAATAACTGTTAATTTAGGTTTTATATGTGAAACTGTTGTGTCTTGTTTATTGTAGATTAGTAATAGAGCTAATATCGATGAAGTTGAAAATATATATATAAATTGTAATAATATGTAATAACGATATAAAATATAGCATATAATGCCAAAACGTACTCTTAAAAGTTTAGCTAGATACTCGTATCTGTAGAGTGTGAAATAAAATGTAACGATACTATTTATTTTTTCTGTCTTAATCAGCCACAAATACACTTAAATAGCTGTACCAGCTCCATTCATATCGCCCATTTTTACGACAGTTTAACGCAAGCTATAAACATCAACTTTCCTGATAAATGACGGACACACCATGGACTTAATTTAGCTGCAGAGTTCTTTATCCACGAAACTATATGTTGTCTTTTGATTGGGCAGTACACCATTGTAGGCTTTTAAATTTAAGAATGCATTTTGTCATTATCATTCTAGAGCTGAGTAGTATTTTATTGTGAAAGCGTTTTGACTGATGGTCTGGTAGTAGTGGCCCCACATGTTGTGCACCAAATTCAAAAGTGTTTTTTCTGTAAGGACCCCACGCATCACAGGTGTCATCAACACTGCCTCCTGGTAGCGTATCCACGGAAGCAGCCTTTCACCTGAACAAAGAGCGGATTTGCTCCATTGTCTTCCAAAATGCTTTTCTGCCGTTCGAGAGGTAATTCAGATTTCCACGACATTGCTACACATTTACAAACCCTTTACTTATATTTAGCTGAAATGAAGTACTGTATATATCCTAATTAATCCCCTATGGTTGATAGGTTACCAAGGACGGTATTAGGTTTTGAGAAAGAACATAAGAACCGTTTTCACAAACATAAAAAAGGTAAAAAATTGTGTTCTCTGAAACACCCAAGGGGCTCTCTCAGCTTTACAGGTATAAATAAACTACCATTCTAATGTAAAAGTATACATTGACATGACCGAAAGACGCATTAAAACTCGGGTAGTAAAATAAGCGACATTTACGGCCTAATCGGCCAGAAATATCTACAAATGGGAACATAAAATCAAATTTACCTTGTAATAAAATTTGAAAACAAAAACAAAAAAAAAAACAAAAAAAAAACAGAACAAAACAAAACAGAAGCAATACAACAAAGACGGTATATTTAATCTCGCTAGAAAGAGGACTTTGAAATAGAACAACAACCACATAATATAAACAAAGACAGAAGTTTTCAAATATGAAAGATTTGGAGTCCGTTACTGGTCAACAAACAACTCTCCCAACACTCCTACCCTCTCTCACTTCTAATGGTTTTGTACCTCTGTCTTTCCAGGCACTTTCAATCCACGGTGATGTCGATCTTAACTTCGGTGAACGCTCTGTTTTTTAAATTATTTTAAACCAACCACCACGGCAAAATATCCCGATAGTAATTAATTTGTAATAACATCAACGCATCCGTTAAAGCCTTATCTAACAATATTTTAAATTTTGCTCACTATGTTCACAAACAAAACAATATGTAGAGGAGGTCAGAGTAAAAATATTTCAACAAAATAAATTATATGACGCGTATATAAAATAGATTTAAAAACGAAAGTTTGTTTTGATTTAGTTATTTATTGATTTCAGAATATTTTTAGATCACTTTCTACCACTAATGTACATAAAATCAGTCCAACACTTCTTGGAGATATTCTTGGAAGATATTCTTGGAAGATATTCTTGGAAGATATTCTTGGAAGATTTAATTATTAAGAACATTTTTGCTTCAACTCAAGGGAAAGGCTATTAATCTTTTCTTTTTGATGTCCTTCACTGTTATACATTTAATTATTTTTTGAGTTAAGCGACTAAAAGGAAAGATTCACTATTTTAGCTAATATTTACATAAAATATAAATAGTTTATATTTTTAAATATTTTATATTTTTTAATATTATTCAACATACTACGTCTTCAACCCAAATAATCTTATTAAGAATACAAGTTAGGCGACTTTGTTAATATTAATACGCTTTTTTCTTAACGAATAACGTAGCAAAATACATAATTACTTTTCTGCAGTTTAATTATTAGGAAGCGATACAACATTAGAAGGAGATGTTAAAAATAACAAAAGCAAAGATCAGTTTTATAAACTATAAAGGACTTTATTTAAACTATTCAAAACCGAGACAGAAGTACTTTGAATATTTGCTTAATTTGGACTATCCGCATACATAAAGGAAAGAATAAAACAATTCATTGACACTTGAAAAATTATGGTGTTTATTTTCATAGTAATTGCTTTAGTTCCTGTAATTGCAGTTTTAAGGTAACAACAACGGTGAGTGCAAAAAATTAAGAAAGAAAGAAAACCAAAATTAATCGTTAACGAATATTTTATTCATTTCTGCATAACCGAGCTATAAAATGGGAACAGGGGTCGTGGAGTAGTTTAATTTTCCTCGCGCCTCTTCCTATTATCTTGCTGGTTAGTATCGAGATTAGCGGCAGGGAAAATATGTGCATGCAGATATGTCATAGATATATAGGTATACTGCACCTATAATACATTTTTTTCGTTGTTTCATGACAGGTGAATCAATACAAAGGACGCCGATAGCGGGTATTAATCAAAGAATGTTACTGATAATCCTAAAATTTTGTTATATTTTACGGAAAGTGACTACTTCTTACACTCATGAGTTATTTACCTGTGTGTGCATCACAAATAAACAGTGTTACAGCATTACCGACAGCTTTATATTGTTTCGTCTGTACGTGGTGCACTTGTAACACTGAACGTCATAATGTGCTGTCATATTTATTTCTAACATAAAGATAAAGTATTTTTTCCTAAGTACTGGGATATTCACAGTGGTAGGGATTTCAGTGCGTAGGTTTCACGTACTAGATTAAATATGGCTAATCACATGAAAATTTGGCAGTTTAAGAGCCATTTGAACTTAAATAATTAAACGTTTGCACAGTATGTCAACAGTGCAGAGTGACAACCCTAAAGCTTGTTAGATTTTACGGACATCGATTATTTTCTCCATTCCTGAAATATATATACGTGTTTGCATCACACTTAATTTTTTAAAAATTGTATGTGCCTTCCGTTACAGGTTGTTTGAATTTAATTGTACAAGAATTTTTAACAATTGTGGAGGCAGTATTTGTGACTTATTACTTTTTATGAGGGACGTAAACAAAACAACAACATACTCATAAGTAATACTCTTAAATTCTATAATCTTAAACTTTTTAAATTCCTTCATTGTAATTCCCAGCCACATTTATCACGCTGCAACACATCTGGAAGACGCTGAACATCCCTAGCCAATCAGTTTCTGTTGCTATCTGAGAAAGAGTGCCTTAATGCAATAATGTAGTGTGACTTTTCGACTTCGGCGTCTAATGCCCTAGCCATACATCTCCAGCAGTGATTGAATCAAATTAATGTAATGAACACCGAAGACATAACCTGCACTTGGCGTGCTTCCGCACTGTACTTCCTTTCGAGGAGATGACATCCACCGATGTGACAAGTTTTCATTGCCATAGGCCTCTCAGAGACAAGCACGCCATTCCCTAGTAACCCTGCCACTGCTTAAGGGCGGTCCAGTTTTACAGCGGTGCTTGAACGCTTGTATTCGTCTGTCTATACGGCAGTGTACAAGTTTTTTTTTTTTTTTGAATGGGGTTTTACGCCCGTTTTTACCACTGAGGCACCACAGGCGGTGAACACTGGTGATACATGAAATGAAATATTGGGAAAGGATTTTTTTTTTAAGGAAGGAAACATTCCAAGCCTAAGTTTAGGGTACCTTCCCGGCATTTGCCAGTTATGAGGACTGAGGAAAACCTGGAAAAAACCTCAGTCAGGGAGGACGGTCCTGGCGGGATTCGAACACCATATCTCCCGCTCACGAGTTCTCGTCTTAACAACCTCGGCCACCCGTGGCGGTACAGGGTACTAGTGTATTTAACAGCTATACCCTATGTGTTATAAGATTAATGTGTTAAGAAGTTTAAATATATAGTGTATAATATTTAGGCCCTTGTTTTATTAAGTATTTTAATCCCTCTACATCCTACTACAAAACACCATAAGTTGTACGTACTATTTATGAGTTTTGGGCCGCCTCCAAACACTGCTAATTTACTTCCATCATTGACTAAAGCTGTTCGATGCAGCAGTAATACCCAAAAATTGATTTATGCAATCCTAGCATTAAAATATGCATCTTATGACGCTATAAATCGTGTAAAATTAGCCTAATTGGAAAAGGTTACTTAGCAACTGGTATTCTAAGAAGTCATCACCGCCTTCACAATACAATTTAAAACAACGTACATGTATGAAAACGCTAAAATCATCGCCCTAACAAGCATGCCAACATTAAAATACGAGAGCTACTTTATTAAACACGTGTTTTGAAACTGCAACAACAATATCATTTATTAATCATCATAAATAGCTTACATTATCTTGGAAATATTGAACATGCAATTAATTCATCCCATTTAAATTTCATTCATTTCAAAACATTAATCTTAAACCATTAGTAATATTTATTATACTAACAGAAAACTCCTTAACCTTACTACATTAATTTTACATCCATGACAGTTGCTCTCTTTGGTAAATATTAAAAGCACAATAAATTACATTGGAAATATTATTCCTGAGCCACTACTGATATCGGCTGCATTACTATTTTGCCTTCTTATTGTTATTTTTATTAATTTGTTTATTTACTTATTTATTTATTATTTTTGCATACTTTTACGTTCAATTGATTCCTCTATGTAAGTTTCAGCAGCTGATGTCGACTTCAACCCTCCTAATTTCCTAACTTCAGCAATACTGGCTCAGTATTTACAAAAATCGTTGTCGAACTCCACCTGAAGCAGTGCCATGTGTAATTTTACGCTTTTGGCAGCTCCAAAACTTAGCAACGTCCAAAGGAAACTTTCCAAAACTGTTAATACTAACAGGTTGACAACTATAACTCTATAATACAAAAAGATATTTTTGCATTTCACAGCTTCTGGACCTAAAGCAACACATTTCTAAAGAGATCCACACAGTTCACAGAGGCAATAGTATATGTACGTGACTTATAATTTTTGTGTCTCCAATATGAACCACCAAAATATGGCCTTCAACCTCAACATCATTAACAACAAACCATGTAGTTCATGGCGCCTACAAGCCCCAAAAATTCCAAAAGACAGAACTACCTTCATTAGTAAATACTTATCATTAGGCGCTTCCATCATAAATCGATCCGTTCTGATCTAGAGAGCACACTTGGTTTTTCGTCTTATGTCCACTGAACCCTTCTTCAAGAAATCAAAAATCTTATAAAAAGATGAAACGTCGATATTTTCCTTTACTTTCAGTCTACACTTAACTTTCTAATGCACACACCAGATCATCGAAGGTACACATACCTTAGACTGGAAAAAAATAAACAAATCTATTAATCTAAATTGCAAATTACTTACCATGTTAATATTCAATAAAGTTTGTATTACATATTAGCCAGCTCTGAAAATATGCTAATAAGATTGTTTCATAAATTGAACTAAATACTTATCTTTTCTCCAAGTACAGAAATTGTCATGTTCCTTTTCGTATATACTTTTCGATTTTTGAGGAATTAACAAACCCTGAGCTACCTTTGCTTCCTTTATACTTTCTTTTGGATGTATTTATTTTTAATATGAAACATTGCGGATATAACATACATTTCCATTTGAATGTTTCAAAACAAAAACTAAATAATGACCACATAGAAACGAGTACTAAGAAGGTACACAATATAATACATCATGTCTACTATTTAATACCTCACAATTTGCCAATTTGAATTATTTTTTAAAAATATTTCAATGCTAAACTGTATATAAAGTTTATGCAGCACATGTATAATCTTCATTCTGAAAACTCATGAAAATTAGCGCGTGAGTGGAAGTAAACGCTCTAAACATTCACTCGTGTCACAACTATCCACATTATACACTAGTTGCATAAAGAACTATTGATATAGAGGGGGTGTATACCAGGATTTTTTGTGTTAATCCTAAAAATGGTATACTATTAAAATTGTTGTTATATATAATACGTTTTAATTCTATTTTTATTTAGGTGAAATCTAAATATCTAGAACATATTTTCGATTGACTTAAGTACTTAAACCCTCACTTTCTGTTTTGAAATGGCTAGTCAGTTTATTATTCAATGCTTAACAGCGGATTTTGATTCCCATTGTTTGTAATATTGCGGACTAATTGAAAATTGATGCTGTGTTGTGCCTATGCGGATATCGGTGTGAATACTGCAACAGTTCCCTTTTGCATAGCTGTCATTTTTATCAACCAAAAGTCATTACTTTTTAAACTATTGCTAATATATTGATTTTTGAATAAAGTGAATTAGTTTTAGACAATACAAAGGATATTCCTATAAGAGATAATCATATACTTCCTCTTTCAATTTCGTTCACCTGCATGGACATAGCAAACCAATAATTGATAATTGCATGTGTGATACATGTCTGCCAAATATGTTCACAGAAGCTCCTCTTCGCTAACATTTCCGCATATAGGTTTGTAATTTCGAAATTGCGATGCTAATTATCGGTTATCTGAATCCAATTAGGGTGATTACGGTAGAGGTTTCCATTTCCCGGACCATGCTTAATTCACAGTGATCAAGAAGATTCCGCGCGGAAGTGAAATGCTCTGATTCTGTCAAAACAAAATTTCATTCGAACATCGAAGAGCTCACACGAACTAACTTGATAACATCTCGTATTCCTCAAGTTGAAAAATAAATGAAACAGCATATATCTATTGAGTAGGGATTGCCTGTATTTAAATAGCTAACTGACTTATGGGTTCAACATAATGTATACAATATATATGCTTCAGAATGTTATTGGTACTATCCAACTGCTGCAGTTTAATATAACCATGACACACTTTGACCAATTTCAAGTTTATGTAAGCAAACATGAAGCTTGTATATACACTTTCTCTTGTTTATTTTTCTTCAGAAAACCACCAGTGAACATAAGATCTTACTAGTAAAATCTATAGCATTCTTTAACATATACTTTTCTGTTAACCAGCCGAATAGAAGAAATAGTGAGGGCATTGAAGGCTTTTGTGATGTCATCATGTGCTATTTGAAAAATCTAGTCCATAAGAAATTTAAGTGTAATCCGAATTACTTGGGTATACGAATAAATGGCTTATGTTTTGGTACCGTAATGGGGAAAGAATATTTAAACTTTGACCATGCTGTCGTGAAGGATTTTTCGAGGGAAGGAAACTTTGATTTTATTGAATGGTTAATCGTTATGATGCAACTTTAATATCCAAGCACGTAGTTAAAGACTGTTTACGAATAGTTGTAAATCTTATGAACACAAAGAGCTGGAAGCATTAGGTTTTCAATCACACTTGCTCTATTAATTTGTTTGTTGGCATTTTATCCATCGTAGTGAAGTTCGACCATGACAGCAATGTCAGAAGGAAAGAGGGAGATGTGGGTTAGAAACTGTTGGAAAAATATTTCTTCTTTTAAATAAAATATGTGGTAGGTTCACCAGAAATCTTTTGAGATAGGACATTCTGGCCAGGGGTTCACCGTAAACTCATACTAATTAAAAGCTTCTTTCTTACATATCGCAAAAACACTGTGCATTATGTTCGATACTGTCAATTTTGAGCAGAAGGTTGTTGAGATTTTCAAGGTGTTAAATTTATAATGGAGCTTGAAAGGGAGCAAATTAATGCAATGAACCTGTATAATTTTAAGAAATCTAGGAGGACATGAATATGCACATACTACTATATTATCATTTTTGAAGACTTTTTCGATAGATTATGTTGGAAATGTTGATTATCAAGATTAATCCATCAATCCTGCAAAGTTTTGTTGTTCTTAAATATTATTTGGTAGTTCATATAAGGACTTCAGTAATAAGAATAATTCTATAAATTACAATAATTTGGGATACAATTTCTCATGAAATGTGCTACAAATAAATATAACCACTTTTGCTATATTAACTTATATTGGGAACAAAAATCAGTTGACTAATTACAATACATTCATTTTTAATTTTCAGAAAATGTTAGAAAACCAATTATATATTCTATCATAATAAAAACAATTTTTGTAAGAATATGGCAATTAGGCAACTGACTTTTATTTCCAATCTCAAAAAATATATAAAAAATAGTGGTAAAAGCCAAAGTAAAATTTAAGCATATTTCGGGAGAAAATATATGTAAAATTTTGGATTTTTTAAAATTTTGTAATTATCAAAACCAGTTTTTAAATTTTTGACAAATATCATTTTAAATTAAAATAATGAAACTTTGCGACAGTAATGTATTAACCTTAAAAAATAGGAAACAAACATATGAACACAATGCATCAAAATTTTTTATGGAAAAATTAGTAGCGTTCAACTAAGGCATATTCATGCTCTCCACCCTTAAATAAATGCATATTTAACCAGTGAAAGACACAAAATAGTTTCAAACAAGCAACTAGGGAACTTATTCCAGCTTGTGTCATAATTTTCTCTTTTTCGCCAAATTTGATGGGGAGAAACACCATTGAAGAGAATTATCTCTTGACCATCCCTTTACTGTAAACTAGAAGACATTAAGACGCACTAAATATCCAAGAGGGGCATCAAAATGTAATATTACGATGATTCATTTTCCAATTCGTCTAACTCATTTCTCCAGAGAATGCAGGAAGTTATTAAATTAGTAGGTATATGGCCCCTGTTTGACACCATGCGATACCTTCCTATAATCGGCTTTTCAGAATCCCTTACGAGGATACTGATTTTCCAGCCCATAAAAGCTGTGTTCATTAAGCGAATCTCAGTGCTTACTGAGAAACAAATAGCACGGCAGCTTGTAGTATTGGTACCAGGGAATATACCGCGACGGATGGCTGAGGTCGTTAAGGCGCGCACTTGTGAGAGGGAGGTATAGGGTTCGAATCCCGCCAGGACGCCTTCCCTGACTGAGGTTGTTTTCGAGGTTTTCCACAATCCTCATAAATGGCAAATGCCAGAGAGTTGCCCTAAACTTTGGCCTGGAACGTTTCCTTCCTTAAAAAAAAATCCTTTCCCAAATATATCATTTCATTTTATGTATCATCAGTGCCCACCGCCTGTGGTGCCTCAGCAGTAAAAAATGGCGTTAAACATTATTAAAAATAAAATAAACAAATAAATAAAAAATAAAAAACGGAATACAAAGGAGTATAGTGAGCATATATTTCAAAAATACTATAGGAAGGTTTCTTGAATAATGATTACCTCGTTTTTAATACTGTAGCATTGCAGGAGATCAAATGAGATACAGGATTTTACCATTCATGAGGAAAACAAAATAAAAAGAAAAACTCATTCAAGAAGGACGGTATTGGCGGTAGTCCAACTATGAAGTTCTCGTCTACGAGTCAGTGCTTACGACCTCACTCACCAAGTCCATAATGTTCAGTATCATGATCTTAAATTTGTTCTAATAATACTTGTAATAAAGGATTCAGATGACAAGTTTTGTATGTAAATTGTGCCGGCATTACACTGCGCAATTGGAGTTTGCATACATCACTTTTAGTGGACGCGCAATTCCTGGTAAGATTGTACATAAAAGTTCCGCAAACACAGATAATTGAGCTTGCTCAGTCGAGTTTATCACACCAACTGTTTAAATTATTTCTGTAGAAGATGTGGTTACCCTTTTTACTGTTTGTCTGTGTATTGTGCATTATGCCGAGAGGGAGATATAGGCTACAATAAAGAATATTTATTATAATTACGCAAAGGAAATCTTATAAGACCTGTAAGAGAGGATTTCGTGTTAACTTTTGAGTACCATCTTTATCGGGAAGTGCAATTTTCAAATTGGTGAACAAAATTAAAATGAGCGCGTTTTCACTTATAAGAGGCCGAAAGCAAATAAATCGGGTTTTAACATATGAGAGTCTTGAAGAACAGAAATATCGATTAGAAACTTCTCCTCAAAAGACTTTAACACGATTATCTCAGCAAATAGGTGCATTTGCCACTAGTGTATATAAGGTCATTCAGTTGTTGTAACTTCATTTGCATAAACTTTCTGCTGTTCCAGAAACAAAACTCTTCGTGTACGAAAAAAAAAAAAGCGTACATGAGGGAATCCTTGAACCTAATATCACATTTTTCACAGATGAAGCAATTTTATTCTCTCAGAACACGTGAACTGCCAAAACAAAAGGTACTGAAGCAATTTAAATCCTGGTCGAGCAATGGAACTTTCACTTCATGACCGAAAGATAGGTCTGTAGTATTCTAATAGTGCAAGGCACTGGGCATGTTTAATGGCAACGAGATGCTTAACCTGTTTTATTTATTCATTTTTATTTTATTTATTTTGCTATTTGTCACCTGCAGAAAAAGAGTATGAGTATTTATGCAAGATGGTGCTATTTCACGCATAGCTAGAAAAACCATTAGGATTGTGTAGCGTGAAAATGAAGAGACGACAATTATTATTTCGTGTATGTCCATCTAAATTTCCTGATTTAAATCTGTATGATTTCTATTTGTGTGAAAATGGTAAAACATTACTTATGCTAACAATCCGTGTAATATGGAGGCAAAAATATTCGGATGTTCGGGGAGGGGGCAGTTTACAACATGCGGGAGGAGAATTGCGGTGAGGATCTTAAGATTTTTACAAAAGACGAGAGATACTCACACAATTGGGGAATATTTCTAGAGAAGACCCGACAAAGAAGGTTAACGGTTATAATGAAGAGGGGGGAGGAAACTGGAGACGGGATGTGAGTAAATGGAAGGGGGCTCAAGAGTAAGGGTTCCATTCGTGTTTATGTATTTTATATAAAAATATTAATAGTAATCGTAATATTATATGGAAGTATTCGTATATATGTAGATTTGTATGTATGTAGGTATGTGTGTATGTATGCATATATGATTTTTTATTGTTATAAGAACGGAATTAGCATGTACAGCCCAAATGACAGTTGTATTTATTTGAATGTATTCTAAAACTGGTACAAAAAAACGTCCATTACTATTACAAAAGACAGCAAAGGGCAGGCACTTCGAGCATATAATTGAGTGTAGGGAAAATAACTACTATTACTATTTATACTAATAAATAACGAAACAAACAATTTTGCACGTTATGAATTCCGTCCGCGTGATATTATTTCCTTTGGCAGAGCCATTACGCAGTAACTTCCTGACGGTAAAATCAATTTCCGATTGCGTAGTGGAATGAGGGCCTGATGAGATTTCAGAATCCTTGTGAATATCAATTATGCTTAATTCGAATTATTAATAGTGACAACATCGGATGAACATTTACCTATGCTTTTGTTTTTATTCTGGGCTCCCTGAGTCAGTCCGTGCAATAATTATTAAATGTAAATTAGAAAAAAAAATATTATTAATAAGATACAGTCAAGAAATGCAATGCTTCTTATTCGCTGCTGTTTATATGCGAGAAGAATATTTGGCACTTCTCTACTTCGGTTAATATATACGCAAAGTTAGTTTAACAAAAGAACTGGTAGTTGAAGCAAGTAAAAACCGGAAGTGTTACAACGAATAAAAATTTTTTTGGTAGAGAAGGGGAAATAAATTGATTTGAGTAAATCATGAACTGGCGATGTTGAGGAAAGTATTCCCACCCTCCACCTTTTCGCGATGTCCATGTATATGTAGGGCGCGACTATTTGACGAAGCGAAATCCAATTTGTGTAAGTGTATGTGTGTAGTTGGAATATGATTGGGAATGCGCGTCACGGACTGTAGGGGGACGAGGCGAGGACAACCGTGTCGCAGCAATGTTACCAACAGCGAACGTCCTACTCCATCTTTTTCTCCTGCTGCATTGCCTTTTAACCTACACAATGTCATGCTTTACTATTTTAATTTTTGTGCAACCTGTTTAAGGAAGAGAACATCTTTAATAACAAATAGCATACATCATCCAAGAGCGTATTTATATCTCCTATACTTTGCTTTGAAGTTAGTGCTTTATATTTTCCCTTCCATAAATTGTAAAATATGTAACTATTTAAATGACAAAACTAATTTTACCCATTGCACAGGGTGACGTGATATCGCACTATATACTGGCTACATTGCAACAATAGAGCCCATTAATGCATTCCACCAAGAAAATATATATTATTTTCCTTATGAAATTTGGCAAGTGATAATACAGTATGCATACATCTAAAACATTACTCTAGATTGTACCCCTTTTAGGTTTAGTGTATCAGTTGTTTAAGAAACCAAACGTTGATATGTCTGGCAGCATGTGTACATAAACAATTATGGGAAAGATGTTTGAGGAAAATCTCTATATAGCTTTATAAGCTGTCCTATTACAGTTCTAGTCACACTAAAGATAAAGTATTTCTAGTTTAAACTGCGAAGCGACTTCTTCTGAACTTTTGCAAGCATTTGAAAATAACTTTCAACAGCTGTAACATCTGTCAATCGAGAACTAAACTCTTTAAATGACCATTGTAAAATGATTATATCTTTTTGAAAATCAAAATTATCACAGAATACCAAAGATGGTAATTTCTAAAAGTGAGATATCAATATTTCCTGTGAATACTTGATGATCCTCATGATTGCTTGGTATTGAATGCTTCAATTGAATCATGAAAATGTGTGATGCTTTTTTTCCCTTGTAATTTCCATTTAATTAAGCAAGAATATCAATAAAATCTACCATAAATGGAAAATGAATTTACTATTTGTCACTCGGAAGCTTTGATACTTGCGAACCATAATTTCCATACAAATCTATCTGCGAGAAGTTCGAAGGGTTAGTTGGGTGATCTTCTGTAGCTCAGCCAAAGCCTCTATGAGTAGTGTGGTATATCACAATATTTATTTTCAAGACCATCGAGAATTTCTTTTAACTGTCTATATTTTAGTCTTTTGGTTCTTATTTTATTTCTTACTTTAACAACATCCATTACATGGGGAAAATGAACATGTTTAGCAAAAATTCTCCTGGTGGATAACACAATGTCCAGAAGTTACCCTAAACGTTATATAAAGTTGTGGAAACCCTGCTTGCAACCTGCCATTGATTTCTCACCGATACACTAAGTTCCAAGGAATACCGATATTAAGTCTCCTTGACAACCATGTATGTTTCAGTGCCTTTTCTGCCACTAAGATAAACTCCTCAAAGAAATACGCAACTGTGTTATGCTACACACGTGGATGCTTTCCGCCAATTACAGTATAAATGAAATGGACCTGCTTAGAATTTGCCATGGTTGATTGGAGTATATCATAGAGTTTTGTGTAACGAGTTATAGTGGCATGAGGAGGCTCATAGATGCAAACAGATCATACTGCTTTTGCAGCAACTATCAAACTTTGTTTCACTGACAAAGTGCGTAGGAGTTTCGCATTATCAAGAGTTAATTGTATGTCACAAAACTCACAATCAGCTGTTTCCGTTTCTGGAGCTGTTGATGTCAAGAACATATTTTTAAGATTATTTACCCCTTCAACATGCTTTCTGGTCAAGTTCTTTGCAAGTCCAGTGCAATGGCTCTGAAAATTAAACTTTTTCATGTTCCTTAAGACTAATCTTCTAACTTTTCCTTCATGTTCAATAAATAAAAACAGATAGATTTCCTCATCGAAGATAGAAACTTATTGCTGGGGATGAAGCCTTCTCTTCACAATACTGCTACTTTCTTATCATTGAAGTGCCGCCCTCAAACTGTTCTAACGACTGTGTGCCCCATCATTCAACGCTGGTCGCACGTTCTTTCCACAGTGCAGGACGTAACAATATCTGCGGGATGTACACCCTCCGGGCAGTTTGCATTGACATACCGTTCATTGACAGACAAACATATATGGCCTTTCCTTGCCGCTCTGTCACATCTGCAATGACATCCTTTAGGCGAGCTGTTGGAATTGAATTTGAAGTGCATTATCTCTTCGGGTATTTCTAATGGACTTTTTTAGAAGGTTGCTGGTCATTACCCCTCAAAACTATTAAATCACCACTGAGCAATATTATGCGTTCTTCAAGGGATGATTCATATGTTGTACATAAGGAGAAAGTATCTAATACAGTAAATAAAATGTAAAGTAATCTCCCAAATTTCCAAGTATTTGGGAGATCAAATTACTATAATGCTGTATATACGTCTTTAATAATCGTACTAGTACTTAGAAAACATTTGAGCACATCTTGTGAGAGGGACTGAACATATTAAATCTTATTTTTGAAAGAATGAAGGAATATTTGAAAATAATCTAAAGGGAATCTGCAATGGGCAAGATATTTGAGTATATAGAAGGAATAAACATGAACATGCAAAGAGAAAGATAATTAAAATATAACTATAATATTTATGATGAGCACAGACGTGAGAGTCAAAGGGTATATGCATTTTTTCTGGTATTAGGGATGAGCTATTTGAGGAGAGAGAGAAATATATAAGGGGAAAAATACACGGAATGCTTATGAATTTACCTAAATCGCTGATAAGAGATGTGACAGTTCAGAAATGGTGACATAGTCTCCCAGCAGTTTTATTCGTGATCCCCCCATTGTGGAAGCCTCATGATGTCATTCTAGAACCAGTTTGTTGCATCATTGAGCAAGAGCTTAAAGGTTATATAAACTAATGTTTGGCCTCTAAAAGAAATCTTTGGTTGAAAAGAGCATAATGTAATAGGGCAAAATCGGGAGACACCTATTTCACAAAAAGCACACTGTTTTTTATGACAATGATAATCGTCCATAGTGACTCCCCGCTACTCGAAACAAATGTCCATCAACTACTGTTGCCGCCATTTGTTGACGTGTTCACACTACCGGTTACCGTTACCAGCAACCAAATTCTTCCCACCACTTTTGAATACCGCCCCTTCTCTCAATCATTTTACAATGACCTAGCAGATAAGGGCTTTTAACGAATGCAGGATGGATGATAATGCTATTATCCCAATTTTAAATGTTGTCCTATAATTATACTAAATCGTGATTCATGTAGGTATTCACATAAAATAAAGCTAAAGCAAATTTATTTATTTTTTTTTTTAAATCCATGAGAAGAATTCGTGAAGGAAATAGAAGAGAGCATTTGAACATGGATCAAATATAAACTGGACACATACAAAAGGAAAAGACTTATAAAAAATATAACTTTTTATTTGCTGTAAATACTGTTCAATGTGTTCACAGTCTTTTCTATAATGATTTCGAGATGATTTATACCCTTTTCTAATCCTTTCGTGATCGGTCTCTTTTAAAGCTCTTATTCGCCATGTCCTCAAATAGCCAATGTTTTGGGTACTTATTTAATGCATTATTTCTTATACTGATAGAAAAAGAAAACAATTTTAGTTAATTCAAGGCCGCTGCAGAGCTGTCATATATTTGATAAGTTAGTGGATGTATAGATACTAAGTTTATTGATATATCTAAACAAATGTTTCTCATTTAAAAATATTTTTCTACTAAAACTTTAGTTCCAAGTGTAAGTTTAGCACGCAAAGTTTTTGGCAATGCTTCATTGAAACACCTTCAGCTTGTAAAAGAAATTTTCATAAGATTTATTTTTCAATATGAATATTAATACTTTTAGGCCATAAATATATTTAGTATGTTCTCTTTTTCGCTCTGTATGTTATTATGATAAAAGCAGGGCAATGAAAATGTATCATATTGTATTAATATTTCTTTTCATTCGTATTTAGAATTTAAGTTTTCGTTCTCTTTTGAATGTTTCAGGTACGTAAGTCTAATAAAGAGATATTTAGAAAGGTACAGGCCATTCATTTGAGGTAAGTGTTTTTTTTTTATTTTCTTTTTCCTTCTTCATTTCCTTTCTTTAGAGACACTTAAATGATCTTCAGATTGCATGATTTTCCTGTTAGTTTCTTAATAATTTTTTATCTGAATGAATTGAACTTATTATAAACAGCATTACTTTGACTGTGAATGCAATATTGTGGTAAGTCTCATATTGAAGAATGCCGATGCAAATGGTCCATGACAAAACTTGAATTTTAATCCAAACCATACTTATTGACAATCCCCTTCATGTTCCTTTATTTCATTTATTTATAGTTTTGAAAAACTTAATCTGGTTTTTCCACGAAGGGGATAAGAGTTAAATCCCAGTATTAGATCTGAAAATTGAAACTGCGCTTAATAGTATTTCTTCTATATCCTCCATTATTCAGTATTACAACAGTCGTGTCGCATTGTAAACCTGTTGCACATATCGGAGCTTTATTCAATATTAAGTAACCAATTTTATTTATTTATCTATTATAGCCAAGGATAATGCAACCTTTTAGCTTCGGCTTGTTAATTATATATCCCCTAATTTTTTTATATGGTCATCCTATTTGTCACTCACTTGATATACCTTTAATAAACTACACATGCACTTTTCGTCTTTTTTCCATGCTTAAAAGCCCCTGGGAGCCAGAGGGGAGGTCAGTACGAGTTTAACTCTAGGAAATTATGGACGTGTTGTTGTGTATTAAGTATTCTTTATGCAGCGATTTACAATATATTAGTTACGTCAGGTGTTCTATTCCCAAAAGAATATTTATTTACGATTCATATGTGCCTGCAGAATCCCTTCTTGATGTGCGGAGATTGTTTCAACAGAGATTCCCTGATATTCAACTCCCAAGTCGGAGTTCGATTTACACGTTGGTAAATACATTTCGTGAAACAGGAAGTATTCTTGATAAAACGGTACATAGACGCGTACTGTACACACAAAATAAACATTAGGTAACATTGGACATGCTGTGAATGTTCCCGTAAAAATCACTTCGACATCTTTCTAAGTAAACGGGCATTTCCCATTCTTCAGTTCGAACGACTACAAAGCTACTGAAATTAAAACTGTATAAAAATATATTTATATTTGCTTATTCTGGCAGAACTAAGATGATCAGGCCTCCGCATCCGTTCTACCAACCTAATAATTACACTAAGCTTTAGAGACTAGAACACTTAAATAACATAAACAATAACAAGAACAATACTCGTACACATATAAACCTACGTAACACATGAATTAGATACATAAATGTATGCTAATGTATAAACATGGATAATGAGGGCCCCTTGCAAGCTTCATGAATATCTCACAATAGAGTCATCAATTTAACATGTTGGCCCGCTCGGTTCCACGATTTAACGCCCCTGTGATTAAAGGAATTAAAGGGGGCATTAAAGAAAAAATGTACAATACAAATTCACACTCTTAGATGAACTGAATAATAACTGAAGGTAACGGTTAATATTATAAGTCGGTGCCAGAAATGTATGGAAATTGGAGAGAGGCAGTTCTACCATCTTCTTGCTTGATAATAGTGAGTAAATGTACATTTTAAGTATTAAATGCTAGTGATAACTTACATGACAATCATAGCTGCCAACTTTCTGACTCTCATCCACCGCGGTACCAGCTTGATCGGACCGACCGGCCTTTACGCGTGGAGCGGTCCCGCGAAGAAAAGTCACCCATTACTTTCCTATGCCCCAGGTCATCAAGGGTACTCACTCGTGAAGCTTATGATGAATCATATGGCAGTTTCAGCAACAATGACACGGATTCGCTGCTCAACCTACAGTTCACTGCCTAATTAGTTTCCTTCTCCTGTATTCCACATAGGCGTTTTGATCTTCCGTTTTTAACTCTTTCTACCCTTTCATACTCGAACAACTGTCTCATATTGCACCGTAATTCCACTGTAGATTTCAGAAGGTTTTACTCACTCTGAACACTAAAATTTCTTTTCTTTTCCAGGGCATAATTCGACAGTGGCGCATGCTGCTCAGTCGTCAGGAAGCCTATAGGTCGCATTTTTAAAAGAACCATTTTATGTCCTGCAGGAATATTTTTAATTATACCTATATATCTACATGAACTTAAAATGTCTGTTTTAATATATTTCCTAGTATGATAAATGCTTACACCAACAAGTGCATTTTCAGAATATTTGATTGCCATCTCCGTCCATGTGAAATTGTGAATAATATCTTGGCAGGTTTCCTTTGTATGGTACTCTACCATTTAGTTTGACTTCATCTTCTAATTGTAACAATTCCTTCATCTTCGTGAATCTACAAATTGGAGCAACCTGCACAGCTTTTATGACTTGTTTATCTTTAAACAGTTAATTATCACATTATTTTCATTCTGCAGCTGTAATAAATTCTATATTTTTCTGAAGAGCAATGTGATAAAAACGTACGCAACAACGCTTCATAAAACAAACTATTATAAGATTAAGGTGTTCATTGGAGATAAACATAAGTACACTCTGATTTCTTCATTTTGCTATTGTTTCGATAGTAGGTAATGGATTTTTTAATTGCTAACTTTATGTGGTTCCTTTGTTTATGTAAAAGTTTCCTTGTTTGAGACGTTTGCAAAGAAGCATAGCATTGAAAAGTGGTGTCAGAAACATTAAAAAAGGAAATGTTAATTGAAATATCAAATAATATAGGTAAACTATTTTCATCTGAATACAAATAGTATATATGCTTAAAGAATGTGATATGATAAACACTGTTAAACTGGGGTTATATATATATTTTTGTAAGTTTAAAGTGAAGTGTATATTGTAAATGTTAAATGGAAACTGGAAAAACTATAGAAATGATGAAAGATTTTGGTTAAAAAGAAAATTACAAAAACATTTTAATCAAAATGGAATAGTAAAGAAGTATATCAGTAATGTGTGCACAAGCAACAAAAACATTATCAAACGAAATTGAAAAGTGATGCTGGTAAAAACTCAGATCCGAGAATGACGTCAAGGTTCAGAAGCAATTATGAATGTGAAAGCGATAACAGTAACTGCTTCATACTTTGTTTCCTTTTTCAACAAGAATTGATGTGATATCTCAATTCTTAAAGATATGCAATGTTACACGAGTAGCTATGCTTCTAGGTATGCTATTAATTTTAAAATACATATTCCATACATGCATGCAAACGCTCGATAAAATATTATTAATTGCAAATTCAGTAAAACTAACCAACCTCAAAGTTTTGCACGCGATCTTCACTTAATTTGTTATTATGTTACATGACATGAAAAGTATGGTTACGAAAGTACGCCAGTGGTGACACTAATCTCTAGTTTATGTGTCGCACATGCCCTTAAATGCTATACGACGGTTGCTATCTTTGGTAGCGGAGTGAGACATCTAAATGCTTTGTTAGTCATGTGTTTAAGTTATGAGCAATACAGTACGTACAGTACAGTATGAACCGGTACATAGTGAAACAGCTCATGTTTATTGTCTGCACGTACTGAAAAACAGCGCCGATAAGCTAGTGCCAAAGTAATTTTAATGATCAACTCGAGGTACGGAAACCACTGGTAAAATAACACATTTAGTGTCTCCTGAAGAAACAGAAAATCATGGAATCATTGTCGGGTGTTTGGGTGTTCACGCATGCGTTGTAATATGTTAGAAAGTAGTTGCGATCTGGTTCAGGCAATCATAAGACTGTATCTTCTCAGCATGTTTTTTTTTTTTTTTTTTTTTTCGTTTCCCTTGAGTGGTGCCAGCTGTTCGAGATATTTCTCTTAATTTCGACGTTAACTTTTTTTTATGAAAGTAAGACATTTATATTCCAAAAATACAGTAGGTATTGTTATCCATTTTCATTTTGTGGTGTTCTTCATGAACGATTAAATCTGTCTAGTGTTCACTACTCATTTCAATTCGTTATCTGTGTACGATCCATGCCTTATTGCTCTTATCATGTCCAGGTTATGGTTATAATCATTGAGTTGGTCTCTTTGGTTATAACTTTAATAATTTTTCCCTATTAACATTCACTTGTTCTAGATCTATTTATAGTTCTACTTATTGATTATTATACGCCGGCAGAGGTTTAACAACTATATTAAAACCACTTGTGACGTTTACTTTTAAAAATACATGTTTACCTATTTATCATAATTCATGACTGTATAGGATGCATAATATTCGCATACTTGAACGGACATAGAAACTTTTGATTAACTAAAAACTTTTGATTAACTAAAAAAAGCTGATGAGAAAGCTTGAACAAGAAATTTAGACTAGTAATTTACAAATATCCATACATAGTTCTGCATAATTAATTGCTTAGAAATAAATTGGAATATGTATATTTTAAAAGTACATTTTAGCCACGCTACAAGTGATATTATAAAGAAACAATGTAATGCGCTGCTCATTGGTCGGAGATAATGTATTCAGTTGGGCAACCTCGCCACACTACATCTTCGACAGACTATCGGTAACCAGCTGTAGAGTTTAGAGGTTATCTTTACCGATTAGACATATCAGCCTTTGGTTGGTTTATGCCCTAGAGGCCCTTCTATGCTTTATTTAACAAACAAGATTACCGGAACACCCGCTGGAGCAGCCCGTTGTTCGCTGGGTATTATCCTTGCCTTTGGGATCCCAAACAAATCGTGATAAATTGCGATTCGCAATAGCGGGCGCGAGCACCTTATTTCTAAATCCCCTTCCATGCGCATTTTCTGATGGCAGAAAATATAAATTAGTGTGTTTACCGCATTGGCAAATGTGCGTGTAAGGCAACTAGCTGTGTCCTGACCACAGTAGAATGAAAACCCCCTTCTCTTTATTAATACTTAGCTGCTCTTCTTCGAGTCCACCTTCCCTATAGATATGCATCAGGAAGTGGTCCATCTGTTACCTCCCAGCCTAATTATTTTCTTGATTGTTAAGCTGTTCATAATATATCTCAACTTATTGTAAGAGCGTGGATCGCCTAAAGTAGTTTAATTGTGAAAACGGGAAAAGTAAATGTACAGTATAACTAATGTATGTAAGTCGAACAAAAATGCCAGTTATTGAATAAAGGTCATATTTGATAGCCACAGAAAACTTACCAATTTCACCTTATTTTCTTTTATTGATTTACTTGCAAATTTTATGTAATATTTTGGTTTCAACAAGAAGCTCAGCTTTAAATAAAATAAACCTCTTTGTATCAAGTTACAGAGTTTCATTGTATGATAAAATGTGCGTTTATATTCTTTTGGTAAATGTGGATAAAATATTTTTCTTTTTACAAAAAAAGAATAAAGGGATAAAAAAATGGCAAAATGCTAAAAAATTCGGAAGGCGAGAGATCACAGAGGAGATATTATGAAATTGTGTTGAAAAGAATATATAATTATTTATGGAATATATGTTTCATTAAATTGCTTTAATACGTATTCGAACAATAAATTTTTTTTTTTTAGTTCTCAGAAGGGCTGTATCTTTCTTTGTTCTTTAGTAGAGTTCTCCAAATAATAAAATCTTATACCTTGATAA
This sequence comes from Metallyticus violacea, assembly GCA_030762175.1. Classification (NCBI taxonomy): domain Eukaryota; kingdom Metazoa; phylum Arthropoda; class Insecta; order Mantodea; family Metallyticidae; genus Metallyticus; species Metallyticus violacea. The sequence continues at coordinate 123,116,850 of CM060833.1, forward strand.
AGTATATTATTTAAAATGCACCGAACAATTATTGTTAAAATACATCCTTACTCCAGCCTTTTGCCAGCACAGCGTTCGTTTTTAAATTTAATTTAAACCAGCGAACAAGGCAAAATACCCGTGTAGCGATCAACTTTAATAATAATAACACCCACAAAAGCCTTAAAGAGTGTTACACTGTACAACATATCAAAATATCAATTCCAAACTTCTAAACACTAAAATAACAATAAAATTTATCGATCGGCTGTTTTTTTTTAAAGGGAGAGACTGAGTCCGATTATGCAGATGTTATCTGGTATTTTAATAGTCTGATTAAAAATAGTGTGCGAAATTTTTACAGGCTAGCCTGAGACAAGTGAGGACATAATTAATGGAACATTTTCAATTGTGTCACGAAAAGGACTTAGTAATTTTATAGTAAAACAGTTTTGTGTCCAAAGTTATGACTATCAATAACTATGTTACAATTAAATTAAGTTACATGCAATATTAACTCACCTCAGTTAAATTTTCTGGTCTCTTTTGTACACATTAGTCCTCTTGAAATGAATGCTTGAGGTTTCACCCAACATTTTACCACCCGTTTCTTTATAATTTGCTGTGCCGCTCCGCTACATTTGATAGAAATGCCCGGGAAATCAGTTGTCAATAAAGAGTTACGATTTAGGGACAAAGTAATAATTTTTAAAAATAATAAGTTATAGCCAATAACATCAACTGCTAAAATAAAAGAATTACCTCTTTTCATAGTATTATAGTACAAAAATAGTAATATGTTGCTGAACTTTTAAGTTGATATCATTTGCTTCTTGCTCTTCTGTTAGAATTCAGGTTCTACAAAACCGCAGAAGAGATCAGGCATAATCAATAAGCTGAGACCAAGGCTAATCTACATAGTAACAAAAACTTCCATCACTTCTTCCGGACAATGACTAGGAAAATCACCACTACGTTTGTGCAAGGCAGATTGAGACTTCCTTTATTATCTACGTCATAGACAGTGCACTAGTTCAAATACGGAAATATTCCAATTCGTCAATAAAAATTCATTTAAGAGCCATCACTGCCGCTACTCGCAATGTCCATTCCCTGTCGTTAAGTCTCAAGGTCATGTGCAGCTAATATCTGTGTTGGTGAATCTGCGTCTGGAATGCACGAAGTACGACTGTTTTGTTTACGTAAATAGGACAGCCGAGCAAGATTTATGGCGGTCTGAAAAAGAGACTGGAATATGAGGTAATTTTTAATTCGTATTACATAGCATTGACAAAAACGAGCATGTTTCCTGCTACCTTTCCTGATGAACTTCGTATAAAACTCATGGATAAAGCTAGAAAGTTTTTTAATACCTGAAATACCAATAAGATCAACTCACGAAAACCAAAATGAAAAAGGAATTTTTAGTTTTATGGATAATTAGATCGAAGGTTCCTCGTTTGTTGATCAAAACAATATTTAGGTGCATTTCTTTTGCGGCAAAACATAACAAGAACTACACTACAGAAATGACTGAGGAAACGTTTTTTCTGTATCACAAACTTGACCGCAGTGTGTACTCATTTGTACTTAAAGTCACTTTGCTCCATTTCTGCTTAAGAGGTTTCCCTGATAACTTTAGCGTAGTTAAGAATGACATTTCCATCAGGAGCTGCAAGGAATGTAGGGACCGTGATGCACTTCGGTAGGACATGCTACAGATGACCCTCAGTAGCTGTATAAGCATCAGAGCATCAGGCATAGCAAGATAGCAACGGACGTTTTATTGTACGTTTTAGAATACATTCAAATAAGTACAACTGTCACATGGGCCTTACGGCCCTACATGTTAATGTCGTGTTTATAACAATCAAAAAGGTCATACACATACATACACGCATCCATACATACATACATACATACCTATCTATATGTATACATACAAATACACAAATACTTCCATATATTTACGTTTTCTATCAATAATTTTATATACAAATACATAAACATAAACATGAATGGAACCCTTACTCTTGATTCCCCCTTCCATTTACTCACAACCCCTCTTCCTCTTCCTCTTCATTATAGCCATTAACCTCTTTGTCGGGCCTTCTCTAGAAATATTCCCAAATTGTGTGCATGCACCAACACTTACGGGCAAATGCTCAAAGTTCTATTGGAATTCAAAAATTACGGTAATAAATGTTCATTTATTAAAATCTCCGTTTCCCTGCTTTCTGCCAAAATATATCTCCAAGTATCGCTCTCCCCGCGCAATGGGCAAACACTTTCCCCAAGAGCATTAACTGGTTTACTTCCTTTCCACGCCCCTAATCTGAACCATGCGAGACCAATTCTTTCTTCTCTGCCACAGATATCTAAATAATGTCCCCTCCACCACATCGGATACTATTTTGCCTGTTACCAACATTGGCTGCGCAAAATGAAATAGAAAAAAATGCCCCTCGATAATGGCATACTTGTGTACATTGTGAAGAGTTTGATTTATTTGTTTGTCTCTTATAAAGATTTAAGAGACAGCGTCTTGAAACAGTTAAATGGATTATCATTGCTGCTGTTCAATGTTTTGTCTTAATAATATTATTTTTTTCTTGGTTAAAGCAACGTTTATGTAATTTGTGTTCATTTTATTGTGTCTTTTATCTTAACAGTGCTTACAGAAGATGTAAATGCATAAATATCTCAAAAGCAGCTTTGTGCTGTAAAATGATATTTAATATACAATGTATGTTTCCACATTTGTTTATTATTTTTGCTTGTGTTTTAATAATCATTGTTATACTCAATTTTTGTTATACTCAAAACAAATAACACAATAATTACTAATTCTAATTTTTAAATTCTAGCTATATTTTTTATTTTTACAAAAGTTGGTTTTTCGTAACAAAATGTTACTTCTCTCTCCTAAAGGGGGAGAAAGAAAGAAAAAAAAAATAACGCTGCTTGATAAAAAAAAGTGGTGCCCTCGAATCTTTTTTTTGCAATACACATATTTGTGCGTTGTTATCAAATTCTTCAACGCTATATAAATTAGTGCAAATTTCTTAAAAGTTTCGAACAATCATATTCAGATTTCCATAATGAGACGCATAATATTGACCGATACCAACTTTAAAAGCTTTTAATTTTATTTGAACTTACAGGAATAAACTGCAAGCAGGAAAGAAAATAATTGACACTTTTTATCAGGAATATTGTGCAAATAACCAAAAAGCTTCGCGGCTAAATAAAGCACAATTACAGCTCTTCGTTAAATGATGGACAAACCTAAATTTGTAAACCACAAATGATTGAATTGTTGTTGAGGGAAAATTTAGACCATTTACACAGCGCCCGGAGCGTAAATCAAAAGTGTGAAAATTTAAATATGTATTTATTCCAAACCTGTTTTGGCGTTTTAACGAACCGGCTACCGCAATGCGCACGCAACACACCCCAGAGCTACTGTCACACATTCTCACATACAAAATTCCTTCTCTAACTCATTTAAAGTTTAGACATGTATCAACTACATGTTAACCGCGCCCATTACTAGTCTATTAAAACGAATAGAATAAAAACATAATAATTATAAATTAAATAAACTGCAAATGAAACTTAGGAAGCATTGGTATTGCATTTAAACAAGAAATTAAAGGACGTCAAAAAAGTATTATAAAATAGTAGTAAGGTTAAACGTATCACAATTTATCTTAAAGAAAACGAAAAATATTGGCAAGCTTTCAAACGGTTAACATCAATCGATATTTATAACAAACTGCATATATTTAAACACTTCATCGCTTAGAAAATGTATTACTTAACAACTAAAGCAATGAAATCCTCGTTATTGTTGTTGCTGTTGTTGTTGTGTTGTTGTGCAGTTGTACAATGCTAACATCATCATCCTCCAGTTACTTTAAGGTTCTAAATTTATTTTTCAATATTTTGTCTTTTCAAGCTGTAAATTTTGCCTCTTCTATTAGTAATATGGAAAGATATTTGAGCAATTCTGTTCAAATTTAACTATTTGCACAGAATGTACCAATAAATTATTTTTGCGAAATTTTGAATATTTATAGCTAAAACATTTTTCACATCTAAATTGAACTGTCTCAATCAGGTTGCGGTAAACGTGCTGATACAATTGAATTGACTATTATTTAATTTTATATGTCTCATTAAATCGAACCTATTTTGTTTTAGAGTTACATTGTTGCAATGTTCAAACATTCTGTTCATCGAAGCGTTCCCTTTTGCTTTGATTACTTCTCTGCAGATGTCAGGCATACTTGCGAGTTTCTCTAATTCCTCAGTGTTCACAGATCCCTTCCAACCCAGTTCCTCCAATAATGCCTCAGTGGATAGCAAACTGGGCAGTTGAAGAAGCCAAATCATTAGGAGCAGAACTGTTAATGTTTCTTTGCCAATTGCATAGTTGTTACATAAATTTAAGAGTTATTTTGCCTCTGAAGAGCAAAGCCTCCACCAATCAATCGAATTCCAAATTATACTGTATGTAGCGATAGAACATCGTGCTATTTACTTGCTCAAAATACCCTTCACATTCCCAAAGTCTACCCCCTTATGTCAGAAAACAATTCCGTATTATAATATTATCATCTTCTATTCCACAATTGATGTAAGGCAGGCTTCCAACAATTTTTTTCCTGGAAAATAGCAGAAGAACAATCGATTGTTTGATCTTAAAGCTTTCAAGGCTTAAGTCTCCAGTGATTAATGATCACTGCTGAAAGGCCCAGAAACAAAGTTCACCTTTGACACACACTGATACCCTTTTTCTGTTGCTTTTAATATAAATTTCCATTAACTTAGCTCTTCTATCAAGTTTACTTAAGATCATACATATTAATGTTCGGCAGCAGATTTTTTGTGGCATCCATTAAATGGTCGATCATTGTATCCCATATTTCTTGTGTCCACTAAAGCAGAGAGAACCCCCAACTCAAAGCTCCAAATAGTTCAACCGTTTGCAATTTCATCACTCAGCCTACTTCTGATATGTATAATACCACGCTTTATATTTGCATTAAGGCATCTACTTTCCTTCTAATTTTTAAACCAACTTAATAATACAAAGCAAAATAATTACAATTGGATGGAGTTTTGAATTAAAGATCAGTATGAATTGTAAATAAATAAATTGTAAATAAATTTCATTTACAGTAATAAAAATAATTTATGATAATATTGTAAATAAATGTTAAGTAATATATATCTGTAAAAAACAAGCAAACTGGCTAGTAATAGTTCATTACAACAATGCGTTTTAAAGCCTTTTAGTGTCGAGCAGAGAAGATGGTGGTGGTATAAACACCCACACAGTGAAGTCGAGGAAAAAGTGTTGGGAAGCGTGCCACATTTATAACAGTCCCTAATGCATATTTTTCTTACATCATAAATCAGAATAAATGGATACATGCAACAGGAAAACAAATATAAGTAATATTTAATAATGTACTAATGAATGTAAACTTTTCTGATGCATAGAAAGTTGCTTATACACAAAATTACGATAAATTATTAATAATTGACACACTTTTAATGTTATTAACCGATTTTTCCATTGCTGCAACTTATATAAATATATGTAACTTGGTATTGACATTAAAACCACTTCAACTTTGGATATAATTGAACAATCGCGAACAAGTAAATAGAGATATGGGAAAAAATTAAAGTGAACAGGGAAGCGAAAAAAGGAGTCTTAGTAGTTCCTGCGTGCTACATGATAAGAAGAACAGTATTTGCAGTACTTGCAGAAAGGACACGAAGCATGAGTATATAATATCTCCCCTTTTGAAAATATGCATTTTTTACCCTGCTCTGGTAAATTATGAAATTACTCAAAAAGTATAGATACTTTACATTTTAAACTAATACATCAGTTGAATTCTGGTAAAGTGCTCCCTCTATATCCAAGTTACAGGATTTAGATCACTATTCAGGTCAATAGAATTTCAGGATATAAATTTTAGAACTCAAATTTGTTGAGAGAGTCTCGGAAGGCGGTGGGTCCCAAGTCGTAGATTTATGGCACTTTTGAGGAGCTCTGTTTCTTAAAAAAGAGATCCCTGGACAATTTTTATTACTTATACAACCATTTAACATCTTAGTTCCCTACTAGATGGCGATGGAGTAGAGGATTACCACCTCTAACTCTGCGGAAATAAGCGGAATTAAATTCTCCGTGATATAATAACCTCCCACATAGAAGAAGACCCAGCACCTTCATGAGTCGAAGTACTGGTGAATGTAAATTCAGTTCAAACATAAACTATTTAAAGCCCTTTTGGTGGCTAAAATATATCGCACTAGTATAGTTTTCAGTCTAGAGTAAATACCAAAAATGAAACATTGAAAGATATCATGGTGAAAAAATATTTATGAACACGTAAGTACTAATTATATCCTGTATTTTTTGCTGTGAAAGGAGCTTACAGTCTTTTCATACATACTTATGCATACAGTTCTCAATTGCAGGAACCTGCTACTGTTTGATATCCTTTTGCCTCCATGTGTTCTTCTTCTTATGTAATAGCTCGTGCACTGAATAAGTTGTTGGGGATAGAAAACATTTGTGAGATTGTTAATATTACTTTATACAAATGAAGTCGCAAAGCTATTGAAAATGGGAAGATGTTATTTAAGAATGGCTACATAGTAACAAAACATTATGTGAGAAAGCCGTAAAGATAGGCTTCACTCAGTAAAAGTGCTTAAACTTATTGAAAACAAGAATGTGTGATGCTTTCTCTAATAATTTTGTTAAAATATTTAAGCAACTTTTATATTCAAATTGAAACAAACTCTCTTTTTAAAATTATAATACAGTAAAATTCTACCAGCAGCAATGCTGTAAATCAACTACGCTTTGGTCTGTAGATCACTCAATTTCCCACATGCTGGAAAATCACATGCGTTTTTTTTTTTCCACATTAATGTTCATTTATTTCTTTAATTTCTTACACACCTATTGACTATTTCACTCGTTTTGTTTACTTAGGTTGGTGCCTGTAACACGCTCATTACCTTGAGAGCTAAAGAAGATGTGTGCAGTGTACCATATGTGAGTTTTCGTTCCCTTATAGGCTCCATGAAGTACATCAAAAGGGGATCTGACCGAATTTGCTGCTCTTTAAATTTTCTCGATTCCTACCCGCACTCTCTCATTCAACCAGGTGCATGATTAAACCCGTATAATTTCATTTCTTCCAAGTTTGTTTCTCTTAGATGTTGGTTTCCCTTTGAAGTGATTCTATCTCCTATATTGCTCTGAGTCAGTGATCAAAAGTCTCACACGCGCAGATCCACTCGTCAACCGCCTCTTTTTCACCCAGAATGACATTCCAATTTCTTTAGCGTTCTTCTATCATACAATCTGCAATATTATAAGCACCACTTTTTGTATAGCAATATATTCATATTTTTGATTTTGAGTGCAGCAAATACAGGGTGTAAAATAAAAACGAACAGAACAAAAATGACTAAAACCGTTTTCTATCTTCATATCATTGTGAAACTCAGTGTGAACATTTGTTAGCTGATTACAGTCTTCAAAGAATATTGCAAAAAGAACAGTGTTATGCAGCGCATATGGGATGAAGATTAATATGGCAAATAATCGCCGATATGATGATGAAATTCGAATGAAATGAACTGAACAAGCAGAATTGCAGGATCTGGGACACCTCATGTACAAAAGTCACTTCTTCAAAAAATGTTACTATCACCCTTGGGATAATCGGCCCAGCTTTGCTTGATGGGAATTTAACGGCTAATTAATTATGTCGGAAGTGCTAAGAGACATTTTCATAAGAAACGGCGCAAACGAGAAAACAGGATGTTTTAACGCATTTACAATCAATTATTCACTTTGACTATAGACACTTTTTGGCAGAAGGAGTGGATTTTATCCTTACTCACCTGTTTTCTAAAATTTTCGATTTTTTTTATTAAGTTTATGTTGAGGACATCATGCAAGCTACAGACGAAGCTGAATAGTTTTGATTTTCAGTAATATACTCAATTCTGTGATGCCTACTTTTGCACATACATGACAGGTATCACATGGAGATCTCTTTTTTATTAAATGACTTCTGTTTCAAGTGCTTCAGCTTAGAGACATGTTGTTATTGTTAAGTTTTTTTCAGAGTATACACACCCAGGAAGTGAGCCATCTTTACATTTAGTATAAAAGTAATTTACTTCGGAATCATAATTCAGACGGACTGGCTTAGAAATTTATCTTGAGACCAATACCTTTTCCGGAGAAATTAATGTTCAGTATATTTGTTTAACTTCAGGCAATTAACAAGAAAGTTTCCAACAATATATAAAATATTAAACGCGGCAACAAAAGGTTGAAATTTAATTAAAAACGAATTGCATTCGAAACATTCTACTAGAAATCAGTAACCCAAAAATTTAAATTGAGCGTAACGGAATTTGCCGTTATTGTTTACCGGCTTAAACAAAAATGTATATAGGAAATTATTTTACAATTTTATATACAAAGTAAATTGGAACCTATAAAAATGTTTAAGGCACGAATATGGACGAGAGGTAGGTGTTACAACCAGGCATTTGTAATGTCACGATACAGAAATGTCATATGTTGTATGTGTGGCTATTTTTTCCTAAAAGTAAAGATAACATTCATTCAGGTGTCTGTTTACATTACATGATACGCTGAGCAATGCAGTATCAGAGTATGCTCAGATATATAACATTGTCACTTCTCTGCAATCTCTTTCGGTGTATTTTTAGTGCTGATTGAAAACTCGAAAACGAAAGAGAGAGTAAAATATTTATTCACTTATTTCCTATTTATTAATTAAGGCGCCCAAAGTTATTCTTAATATGAGAAATAGAGAAGATTTGCATTCTTGCTGCTCAGTCTTTGGTGTACAAAATATAATAGTGACAACACATGTTATTTTTGCAAGTTTTCATTTTAATATCAACTTGGCCTTTTTAGAGTCAGTTTCCATGAAATAACAGAATTTTCTAATAACAACATTACAGTCGAAGAAACTGATTTCCAAATCTTTACTCACCTTATGTACCGAAAACTCTGAAGCCCGCATGTATATCTTATTGATTTATACACATAAAGACTGCGTTTGGTATTTACAAGATACATTGCTTGTCACAAGGACTCCGTTTTAGCGCAGAAAGGATTGCGAGTAAAAGTGGAGTGAAAATAATATATCGCCTATCGATTCTTAAGCGATAAATTGAAACCAAAGAATAGAGACAATAACGGCAGACACGGAAAATACTGCGGCATTGCAGCGCAAGTCGTTTTGGAGATTCCTAGCCCCGTATCTGGCTGCCGTAGATGCATAGCAAGTGCGTAATTTAAATGTGCAAAAAGTGTTATAGCCACACGTACTTTTGTAGCGTAAAGCCGCCTTGTTTCGTTGCATTATTTCCTATCTATTTATTTCTTTCTTTTTCGGCGTTGTTGCTGCGAGTTCTTTATTTTTAATATTTGTTTTTTTTTTATTTATGGACGCTATTTGACATTTAATACTTGTAAAATCTGAACTTAAAATCATAATTTTATATTAAGATGTTTAAGTTTACATTCAAATCGCAACAAAATAATTTTAAAAATTAAAAAGTTTATTGCATATCATTATTAACAGGATTTTCTCAAATAATTTCTTGTAAAGTAAGATTTGGTGTCTTTTTTTATCTTACAGGTTATACAATAAACAATAACAGCAGTTGTATTAGCAGCGATTCAGAGTCAGGATGTCATGATACAATATTCATTTGCATAGCTTACTTTTGAAAGTATCCCACTTATGGTAAATGATAAAGGGTTTATTTAAGATGAAAAAAATGTAATGAAGTATATTTGTACTTACTTCGAAAAATCTCGATGTAATTAACTATTAACTAAGTAATAGAAAATATATTTTCCCTTTTTAGTAGAAAAGTATAATGAAATAAAATGTGTTTATCTTAGCAAATGCAATGTAATTTAATAGGATAAGTCAAAAGTAAATTTCGCTGTTTTTTTTAATTAAAAGATAAAAAAAAAAGGATTGGCAGAGTGAAAATGAACTCTAACTTTGCCTAATTCCGGCCTGCTGTTTAGGCAACTTCTCTGCCTTGTCTTCGTGGGATATAGTGTATATGATAGAACAGTAGCTCATCGATTGTGAATAACATAATATTTTCGCGTTCATTCCTGAAGAGTAAGTTATCAAAAAAGAGAAATGTCTTGTCAATCTTAGACATCTTTGCGTTGCAGTGTGACAAAAAGGTTTCGTTTGCGGATTAGGTTCTCCATTATGACAACGACCCAACACACAGGTGAACAAATGCAGCGCAAAGTACAACATGTCTGTCCTTCATCCTTCGTATTCTCCATTTCTTACTTCAGCTGATTACTACTTGTTCCCGAAAGTGAAAAGCTTGCTCAAGAGAGAGAGGTTTGCTTCAATGAAGTATGCGACAAGCGCTCTGCTGGAAGTGACCAAAAATGGTATGCGGGACTATTTCGAAAAACTTAAAACAATGGTATTACAGTTCCTCTGTAAAAAGTATTCGGTTTCTTTTTGACTTTACTAGTACTTCAACTCCATTCTATACAAAGACACAGTCCATTGGTGGATATTTACAGGCTCCGTTTTGCCTGCCCATAGAAATCGTATAAATGCGTGCACTGCTGCCCTTGATACTCATTCAGTGTCCTCGCTATTTTTAACGGTTGCTGTGTTTGTTCCATTGAACAGGCCAATGTTGCTGTATGTTATGTAGCATTGCGTTTGCACTAGTTGGTACATAATTTTTAGTAAGCTGCATGCCTTTTTTTAAGTAATAAAATAGGAAAACCCACATTTTAATCATCCGTTTACCTAAAGATAAATAATATAATTATACAAAGGCAATTCAAAATATTTTTTTTTTACTTTGAAGTTACTAATGTTTGTAACATAAATGCAGCCAAACCAACTTATTTAATGCTTTTAAGCATATCTTTTGTGCAGACGGATTCTCGACTAAGGCAGAGTTGTATATTATTAGTGGATTGTCACTTTTTACTTGATCAAATCAATTTTTAAGGAATTGACAAAGTAATAAAAAATAAAAAGAAATATTCTCTATTGTATTGAACTACTTGTTTACAATCAAGACCACGAGTTCGATGCGGGATTTGTGACGAGTAAAGCGGCGTTTGGGGAGATTTTCTTCAGGTTCTGCCACTTCATTCCGCCGTTGTTGAATTTTCATTCTCATCCTCATCCCCGTATCATTTCACATTTATCTCTTACCGTTGAAACCTGGGTATCGATGTGTTGGCCAAAATTTCCCATAGAACTATATCCTTGAGGTCTAGCAAAGCTTGCATAAGCGGTAGTTTCGCAGGCCCAGACAGTGGCTACGAAAACCTTTTTCTGTAGAAGTGCAGCTTCCGCCGATGTTCCTAATCCAACTTAACAAAACCGTAGTTATGTGTTTTCTTGTTTTTTCAAAACGTTTTATATCCATGTACTTCTGTCTGCATTCCCTATCAATACCATACTGAGCTAAGTTGTGGTTGGTGCTGGTGGTATAGCGGTAACCATACTTGTCTCCTAAACCCAAGATCGCAGGTTCAATCCCGGCCAAGATGGAAGGATTTTTTCGGGCGTCCCGTGTCGTACATTTACGAAAAAAGAACCTCAATCCTGAAAGAAGAGGTCTCTGAGCAAAATTTGTCGGCTGCTTCACGCCCTGAATTGAATGGGACAGACACTAATGACTGAGATGCTAAAGAGCAAAACCAAATTAAAACAAAAAAAAAAAAAAAGCTAAGTTTAGTGTACACTTTTGGAGAAATGAAATATGTTCACTCAAACTTTGTATCGTTTTAAGGAGAAATATTGATTCACACATTTTCATGACAGATATTACGATAGGCTTCAATAAATTCCGCTGTTACTTGTACTTGTATATTTTACGATAATTACTGACTAAAAGGAGAATACAGAATGTCAAATCCATGACTAATGTGGAAACTAGAGCTCTGTATTGAGATGAAAGAGACAGAAATCTAATACATGATTAAATATAGAAAATATATCAAATACCTGTACTAATTTCATCAATTACCAGTTCATCTACGTCATAGTCGCTTACTCTTTGCAAATACTCAAATATTTCCACTTTTTCGGAATAAAACAAGCGATGTAGGATGATAAAGAGGATATGTGACATACTTCCCAACCAGTCTCATTTAGCTTTGACGCTTCAGAACAAAGTAAACTGATTATGTTCCCTTTATAGCCTGTACAAACAATAACAAACACCGGCGCAGCCGAGAGGAAGTTTAAAAACGGAGTTCCCATAATGAAACACATTATTTCCTCCCTTCCTCCTTTCCTCCCTCCCACAGGATAGCGTCCAATATGACTACGGTGTAAAGCGAGCATAGGTTTAAATTCAGTTTGCTTAAACTAACTTCACGAGCTGCCCAGAGCATCTGTTTCTCTGCGTGTTTCTCTGCAAGAGCATGAAAGAACATTAGGAAAATATGTGCAGATGTTTACCAGTTTCAGTCTGCATACACGACTGATAAATTGCCTCTCGTGTTATAATTGTATAGTTTTTTCTAAGGTGCAATATTTATACCTCTTTTTAAGGATTCCTTAATTAGAATTTTCAGAAATAAATATGACAGAAGCATTGAACGTTTTAATGAACATGAAGAATAATGTTTTAAAAGTAGATTTCATTTTCTGCAAATACTAATATGGCGAGGCGCATCATTTTTGAGATCAGACAAGTTTTACAATCGTAGTAAAATTGCTCGAATATACATTTTCTGAAAATATGTAATAAAATAGGTTTATAAGAATTTATTAAGCAATTAATTTACACGTACTTCAACTTCTAGTGGGGGAAATTTTTTTTTCAATACAATAGAAATCTTGTTTTCAACATCCTGTTTTTGTTTTTATTTGCTCTGTCATTTATATATTAATGTTCCCATACTTTTAAATTATAGAACAGAGTAAATAAAAAAACAAACAAAAAGTAATACAATATTGATTAACTACTGCTACTTAATTTTCTAAGTTCAAGGTATATGCATAAGCGGGAAACAGGTATTATTTGGGAGAACAATTTCTTTTAGTAGGCCACCAAAGCACCACAGACTGCTCATCGACATTAGAATTGAATTTGCGACCCGTCAGGACTCTTTGGCCCCAAAACAAGAAAATCAGACGGTTCCTGTTTAGGGAATAAGAAGGGTTTGGCAGGACCTCAATACTTGTCTCCCAACAGATGATGCCTCATGATGATGGCATGTTATGTACGTGGCCTGGATTCTTGCTGAAGGCGGAAAAGTTTGGACTGGAGACTCAGAAACTTGCTTAACAGTTTGGTCCTTATGAAATGCTATATATATATATCTCCTGATTTTGTCCCAAAAGACCGTCAACATTATCTTTCTGCAGATGAATGTATATGTGCTTTATTCAGTCTTGGGAAGCCTGTATGGTGCACCCCCCTCCCCTTGTTCTTCGTTTGTTCGCTGGCGTCACAGACTACATGGGGACTTTCCAATCAAGAAATGTCACTCTTTGGAATTCTTATTGATCCAGAAGAGTCTGACAAGTAACCACACATTTTTATTCCATTTCACACACGAGAGAAACGTGATACACACTTTCCGGCAGCCCAGCTGGAATGGTCTCTTTGCTAATCTGTTGCTGCAGTCACTACATCGGATCTAGCATTTGGCCAGGCAAGGGAGCATCTTCAAGGCATGACTTGTTTTGTAATTTGTCATATCACTCTTCTTGTACTTGTAACATACAGTTCTCATCGTAAATCACTCATATCTGCTGATGATTCTAATGCGTTTTAAACCTTTGGCGAGTAAAAATTGCACCACACAAGCATTCAATGGACCTGCCCTGTTTGACGTCCAACACAGCTGGTTGGCTGACCCGAACTTTAATAATATACTCTAAATACTAGCTCACTTTCTCTCTGAAAACTACGTACACCACTTACTGATCAATTAAATTTTCTTGCTGTATCTTATGCATAGTTGAACTAACAGAATTTAGTTATTACAAAATGTTTCAAGAAATAAAAAATAATATAATAAGAAAGAGCAATTTTAAGTATTAATAAATGTCTTTGTATGTTTAAGACACTCTAATTTTTTTCTATAATTCATTTGTATGAATTAGGCTGAAGGTCTATCTGAAAACCTCCTATTTCATGTGGAAAAGATGCACTCATCCGTTGTACTTGGGTCTTGTTGAAATACAAAGGTAATTTCATTTTCTTATCACATGAATATTAGCTCAAGCACTAAGATTTATTTTTGTAGTGCAAAATATTCCTGAAATGTTCATTTTGTGCATGTAAATAAAATTTTGATGTAACAGTTTAAATAATAGTTTGTCTCGTTGAAAATTGTTCATATTTAAGGATATTTCTCATGTGTCTCCCCTTAACAAGAATTACTGATGTGTTATCAAAATGTAATTCTGTATCCTGTGTTCTTAATGTTCTTTAGCTTAATCCTCTTCTATAATTCCTTGGGGCGTTCAATAATGATTGAAACTCCTCCCACCATAATTCTGCAAAAGCAACAGTTTTAAATGTGTGCCGATGTATGCACCTGGATATAATACTACCTATTGCTAAAAAACGGTGTTTCTACGTCCCGGATGCAAACCGGCTCTGTATCATTTGCTGTGCAGTGCTATTGAGCTCGTGGACAACGAACTCACAACATGGAAGCAGACAATCATGGGCAAAAGTGGACATTATGGTTTCTGTGGAGGGATGAAAGGACTGCTTCAGACATTCACACGAGTAGCACCAAATAGCAGATCGCATTTCGTTGGATATCACAGTTCAAAGACGGATGGGAATGTGCCAAAAAAAAAAAAAAAAAGCGAAAACACTGGGAGTTCAGAAACTGGGTGAAGACAACATCTAATTCTGTCTGATATGATAATTGAAAACAGGCGAATCACTTTTGATGAACTACATAACGCAACAGCTCTATTACGGTGAACCCTTCACACCGCCATCCATGAGGACTTGAAGATGAGAAAGGCGTGTATGCAATGGGTACCTGATTTCCTTACTATTGCGCAGAAACAGAAGCGTGTAGGTCCATGCCCCAACGGTTGGTGTACAGCGCGGATCCGGCGGGGTTCTTTAAGCGTTTGGTCACCGTGAATTACCTGTCGGATTGTCCTCATGACATCCACACACCTCACAAATTGCCAATGTACCTCTACCAGCGTCTGTTTCTTAGGGTCAAAAATGTTATTACTGCACATATATCGAAGACGACGGTAGACTGAATTAGAGCTACATCTTCCCCCCAAACCTGAGGTACACCAAGTCTCCACGAAGCTGCGAATGCACCGAGTTACAGCCCACTTACTCCTCCATATTTGCACATGCTTCTCATGTTCCAACTGCCCGTATTAAGTAAAAATAACTTCGTTAATTATGTCTTTTGCCGTCATTAACATTACTTTTGAGTACTGCTTGTTGTTAAATATTATTAAATTTATGAAAATAAATCATGAGGAGTGTTTTACTATCTCTAGACACCTGATTCATAAATTTCAGATTAATTAACATACTTAAGTAAAATATGTTATGGACATACATTGGTGTATAAGAAACAAGTTATAAAAGGACACAAGTGGTGGCACTAATATCTAGTTTTTGTGTCGTCATGTCTGTGAAGGCCGGTTTCATATTGGCGGATCTCACCAGTAATGTTACACATCTAACTGTTCTTGCGGGATCGTCAACAACCATTCTACCTTTGTTTTACAAAGAATATAGTTCGTACAGTACAGTATGAACCGGTTCATAGTGACGCAGTATTTTTATTGCTCGCATGCACTGGAAAACTACTACAATAAGAAGCGTCAAAGACAAGTTACTGCGCCTTTTGGATTCGCAAACCGCCAATAAAATTCTCTATCTGATGAAAGAACTGGAAACCGCGAGAATAGTATTGAACGTTTACATAAGCGAAAGTCACAAGCCCTGTTGGACGTTTATAAAGGAAGATAAATAAAATAAATAAATAAAATCTGTACACGTCACCCTGGTACCTGGTTTCCTAAACCAGGGCGTCTATATTAAATTTTCCATTTATTATTATAATTATACAATTCAATAATCTCTTACTATATTATTTTACAAATTTTTCTAATAACTAGATTAAAATAATATAATAAAACGGTAAGAAAAAATACTGAAAAACTAAACGAAAATATAAATTTACTAAACTACTTCCCAATTTAATCTTCCAAAATCTACAAAATCTACCAAATTAACAATATTACTGGGAGCCAGTAAGATATATAGCTGGTAGCCAGCTATTCTATCCTATAAATTATATTTATTTATTTATTTATACAAAGGAAGATGTCGGAAATTGCTAAAAATAATGGTGGCGGTGAAACTCGGACTGCGGTCTCTCTACGGAAGGTCCTAAAATAGTCGCAAAAGTTGCGGCTATTTTAAAGAGATGGCAATGAAAGTCAAACCTTCATGTGCCTTTGTGGGTAAAAATTAAGACCTCTCGAGAAACAGAAAAAAGTTAATCTGTCACTGGTCCAGCAGTTGTCAATATACAGAGAATACTGGACTATATGTGATTCTTCCACCTAAGTGAACTCACACATTCCAAAAGTCTCACGTGCATATGCGACAATTCTTCACGATGAAAAAATTGGATGTGGAACGCTTTGGCGCGGCGTCAAACTATTGCCACCATATTCTCGTGAATGAGTGCTGATAATTCAGTGCAAATTTTCCATGCGTTTGGAAATTAGTTGGACGAACAGGAACGCCTTCCTAGATTTTTCAGTAGAACGGTGTCATATCACAAGGCTGGATTGGTGAATATCTTCTGTAACACGGATTGCAGATATGCCTTGATGGTAATGGTAACCACTTTCAATACTAATTTGAAAACCATAAGGGGAAAATTTGAGACTGAGAGTAAACGATATTTCTCTTATTTCATGTTCTTTATGATGTCATATTTTCGCCATGCCTTACAGGTTAGTGACGTCTGAAATTTGTTTATAAATAAATAATGTGCATATTTTCGTTTTCAGACACAAATCAAACTGAAAAGTATGACTTTCCACCACTCAAAATTATTACTGTAAACCAATGAAACTTGTTGACCCCTATCTGCATAATTTTCTCCTTGTTTTATAATGTAACTCCTTATGAAATGTGATAAATTACATTCACTTTCAGTGCTTTTGGATTTCATCAGCTTACTGTGGTATCTGTGTTTGGCTTTAGGAAATAAGCTGTAACTCATAGAATTTCAGAATTTAGTTTTGATGTGCGGGCTTTATATGCATTTTACATTTACACTACTCTTATTTTTATTTTGTAGTTCCAGATACCATTTTGAGGATCTCATTACTTAAGTGTGACCAACATTGCAAGAGAAACAAATAAAACGAACCCATGTCGTCTTTCTACGCCAGTTTATATGATCCTGGGAGTGTACAAATTTGATGTACTGAGTTAACATTTGTATGAACATCATGTAGCAGGAAGAACAAGATTCGACGCTGAAGCAAGAAGCAACAGGAAGGGCGTGATTTGTTTTAGAATTCCTACGCTTTACCGGTTCATTTGGAAGGCAAAGCGTTTGAATTCTGAAACGAATTGCGAACATTTCTTTGAACGAGTATTTCCATTTCACCATCCCCGGAGCCAGACGAGAAGACACCTAAAGAAAAGGATAAGTAAAAATAAAATGAAAATTGTGTTCCTAACCTAAACGTGTCGTAAATGCCTTATCAGCATATCTTTACTATATTATAATAAAATGCTGACAACATATTGTCAACTTTCGTTAAAGCTTTGGGAAATAAACAGTAGAAATTAAATAAAGTTGTGCACTTAAGAGAACTGTATTCAAGGACGTTGATCTTCTGTTTTTATTTTTAATGGATTGTGTTATAGTTCCGGCTAGTGTTGAAAACACAGATTGATGTGAAGGTGCTCGTTAAAAAATTATCGCTTTATTTGGTACTTGAATAATGAAATGTTCACACATAATTATAAAATGTATTTTGTTTTCCTTGAACTGAAATTTACTCTTAGAATTTCATAACTAATTACAATTTTACATGTTTTCTCACAGTATGCAAATAAAACAAAAATTAAAAAAAAACTATAGTTAAAGTGCTTACGTTTTGACTGATACATTTTAAGGCTTCTTGAGCAGTTCATAAGAAACTAATTTACTTGAATTATTTTGCAGATATTTTGAGAAAACTCTTGATAAAGTTCATCATTCACAGATTCTAAATCTTTTAGGTGTGCTTTACTGATTGGAACAACGCTGTATTATTTTAAAAAGTTTGGTTTTGCTGTAGTCTATATTTACTGCAGTTTATTCTGCCAATCGAGATTACAGATTTAAAAGTGCATCTCTCATTTTATAATTTATTTCAATAAAAACTAAATTCAAATTTCTGCTTCATTTCGGTTTAGTCAGTTTCATTGGAAAAATTTAGCAAATAGTCAATATTCTAATAATCCATCATAAAATGTAGCGAAATCGATCATTTAAATATTTTTCTGCTTGAAATTATACACTAGTTCAGTTTCGATGTACTTAAGAATGCTGCAAGGAGAGTTTGCGATTTATGATGAAAAATGCAAACTGTTTTGATTTATGAAAACCAGGTGATGTTCTAAGTGATGATCTGGAGCGTGAGCTATAGCTCCCGCACTGTGCGAAGTCCAGTTTATTTCACTGCTCCTGATTGACTTTCCAGAGTTTGTCAACAGTTCTCGGTTTTATGCTTCCAAGAACACTTTTAACTAACCCAGCTGCAGCGAGATCCATTGCACAGCCATACTTGCCTCCTAAACCCAAGATCGCGGGTTCGAACCCGGCCAGGATCGATGGATTTTTTTCAGGGCGTAAAAATCCTAAGTATGGCTTCCTTCGGAAGGGAAGTAAAGTCATGGCGTATACATTTACGGCACGAAAAAACCTCAAGCCTGAAAGAGAGGCCTCTGAGCAAAATTTGTCGGCCGTTTCACGCCCTGAGTGGAATGGGACGCTGATGACCTGAGCTGTTAAAGAGCGTCCATAAACAAATCACTCAAAAAAATTCATTGCACAGCATCAGGTAACTATGTTATTTATTTAATGCAGCAGGCACTGCATTTTCATCAAGCGATGTTAAATCAGCTCATATCGCTGTAAGGGATGGCATGTATTTCCCTTTCTATATCCATACCCTCAAAAATGGCGGGTTGAAGCCCTAGACCGTTGTTTAGGTTCAAATTTCGGTTGATAATACTGTTCACATTTGCATCTAAGATTCCAAAAAAGGGCTTAAACTTCCAAATTAACTTGTGGGTACGTGAATTTGTTTGTTTCTCGCACTCTGGAACAAGTCCTGTCCGGTGCTTATCTTTTCTATTGAGCACACACGAGATGGTGAAACCATGCTCTTATATTGTTTGATAATCTCGTAGTAAGAGTTATTTTGCATGGTAAAGGGCAGTACCCTTTCCAGAATGATTCTATTTTCGGCGCCATTTTATATGGCAGCACAAGGTTACATTGCAGTAGTTTTGCTCACAAGCTGAGGTTTAGAAGTTATTATTATTATTATTATTATTATTATTATTATTATTTAACCCAGAGGTATGGCTCAAGGGGCAGATTGGAACGGGTTCCGGTTTAAATCCCTTGAGGCCGCTAATCTTGAATTTGCGTATTTCGTGGTTTTTCTCTGGTTGATTAGGCGAATGTTGTGATGCGTATTTATCTACAAAATTTCCATTTTACCATTTCTTATATTTCATTTCGTTAGGATTGAAAGTATCGTGGCGAGGTGGGCTGGTGCGGCGTGGCTATAGCTTGCACTTTAGAAACAGTTCTGCCCCGGCGTCTTGTATGGAAGAGGATCTTTTAAGGGTCCCGAAATCTTTTGAGGGGGCTCCTGACGTTGGGGAATTCTATTTGGAATTAATGTTTTCCCTCTACGTTTGTGCATCCTGTTAACTCGATGTCTACCTCACCCCATCCCTACCTCCCATTTGGACGTAGGTACAAACGGCAAGCCCTTGAGCAAGACTGAAGTACCGAAATATTCTCCTCCATTCGTAACAGTTCAATACAATATAATACATTAATTGGAGTGCAGGGCTTCTGCAAACTTCTATACTACCCATCATATTTTGCAAACAACCTCTTCTATTTTCTTCTTTGAAAATAAATTTTGCATTTTTGGAAATGTTTTCTTATACAATATAACGTTTTTTCAAAGGAAAGGGAAAAATAAGTTCAATTAATGTTTTAGAAGTTCTGTGCGCCATCATATTTCCAAATAACTGTAATGCGTTTCTTCGCTTCGTGCTAAGTACATCTTTATAATACATTACAGCTTAACAAAGTACTGAACAGCCAATTGCAAAAACAGCGATTATAAAACAATATGTCGTAATATATTGCAAAATTGAAAAATCAGTCTTAGCTACTCGGAAAGACTTTAGCTTGTATTTTGAACGCTTGAATCAAATTTAAGTATACAATATATGCAACAGCTGGGTTTAAAAAATTCTGAATTTTTTAGCCTTCAGTTTTTAACCGAAATTGTGTACTATATTAACAGAACCTCGCAATATCAAACTAGGTATTGGGCTTAATCCATTATCAAATTCCGCGCATTGGTTTATAAGAATTTCTTACGCGCGGCTACTATTTTTTATTTCTTAATTTGAAGCAACGCATGTTACTAAGAATAATCTTTTAAATTTACAAGTATTGTCTATAGCACATGGCAAAAATAAACCTTTTTAAATGTTTTATTTTTTGTTTGACTTCAATTTTGTTGCAATGAAAACATTAGGAATAACCTTTCACAATAGAATTTTTTATTAGGTGAATCGAAGGTATTTAGAAATATATAAAGCAGATCTATTTCATTCAATTCCATTATCTTATTTTAGTTGTTTGTATCTTTGACACTTTCCTGGAAATTAAATATTCATTCAAGTGTAATGTTTTTCCTACGCCAAATATTTATTTCAGTCTTAATTTTTTCGGATATATTTCCACTTACTGAAGATCTCAGTTCTGTTATTCATGAAACTACACTGCACAGATATTTATAGCGCACTGATATGATCTATACAGATTGAACTTATAAAAATAGTACGTTATCACATTGGGATAGTCACAAAATTGTCTCTTATGATCAACGTTTTAAATATATTCTTTCGGATATTTGTTAATTCCACTTGTTAAAATGTTTCCTATAGAGAAATCAGAATCTTCAGAATATTTCTGAATCTGACGGTAGCAAGTGTTCATTTATGTTCGTGCTTTCCCGCACTTCGGTTTTGAATCTTTCTGAGTAGTTTCCACCCTTCGTATGGTTGACTTTGAGACGAAGAGAGAAGGGGATGCTTCATCACAGAATATCACAAGGCATAATACTCTCGAAATGGAAAAATTATTCCAGAGCAGTACCTATATAATGTCGGCCGCTGAACCCAGACTGTGTGGCCATATCTCGCGATTTTAAACAGATACCTAGAAGACACATTGCAATAGTCGGAACCCTGTTTATGTGAAAAATCGGTCGTTTTTTTCGCCAAATTGGTTCAGAAATATGAGTTTCAGTCATTCTTTAATTTCTCCTTTTTGACTTCATTTCATTTTTATTCCTTATTTTATTTCTTTTTGTATTTTATTTTTTATTCACTTTATTTATCAGTTCTCTTTTCTTTGTTAGGTACATCTATAAAATATTTCGAGGAACTGGTTCTTTTTATATTTTTTCTTCTTTTCTATAATTTGTTCTCATTAATGACATTTTTGAATAGAATTTAACATCCGTTTTAACTAATAAGAGAGCAAAACAGGCTGTGGGCACTGATGATACATTAGATGTAATGATAAACTGAGAAGGATTTTTTTTAAAGGAAGGAAGCGTTCCTGACCTAGGCTGTAGAATACCTCCCCGGCACTTGTCATTTATGAGGACTGGAAGAATTTTCAGTCAGGGAGGACGTTTCTGGTGGGAATCGAACCCCAGATCTCCGGTTTACATGTCCGCGCCTTAACGATCTCGACCACTCGTGGTGGTCATTAATGACATTATATCATCTATAAATTCGTATTTAGATTTCGTAAAGATGCAATCCAATAAGGAATTGTTCATTATTTTACAGAATAAAACACAGAATACAACTACATCGTTAATCTAGTAAGTTCACCTAAAAGTTAATTAATTAATTTTACATATATACGAACAATCCTGACAGAGTCTGAGGGAGGTCTCCATGAGATTAAGCGGTTAGCTGTGAGTGACACAACTGGGACTCTATTATTTCAATATAATTGAATAATCTATATTTTACCCTTTAGATCGGAATTTGCATTATAAACCTAGAAACTAAAACTGAACGTCCAAATTGAAAACTTCCAAAAATTGATAAACGGTTTTCCTTTTGCACTTTGTATTAATAATGTATTATATTGGTTAAATATTATCACTAAAATCATTATATACCAAAATGTAATTTTCCACTTATTTAATTAAGTGTAATGAAGCAGATAATATGAAAGTCGTATAGAGCTATTGCTGAAGAAAAGCTGATGATTTAAACTTACAGTTTCTTTGTTTTTCAAACATTTACATTGTACATAAAACCACATCAACATGTAATTTTAATACTATTTATTTTTTAAACATATCGTACTTAGTACATGTTATAGCAGTAATGTGCACTTTATCACCAATTCCGCATGCTCAACTTTTAATAAGGAAACTGGAAGTGTTAACATTAAGTCGGAAGAGTTTTCGCTCCTTTCTTTCTGCATAAAGTGTAATGCAATGAACAGCTATCTAATATGAATGCAGTTAATATTAATTTATTTGAGACATGCTTTGTAAGCATAACTAAGTTATAATGCCTGTTGGTGAACTCTCGTAGTATTCTTAATATCCCCTTTCGCAAAAGGTCACAAAGAGTGTTCCACTTAACCAGCACGATGAATATTTAAAAAGCTTTTTCTTCTTTATAACAAATTTATGCTTGTTAGTATCCTTTGAAATATAAATGATACGAATTCACACATTATTTTTTCTAGGTTTATCATATTCAAATACACCAATATCAATTGAGCATCATTACTATTAAATGTTCTCCTTCAGGCTCTGTTCTCAGGCATGCTAATTTTGCTAAGTCATATAGGGTTAGGTTAACACGTTGGGATCTGTTTGCACAAGCAGAAACTGGTCAACGCTTGGTTCTTTTCTATCCAAAGTGTAAGTGCAATTAGAAGCGCTTTGTTGGAGTACAGTGTGTGTGTATATGTGCACATTTAAGTGTTGCTTAGGTTATAATAACTATAAATGTATTTTATTTGAAGAGGATAAATTTGTTCTATAAGTGTCTGTGTAATGAATGCCATATGCGGCTGAAAGGCACGTGCGAATGATACTGTATAAACGTTAATCTTTTAGAAATTATATTTATCATATAATTTTTCAAGCACAAATTAATTTTTTTAATTCATTCTTGTAAGTTTGTCGTGAAATGTAAATAAATATTACACGTATATGGGACCAGCTTTAGGAATGCCTTTTATAGATAAAAGCACACTGAGAGAAGCAAACTGTAATACGTCCATTTTCTGCTCATCATTTTCGTTTCAAAGAAAGATTTTGGAGGGTTTGTTGCGGCAGCTAAGATTTTCCTTTAGCGCTTCTTGTCAAAAGAAACTGATTGCATCGCAAGCACGTATGTGTTTAAAACTGTAAACCATCTTTTTGAGTGTTCCGAAGATTTTTCCAAGCCGCTTTCACTACTTCAGTTTGAGATATTGCTTTAGGATGGGGAAAAAATTATAGGAAGAGAACCTATAACGGGGAAGGAAAAAAAATAAAGAAAAGAAAAGGAATATGAAAGCATATGCAGCCGCATTGGAATTCGCTCAGCGGCACAGAAGCTCATAAAAAGAAAACGTAAGCCAGTGATGCGATGACACAGCTGGTTTGCCTCATTTAAAAGAAACGCATGCGCAATTTACTAGCATTTCACAAACACTTCCATCTGAATTTATATTTGTGATATTAAGCAGGATCATCAAGCATCTAAAATATTAAAACAATTAGTAAATATTGTAGTCTAATATTGCATGTAGCATTTTAACAACGAATGACTGAGAGTTTTAGTGCACATCTGTTCCACCGACTTTTACTGTTAGTCTGAAATGAAAAATTACATTTTAAATATAGCAAATTTCGCATCACCTGCTCATTTCGGAAAGGAGAAGAAGAAACTGTGATATAAATGTAAAGAAAAGCCATGTAGAAGATTATGTAAAGGACATATTTCAAAGTATGACCTTTAATACCGGAGATATTCAGTAGATAGTGCGACTTTTTTTTTTACATCCGGCCAGTTTGATCTTGGAAAATTATACTATTTTAGCTTTGAATAATACTCTCATATAGTTATATTTGTACGACGATAATGTTACAGTTTAGATTTCATTAAAAGACAACAGTTCAGTTTCTTTTGGCCAAAAAATGAGGACATTCAGAGATATTTAAGAAATATGTTTGAAAAGATGGCGATGGATAAAAATACTTTTATCAGAAAAAAGGTCAAGGCAATCTCACTTTTTTCTTTTTTTGAATGGTGTTTAACACCCGTTTTATTACAGAGACACCACAGGGGGTGAACACTGATGAAACATGAGATGAAAGGATATATTGGGAAAGGATTTATTTCTAAGAAAGGAAACGTTCCAGGCCTATGTTTAGGGTATCTCACCGATATTTGCCATATATGAGGATTGAGGAAAACATGGAAAATACCTCAGTCAGGCAGGATGGTCCTGATGGAATTCGAACCCCATACCTCCCGCATACGAATCCGCGCCTTAACGACCTCGGTCACCCGTTGCGGTTGGCAATCTCAATGATGTTACACCCTAGAATATCCCCAAACTGCACACACTTTCAAATGATGTAATAGCTGTTGATATTATTCTGGACGATCGACGAATAACAAGCAAATAGCTCGCTACATCTCTGTCGCTAGTGTCAACACAATTAACTGCCAATTAAAACAGCCATAGATGCATCATAAAGAGTTCCTCGGTGTATAACTGCCGATCAAAAGGAAAAGAGAATCGTCATCTATCAAAATGCTTGCTCATTATGAATTTGAAGGTCCAATATTTTAACGGTAAATGAAACATGGATTTACCACTTCGAGTCTGAGACCAAAAACGATCTATGGAGTGGTATCACAAAACTTCTAGGATAGAGAACCCTTCATAAAGCACTCCCAACCGACAAAGTCATATCCTCTCTGAGACTCTGAAGGGATGCTTTGATCGATATATTGCCTCGTAGTGGAACTGTTAAGTTCATACTATGTATTCAAATTCTTTTTGCCAACAAGTGAAGCCATCGAGTCTACGAAGTCTACGAAGTAGGAATCATTGCACTTTGGTGAAATGGGCTTCTTCTCTCATCTCACAGTCCAGATTTTGCATCTTTTGATCTCCATATTTTTTATTGTAAAAGTTGCAATCCATGCGAGAAGATTTGACGATAACAAGGAAGTGATACTCGCAGTACGAAGAGGGTTGAGAGGCAGACCTTCAGAGTGGTAACGCGCTCGGACATCCATAGGTAGATGGAATAAAGTCATAAATTTGAAAGAGTATTTTTTTTTAATTTGTTGTTGCTTTGATAAAATGCGCTGCTCACGACGTCTGTAGATGGGAAATGAATTCTGTAGATATAAGTCTGTAGTTATGAATGAAATGAAATGAAATGAATTAATGATAGGGTAAATAAACACAGGGCCTTTGGCTTGTTAAAGATGTCTGGCATCCACCTTTCCAGGGTAAGGAAAACCTCCGAAAAAATCTTACTTAGACAGCTTGTCCTGACCGGAATCAAACACAGGACCTTAAAATAAGCAGTCGCAAACGCTACTAATAGCCACGGTGGTCTGTAAGAATATTCTTTAAATAGCATCAATTTCCAGGAACTGAAACAAATATTTGATTCTGAGTTAAAACTAACCCTGAAGAAGAGGAAAATATTTCATAGCTTATTGAATGTCCATATTTACAAAATCTCAACAGAATGACTCTTGAATGAATAAATTTTGCCATGCAGGATCATCCTACGTTACAGATATCTGCTGAAAAATTTACTATTAGTCTTTTTTATCCCGCATATTTTAAATTGTAGTAAAGAGTTGAAAGATGTGTTACAGAATAGAAGTCAGAACGTATAACCCAAATTTCAACATAGTTTATACAGTAAGATTATTTGAGTTACGGGCCTGCAGAGTGCGCCTACTTACTGGGAGAAGCCAATTGTCACGGTCATGTAAATCTCCAGGGGTGGCCGAGGTCATTTAGGCGCGGACTTGTGAGCAAGAGGTCTAGGGTTCGATTCCCACCAGGACCGTTCTTCCTGCCTAAGGTTCTTTTTTCAGGTTTTCCTTGGTGCATATAAATGGCAAATGCCAGGGAGGTATCCTAAACTTAGATCTGGAATGCTACCTTCCTTTACAAAAAATTAATCCTTTCCCAATTTATCATTTCATCTCATGTATCATCAGTGCCCACCGCCTGTGATATCTCAGTAGTTAAAACAGGCGTTTTACAGTATTCAAAAAAAAAATTAATGCATGAGAAAGAAGCGTTCCTTCGTTTGAGGAAGGCTTTGTCAGCGAGTAGTTGTGCCTTCATTGCGTGTAAATTATTTGCTAACTATCCAGGATTGTATTTGAGTGTGAAAACGGATCCTTGCAGAGAAGTGGCAGGGCAACTCGCAAGAAAATATCCTGCAATCGTGTTATAGATAGAGAAACTCCAAGTTGCGGCAGATAAAACAAGATACGCCAGTGACACAATAAACGTATTTCGAATTGCCGTACGAAAGAAAGTTAAATAAAATACAGGAATTTCTTACGCACATGCACACAAGGGATTGCCTTTAAAAGTCATTTTCAACGTTTGTTATAAACCAGGTCAGTGCTTATTATTATAATTAAAATCCAAAAACAGTATCATTTCATACTTTCAATAAAAATATAAATAATAACTTTACGCCCTGCAACCCATCTCCCTTTTTGCGGTTGCGGCCTCTGCACTTCTCTATTATGTTTCAAATGACCTCACTGTATTATTAATTTTACTTTTTATATTTATCCACAATTTTTTGCATTTCTGATTGTAGTTTTGGCTATTAGAGACAAAAAGTATATTAAAAGAAGCATAAAGCTTGGTGTTTCTTATAAATCTCATACAGAAATGTTGCTAGTTAAATGAATTGGAATATTTATAATAAGTGCTAACCGAAGTTTATTTTAAAGTGTATTTGCTGAAAACTACATTTATTGATAGTTGCCAATAATCAGTTCTTGTAGGAATACTCCATACAATTGAATCTGCAATGAAGTATACTTATTGTTAAGGTGTTATTTTCAGTACACTCTAGTTTAGATATTTTGTGCTACATTTAAACTCGAAGCATTTGCTTTTAATATCCAAGTATTATATAGTTGTCTTCTTCCCTTTTTACTTCTTTCCTTTTTCTAACCTCATTTCCTATCTCAAGAGCAAGAAGTTTTCTCTTCTATCCTTCAGCCGACTTGTAAAGATCCGTTGCTATTAAACTCGGAGGAGTGAGTTTGGAAACTTGAGAGATGCTGCCCTCGGCAGTTTCTGGTTCTAAATCTAATCTACTTATAATACCCCTCCGTTAAATAAAAATACAGCGTACCTTGTTTCATATTAATTACTTTAGTTCGTGGTCAGAACTTAGTCTATTTTTCGTGTCTTCCAAGATAATTACAACTTGGTTCTATACTTGCTCTCGGACCTGGAAAATAGTAAAAATTTGATAATGGAAATTCTGAAGATTCAAGAAAATGAGGTTGTAAATTGTCCTACGGAATCTTTGAAAACTAGTTAACTGAGTTTACAAAACGGATTTGAAAGACTACCATGACTTTAAAAAGACATACAATAATAATAATAATAATAATAATAATAATATAACAATAACTTCGAATTAAAGGCGTGTCAGTTGTATGTTATTAAGATGATCAAAGTTGACAATATATACATTTGAATGTTATCACTTAAGATAAGTGTATATAATGATGTCCAAATGACATTTAGTTGCAGGAAAGCTTTCCAGCAAGTTTTGGGCCGAACCATACTACACAACTGTAACAAATCATGAGGGAAATCTCTTGAGAGATTGATAATGGAACTTAAGATATAATAACTTAGATTCTGAATTATAGTCATTCAGGTGTGTTTATAAGCAAGCCGCATCTAATTTTCTTCTCAACAGAAGTTGTTGCTGATTTGTTTTGTAATCAAAGTCGCCTGATAGCAGTTGTTGCAGCAAACAAACAAGGCATAATGGTCGAATTGGATTAGCCTATTTAGAACGTAGCTTAAAATGTGTAAATGTGCTTATTTCATTGAAAGGCGTTTTCAAGCTAAAAACTTAAAAAGGGGGAAAAGTGCGTTTGCAAATGAATAATGTATGCAATTCATGGCATGACGGGGCATCCCCTCATTTTGGTCTTGCTGTTAAATGAATTTTAAATCACCCATTCTTAAACTAATGGATATGTCGTGGGGTACCGTCGTGTCGGTCCTGGTGGTGTATTGGTAACCATACTTGCCTCCTAAACCCAAGATCGCGGGTTCGAACCCGGCCAGGACCGATGGATTTTTTCGGGCGTAAAAATCCTAAGTATGGCTTCCTTCAGAAGGGAAGTAAAGCCTTGGGTCCCGTGTCGTACATTTACGGCACGATAAAGAACCTCAAGCCTGAAAGAGATGCCTCTGAGCAAAATTTGTCGGCCTGTTTCACACCCTAAATGGAATGGGACGCTGAATACCTGAGATGTTAAAGAGCGTCCATAAATAAATAATTTAAAAAAAAAAGGTACCGTCGTTCTGGCCTTCTCGTTATCCACTTCAGTCTATTGGATTTTTACTTATGGGGTCATTTAGTTGACTGTGTGTTCAGCATTCAATTATATTCTGAAAATTCTTCTCCAGCGACTTGAAGAAGCAAGTTAGCAAATAGTGCAGAAATCTGGAGTACGAGAGAGAGGGAGTGAGGCAGTTGAAGATGCGTCGCTCAGAAACCTAGTTTGAGCACTGCTGTAAAACTTAAAAGAGAAAAGTTATATAAGCTAACACTTAAACTTATCACCACAGGGTCGGTCCTGGTGGTGTGGTGGTTACCATACTTGCCTCTAAACCCAAGATCGCGGGTTCGAACCCGGCCAGGACCGATGGAATTTTTCGGGCGTAAAAATCCTAAGTATGGCTCCCTTCGAAAGGGAAGTAAACCTGTGGGTCCCGTGTCGTACATTTACGGCACGAAAAAGAACCTCAAGCCTGAAAGAGAGGCCTCTGAGCAAAATTTGTCGGCCGTTTCACGCCCTGAGTTGAATGGGACGCTGATGACCTGCGCTGTTAAAGAGCGTCCATAAATAAATCAATAAAAAAAAAATTATCACCACAGGTGGTATCTAGAAAATAATCAGCAACATTTTAATGGAGAACGAAATTCCATTTAGCTTGTTTATCAGTTCGTCACAAATTACGAGTAGCTCAGTAAATAAGCGAAATCAACCAAGTGTTTAACCTTTAGGCCCTCAACCTGTTCCTTAGAGCTTTCTCAGTTATTCTTTTGATTCTGTATGCAGTATTTATAGCTCCGGTATATTCTGGAAGGTAAATGAAAGACACCACATTCGTCTTTACCCATTTTACTAGCTTATGTAGCGTTTTATGTGAAATTTTTCAGGTGTTTGTTTCCGATTTCTTAATTATATGACATTTATTGTACTCGTACGGTCAATAATATTCTTATTTGTATAATATAAACTTATGCACATTTAAACTTCTTTTTGGTGATCAGAGGAAAGTATTTCTTTGTTTAAATTAGGCAAAGGTTTATTTCTATTATGTTGTTATAGATTTAGTTCGGTTTTGAGATTAAATGTATTTATTTGCACTTTTTGCTAATTTGACTTAAATGAACAACGGACGATAAAACAGACCTTGTATTCTTTCTTGAAAATAGATAATGGGCAACTCGCCAAAGTCAATAGATCAAGAAGAAAGTGTAAAAGAGGACTTTATAATTATTACCCATTATGTGCTGTATATTAATAAAAATGTTTTATTTCATGGAAGGATAATTTGTGCTTATGTAGAAGTAGTAGTAGTAGTAGTAGTTGTTGTAGTTGTAGTTGTAGTTGTAGTTGTAGTTGTAGTAGTATTTATTATTCCAGTTAAACTAGATATATATATATATATATATATATATATATATATATATTTCCTTGTCTTCTTGCCAAAGAACTCTAGTAGTTCGAAATATAGCGATTACAAGTGTGACTTTCTCTTAGTGTTTTATCCTTTTCTGATTTTATAATTGTTGTTAATTTGTTATATTGTTAATAGTGTTACTTTATTTTTATTTTATATTGTTTATATCTAGTATATTTATGTATACTAGGTATATACTATATATATTGCACATCACAGTTCCATGGGTCGCAAGACCGTTCATGCTCTTGTAAAATAGTTAATTTCTTTAATGCCAACAAAAGAAAGCAACCACAACATTAATAAGAACGCCAAATTGTTCAATTCTAAAGATACAAAATACTCCAAGGATAAGATTTATCAGAATATTGCTTACCCTATAGCACTGCTATTTTTAAAACCCTAATCACTCACAAACACACACGAAACTCACATACATACAATAATTCTGAATAATTCTGATATATAAATTTTCTTATTATTTAACATATGTATGTATGGGGGAGTGAGAGAAAGATAAAAAAGGAGATCTCTGTTTACGTCTCAACCTGTGAAAACAACCTCAAATATATCACGAGCCGATTGTGTACGCATGTACGAATCGTAAATACTCTTTGGGGCATAGAATACCTAATTTAAATCATATTAGTGTAATTAATACGGTATATCGGGCCTCCTAATGAGTGCTTACTACACTGTCACACAACACACAAAAATACGTCCATACAGTTTCTTTTCTTCTCTTTTTTTTAGGGTTGTTTCACTTTTCAACGGAACTCTTTATTCCCTATCTCTCATAATCTTGCTAATCTTCCTCTTGCATGTTGTAGATTTTCATTGTTAATTTGATTCCTGCTATTCATGATAGTCTTGGACGACCACGTTTTCTCCTTCCTGACGGTGACCACTCCAAAGAATTCTGGGCCATCGTTCGTCCTCCATTCTCCTAAGGTGATCATACAATTGTAAAGCCCGCTCCAGGATTCTTTCTACCATTGATTCCTTCATATCCATAACCTGTCTAACCTCTTCGTTTCTTTTTCTTTCCAATATAGACACCCTGGCCCCACTTCGTATGTCATCCATCTGAAGTTTACCTTTTTGGCTTTATGTTAAAGTTCAACCTTCTGCCCCGTAAATTAATATACTCTCCACTAATGTATAAAGAATTCTTTTCTTTGTTTCCTGGAATATAACTCTGCTCCAAAGAACATTTAACATCCTAATAGCCCTTCTAGCCTGTAAGATTCTGTAGTCCACATCAACTTCACAGCTCCCCAACTCAAGTACTTCAATTGCTTCACTATTCAGATGGTTCCCTGTGGTAGATTTATATCTGTTTCACCTCCTCCTACTACCATATATTCAGTTTTCTTCATGTTTATTTGAAGTACTCCAGCTTCAATGCTACCATTAACTTTCATATCAAAAACTTTGCATTCTCTCGACTTTGAGCAACCAACACTTGGTCATATAAAAAGAGTAAACTGCATGCCCAAAGGGAACTCCCAGACCTGTACATGAGCGATTCCACCTCTCCAATGTATGTTGAATAGATGTTTTAAAAAGGTTTGGAATATGCTACAACCCTGTCTAAGGCCTTTAGTGCTTTGAAATACAATTGATAACTTATTTCCTATCTTCACTGCTGCTTGACATATTTGATATAATCGTCTAGTGAGTAAAATTAAAGGGGGTTCAATATCAATGTTTTCCATTGCTCCCCAAAGTTGATGTTTAGGCACAGAAGCATATGCCTTCTCTAAATATATAAATATTAAATTGATTTTTTGGCCTTCAGAATGAAAATTTTCACTAATTTATCTAATGCTGAATATTGAACCATATACGAGTGTCTGACAGTAAAGCCGGCCTGATATTGTGTTATTTTTCCTTCAATTGCATTCTACAGCCTACACTTAAGAATACTACTGAACATGCGACTCACTAAGGCTATAACATTGTTTCCTCTATATAGTTGTTAGGATATTTCTTATTTTCTTTTTATATATAGCGGAGATATATAAAGATACCAATCTTCAGGTATTTCTTTTCCCTCAATAATCTGATTGAAACTTTTACATACAGGAGGGATCCATAATATTCGGGACTGATGCTGCCATCTCAACAGTAGTTGCTGTAGAGTTTTGTACCGCTATGTGAGTGTTTAAAGTTTCATGCATCTGGGTAGATGTGTTGAGATTTTATAGTACTTTTCATGATACTCTGTGTGTAGGGTGTGGCGATTTTATACTCTCTGTAAAGAGAGTGTGCATCAAATACTGTGCAAATCTCGGAAAAAATGCTACAGAGACCTTCGCAATGATTCAACAAATATTTGGGGGACAAAGCATGAGTCGCACACGTGTGTTTGAGTGGCATGCTCGGTTCAGGGCCATCTTTAACAGCTATTGAAGACGATGCTCACGCCGGTAGACCCATCAGCTACATAAAGCCTGACATTGTTGCCAAAGTTCAACACCTCGTTCTTGAGGATCGACGTCGAACCATTGAAGACCTTGCTCATGAAGTGAGAATTGGTTATGGGACACGCCAACGAATTTTTACTGATGAACTGGGCATATGCATCGTGTCACCGCAAAATTTGTGCCAAGGATCCTGACTGCTGATCAGAAGGCGCAGCGTGTTAAAGTTTGCACGGAACTTCGTCAGGCCGTATCCGATGACCCTGAGACAAAACAATAATCCTCCTATTGGAAGGGAAGAGTCCGAACTCACCAAGACCAAAAAAAAAAGAAAAAAAAAGCGAGACAAGTGAAAAGCAAAGTCAAGAGCATGCTTCTCGTTTTCTTTGATATCAAGGGGATTGTACACAAAGAATTCGTCCCACCAAATCAAACAATGAATTCCACGTACTAATGTGACGTGTTGCTACGACTCCGTGAAAATGTGCGGAGATGGCGGCCCGAACTTTGGCGACAAGGGAACTGACTGTTGCATATGACAATGCGCCCCGTCACAATTCCTTGTTCACCAAGAGGTTTTTGACGAAAAAAAAAAACATGACGGTTGTCCCCCACCCACTATACTCGCCTTACTTGGCACCCCGCGACTTCTCTCTATTGTCCAAACCGAAAATCAAATTGAAAGGACGTCGGTTCGACACAATTGAAAGAATTCAAGAAGAAACGCTGTCTGTGCTAAACACCCTCAAAGAACACGACTTCCAAGATGCACTTGAAAAACGGCAGAATCACTGGGACCGATGTGTACCTGTGGAAGGGAACTATTTTGAGAGTGACAGCGGTTATTAGTCTCAAAGTAGGTTTTTTACTAGATAACAGCATCAATCCCGAATATTCTGGATACCACGTCATAAGTCTTATTAATTGAAGAAGCCCATATTTCTATAATTCCTCCAGGTGCACTCGCCTTGCTTTCCCCAATGCTAATCTCACTTTACCACCTAAAATAGGTTGCATATGTACATTTTTATTATTTCCATACAACTTTTCATTTTCATGTTATTTTCTTTGCTCGACCAGTAAATTATATATATATAAAATTCCACTGCTCCATACATACCATCTGAAATTCTGGTGAAGAATTATTTGTCCTCATCTTTATTTTAACTCTCCATGCTTCTGCAGAAGTCCTATAATCCAATGTATGTTCTATATGTTCTATTTCGCCGCATAATCTTTCCCATTACTCTTCGTTACATTTTTAATTATTTTCTGTACTCTCCTCTTACATATTCTACATCTATTTAAATCTTCATCGAAATTAGAGTTTAACCATCTATGAAAGAGTTGCTTTTTTCTAATTCTAATTTCATTTCCTGGCACCTCTGCTGCCACTTCGAAAGGGCATTGTTTTAAGAATTCATATAGCTCTTTAGCATTCCAATAAATATTCACTGCAACCAGTCTTTGCATAATTCTTTGTTGATAAAAATATCTCACACTTTCGTCTTGCAACAAATGTATTCTATATGTAGTGGTATCTATTAATGTGACTATACATTTTTCTTCTTCACACTCTTCCATCTTAGCCTTAATTGGAAAAGCGATTTTTGAGATTACAATGTGATGATCAAATCCACATTCTAATCCTCTTTTCACTTTCACATTTTGTATTTTAATCACACGTTGTTGTCTTACAATTATGTAATCTATAATTGATTTTAAATTCCATGTTGGATTCATCCAGATAAATTTATGAATCTTTTAATGCTTAAATTTTGTGTTCATTATAACACATTCTTGTTCTTAACAAAATGCAATATGCTTCCTACCATTATCATTTTCTACTTCTCCTCCCCAAGGACCATTAACATTATCATTCATTCTTCTTCCAACCAGGCCATTTAAATCGCCATTATTAACAACTACGTACATTCCTAGAGTTAAACTCACACTGACGTTCCGTCCAGCTACCCGGCTGGCTTTCAAGCGTGGAAAGTGCAAAGCTCGGTAAACTGCGGCAAACTGCACATGGTGCGGTCTCACGAAGAAAAATCCTCGTTTACTATAATAAATTTCGTGATTGTTCAGAAAAGGTTAAAGGCTATCCTATGTAAATTATGTTCTGTTCCCGTTTTTTCTAGTTTCTCTGTTTTTGTCTTCCTTCTTATTCTGTGTGAGCTTTGTTCAGAATATCTGCCCTCTGCAGGATCTAAGTACGATGTTAGCCTATCCAATTCCCATTGACACGTAGCTTTGCATTTACGTGATGTTGACTCCGCGGTGTTTGTAAATGTCTGTGGTTAGGTGTATATACACTGCTTGACCCTTGGTTCTTGATGCATGAACATATTGCATATGACTAGTTGCTTTGCAGACTAACGTTTGAACGCCTGACTTCAACCCCTAAACTAATTATGCACGGTTGGAGCTGATCTTAAGCATGATTACCCAACGGCTGCCGAGAACTGAAACGCTCATGCCGATCTCATTAACGTGAGACAAACAGAAGAGTAGAGTAAAATACATTACTACTCAAAGTTTCGTGAGTACCAGTATGGCTACCTGAAGTACACAAAAAGCCTTGAGACTGCTGTGTTTCTTTCTGACATATTAGCCATGGGTTTTAATGAACAGATTTGTAAGAGCAGACCTAAGAAATTGTGTGCATTATGACGATCAGTTTAATATGCTCATCAACAGTGTGAAGCAAATGGAAAGATAACAGTCCAGGAAGATAGCTGAAATATTACACAATAATATATGGATGGACATATAGTTCAGAGAGGAATATTAAGGAAACGGGTATAAAATGAACATTATCAACATAATATATGAGTTAAGAAACTTCAAAATTCTCTGATGGACTCTTCTACATCTTATAGTTAACGTTAGTGCGTTCTAAGTTCAGCTTGCAAGCATTATGCCTCTGTTACAAGAGAAAGCAAGTGAAATATTCTGAACGCTAATGGATAATTGGAATTGATGGAAACTTGCTGCATGAAAAAAATTGAATCTCACAAATGTCCATATTTTCAGTAGTTCCTGCTTTCTTATCTTATGGATAGAAGGGGTTAGGTTCTTTCTGTACCATAAACCTATAAAGTTTTATTCTTACTCCATCACCATGGTAAATGTTTGTTCAGTTCATTCCGAACCAAGCCATCTTACTGAAAAAGTTCAACAAACATTGCAGAGAGTCTGTAACTGTAATACGTGAGCTCTGTGAATATTTTCAGAAAAATAATTACTAAAGATGAAAAAAATAAGAATTTTTATTAAGTATATACCCTTCTTTGCTAGTATGGTGAATTGTGGATATAATATGTGAAATAATCATCTTATTTTTCATTTAACCTATGTAAGCTCATACTGAATGATTGTACACAAAGTACCAGATAATGCTCATGATAAGATTTAGTGTACGTTCTAACATTTAAAAAATCAATTCATTTGTTGATCCTCTTGGAAGTTTCTCTGCTATCAAAACGGATTTTAGATTCTGCCCTGTGTAATAACAGCATCGGGTTTGATAACATTGTTTTCCCACTAAATATGCGTTGTTCATTAGGTACTCCATGTTGTTTACAAATGCTTACAGATTTTGCTGCTAGGGGCATCCCTAATCGATTGAATAAACTCCGAAAAGAGATGCGTAACAAAGCGATTCACGAATTTAAATCCGCTTGCAAGCTGAAAATAAAACTACTGTTTCTCTCAGAAATGTTTTTTTTAATTAGGATCACAGAATTTGTAAACGAAAGAAATAGTTATATGACTAAGAATAAAGAAATAAGCATAAAATGTAACCAAGGAGTCAACTCTTCTAAATGAGGTCGAATTAATGAATGATCTTTAATGAAACAAAATATTAATATCATTTACACATCAATAGGCAGAAATGAAGATACCTATATATTCATGACTGAACACGATAAACAAAGAAATTCATTAAAATGCAGATTCCTAATCCCCAAGGAACACTAAAGTGAAAAATAGAAATTGTCTGACCAGAACATAAATGATTACTTTTATCTCTTAAAATTACTCTGAACCCAAGAGCACCTTCCTGGGAAGTTTTGGATGCCTATGCCGTTTAGAACATCTGTATTAGCAGCAATTTTTAATTGACTGTGCCCTTTAAATTTCCCCCCATTATAGAAATGAAAGACCAACAGGGAAGAGTTATTTTCAATACGAATCTATTATTTCTACATGAGCTATAATTAAACGATTGACAAAAATAGAAAAAAGAAAAGAAATAGAAAGAAAGAAAGAAAGAAAGACAGACAGACAGACTCAGAAGATAGTATTCCAATATTCGCGTCATCCATAAAGGAGTGTTGCTGCTCAGCTAAGATATAAGTTCCACATATGTTGAATGCAAGATTCAATTTACGTTAGCTTCAAAGGGTCTCAACACTAATTTCTCTACTGGTGCTCTAATCAGATACTTTTTATGATTTAATAAAGCATAACTTTATGTTAAGATCATGTTCTGAATGCCGAATGAAAACTAAAGTGTTTTGTGTTTAACTTAATTACTGATCTGTTACTGAAATCTGTTTATTTGCTTATACATGCTACACTTTGGCCATAACAAGGAACAGGATGCTTTGTCAGACCCTATTTCTGTTCTAGCCTATATATTGCTATTTTTAAGTATTGCTTAACTTGGCCTAATGATTGCACTGCATGAGCTTAAAAGTGTTAAGCATTTCTGTCATTTGCTTACATCTGTCTTACAAAGTTTGAAGCAAAAAAAGAATTGCTACTTAAAAAGGGAGGAACTTGATATAGAGTTTAAAAATACGCCAATTTTTTTTAATATACGATACATTTTATTTAAGTTCTTAGAGGTTTAAGCACTCATAGCGCTTTTCTTTACTTACCACATCGCTAGAGAAAATGCCTATAGTAGCTTCCTTTGGTTCTAATTTCTGCTTCCTATCACCACATCATGGATTACCTTACTCTTTCTTATTCCAGGCATTTATTGGAGCAGCTGGTTTCATACAATGACTAGAATTTCCACGTTGTCAATGAGTTTGAAATACACAATAGCCTTTAAATGACTTCATATGTAAAAACTAGTACATAGCGATTTAGAGAATGAGCAGGCCAGAATATCGGTCACCTAGAACCTGTACTTTCATTTGAGATACGGTGACATGGAATCGCTGAAGGAAAACAAGAAAAATGAGGTGATATATCATCATACCAGAACCACATATTAAATTTAGTGAAACTTTATCAAGAGAACATTTAAATGAATCGTCAAAGCGTATGATGCATTTGTCAATATGGAAAGTCAAATAAAAATCTGATTAATGAATTGCCAGTTATTCCAGCCGTATATTAATACTAAAGCTGTTGTTAGTGTCTTGTTTCCAAAACTGCATAGGGATTTTCGTCAGCCCATATATGAATATTGCAAAAGTTCTGCAATCCATTCATATACCACAGTTGCAACTCTATGGAAACTGTGGTACATGACAGATGGCTTTGACTACAAACCACAACACAACACATCAATTTGTAAAGGACAAAAAATACTTGTGGCTTGTGCATCACAAAAAATAATTTTAACTAAAAAAATAAGCAAAAATGATGATATATTTAGGTGTTATTTTTGTTTATTTTAGGTTCTTTGTCAATTACCTACAGATTCCCCACAGGATAAGTATTAGGATATAGTAAAATATTGCTTAATATACAAACTATTTTTATTAATTATTACCGTGCTATGCGGCTAGTTATGTTCATGTTATTAGAAATAAGAGGTAGATACCAGTTTAGTTAAACAGAGATGTGTTCATGTACTAAAACGTGTGTTAATTAAAATCAATGAAGAAATACTTGCACAATGTTTTTATTGATTGAGCAATGCACGATAAAATAGCTGATTCTAAAACAGTATAAGCAAAATAGTTATATTATCCGTTAAGAATGAACAGCTAGAGCCAATGTAAAGAACATCTCTTATCTAAGTTTGCATTATGCAATGTAGACATTTCATTTAAATTTACTAAAATTACACATGAAAATATTACATTAAACATTTTCAACGTTTTTGATAAATGCTGAGTTCATATGTGAAACTCAATTAAAATGTGAAGTTTAAACAACCAAGTATTCGATTGATTTAATACTATGAAACAGTGTTGTAATTTTATAACATATAGGTATAGTATCTCCTCGCAGAAAGCAGGCTTCTAAGAGGTGTATTGCTATGAAAGTCTAATTATGCAAGTTATGAAGTACTTTTTCCCTCGCCGATA
Organism: Metallyticus violacea; assembly: GCA_030762175.1. Classification (NCBI taxonomy): domain Eukaryota; kingdom Metazoa; phylum Arthropoda; class Insecta; order Mantodea; family Metallyticidae; genus Metallyticus; species Metallyticus violacea. The sequence goes on from CM060833.1 coordinate 123,155,969, forward strand.
TTTCCTAGCTACACAGATTTTTCTATTATGGGAAGGATTAGTAAACTAAAAGGAGAATAATTGTTAAGACATATATCCTCTAGAGTCATTATTAACGTTTTTAAATAGATTATTCTTCTGGAAAGCTCCCCACTGCTTCGATTCTGTGCAGAAAGTTAAATCTCCCAATTTTCTTTCGCACGTTCAAATTCATATTGGGGATTTGCGAATCATTGTTATTATACAGATTGAACTAAAGCTACCAAGTATATTATTTTTGGAAATAAATAATGAAAATGAATCAATTTTGTACAGCTAGCCTTTTTGCGGACATTATATGTATTAACTTTATTTCGCAAGTGCAAGCTAGGTCAATAATATTTACTCATTTATTTTTCTCGTATCTTTCCCTAGCCTGGGTATGAAAGAAGTGGAAGAAAATTTACTCTGAGAGCTATAATTGTCCTCGGCTATTCCAAACTCATCATTCGATTTGCTAAGTTTAAGTTACACGCAATATTTGAACCGAACCAGTTAATATTACCATAACAATTATGCCAAATCGTTTAGTTAGAAAGCTTAAGCCATCCTTTGTTATAGAAATGAGCAACAAAGACGAGCTATTCTTAAACCGATGTTCTCTGACACAAAGAAAGAGAATGCATAGTTTTACTATTATACAGCGAGGTTACTTGAGGTACAGTTGTTTACAGAAAGAATATCCTATATATTATATAATTAAAATAAGAGCAGAATTTTTGTAAATTTCGGGAAACAATGCATGTTGAAAAAGCGTGCAAGTGAATGGTATGTGTAATGGGGGTTAGAATGACGCGAAGTGTTTGTGCTGTTCAAGAGTGCTAGATACAGACCACTTTGAGTTAGTCACAGATGAACTAAATTGATGCCAACCTTTTCCCGATTATCATACCTTAAACTACAGACGAAAAAAGTATTTTAAATGCGAATTTAGAAACTATAGCTCCATATGCGATTTCTTTAGTCTGTTACAAGACTTGTGTAACAAATCATGTTTAAATAAAGTCAAATAAAGCCTGAACCACAAGAACCGAATACTTGGAGTCACTTTAAAATGAGACATTTCAACCGTTCGCAACATAATATTTTATAGGGAAGCAATAATGTATATAAAGCCCCTTCAATCACGCTGATGACCTGAGATGTTAAAGAGCGTCCATAAATAAATCAAAACCCCTTCAAGCAGATATCATCTCAAAAGTATAACTAGAATTGTCAATAATAGGTATACGACAATTCTAATAGTCAAAATGACACGCACTCTGATGTTTACACCAACGTTACTGCTCTGCGTTAGGTGATACTGCAAAGCCAGTCAGATAATATGAAACACAAGGCAAAGGGTAATTCTGTTCATGCAATAATAATTCTGGAAGTGGATTTTCTTTTCAAAAAGTATCTATTTTAATTTCATTTTATGCATATATTTGAAAGTGTTTATTTGTAAATTTTATATAAATATACACTTTATTTGAAGTAAAATTAAAATTGAGAACTCAGTTTACAATATCCTACTTTTAAACGTTAGGGAGTTTCTTTTGCAATGCAAAAATTATGTGTTTACCTATGAATACAAGTCATATTTATAGCACAGGTCAGTGCTTATTACTATCAGTTTTAATACTATTTAATGTTATGCTTTGAAGATATTAAAATAAACATACTAATTGCACGCGCGGGTTTTCTATCTCCCTTTTTCAAAATATGCCGGGTTGCACTTCTCTGGTAAGCTGTGACCTGTATCTCAAATAACCCTCTATATGTCCAAAATACTTTTCTCGTTTTGCATTAAAAATTGTCCGTGAGTAATATTATACATCAATAAGCTGCATTAATATTTTCTTTGAAGAAACGGTTGGATTGTAAGTGCATTAGGTTTCGAACCATAATATCTCACAATACACAAAAAAACAAACCAAAATAAAAAAATACAAGATTTGCCCATGTCTCTTACTAATCTAGAAATAGTATACAGAATAATCATGCTACCATCGTTAGGGTCATTCCTTTTTAAGTTCATTTGATCCTACGAGAAAACCGATGATAGGAATATTGTCCTTTTAACTGAGAATAAACGCCTATAGGAAGCGTTATATTTAAACGGACTAAGGGCCCTGCTCTTGAGCAACCAAATACAAAGTGTCCTTTGTTCCATTGTTATCGTCTTCTATACATATAAAAATGCAAAGCTAAATGCAAAGCGAGCTTACCACAAAAGACCGATCCCAAAGTTAGCATTGTTTTAGAAAACTACTTAGTGAAACACGCTTTTCTACCAACTTCTATTTTTGCTCTTCCTAACTCTTTGTGTTCATGAAGAATGTGAAGCATTTTCAAAGGATTTGTTTTATTTAATTCCAGTTCTTGCAAAGCGGAAAGTCCTCGCTTTCCATCCTCGTTTAGTCTAATCTCCCGATTGCAATATGGTTTACCAAGCCCAGTGCCACGACAACAAGAGCGTTGGGTCTTAGGCAGATCTCAAGAACGGCGGGAACTCCACATCCTCACCCTTTGAAGGGAAATGGGAAATTTGCTTCCCCTTTATACCGACCGAATTTCAATTTACACTGAGTTGGAAATGAATTGAGAATGAATACCATGATAATATTTCTTTCCTTTTTATTCCTCAAAGAGTAGATAGACGGGGGGGGGGGGATTTGTCAGCAACTGGGACGTGGTGAAGGGAACGGATTTTGGATTGAGACGGCCGAGGTGAATAGAAAGAGATGCAGTTTGAACCGAGCATAATCTAGATATTAAACGAATAGCATTCTTGAGAAAGCAGGGAGGAGCAAGGAGATAAAAAATGGATTCCAAACTGTTGAATGGGTACATCAAATGAGAGAAGAAACAATAAATATGATAAGAAGTACAAAAATAGAATGTTTGTAAACGTAAAGGAGTACTCTCTCGTCAGGCACTTCAATATAGAGATATCGCTGGAAATCAGTGCCATAGCTAAGTTAAAATGTGACGTGTGCTCATAGCCAGTCAAAACTAAACCAATATCAGTAATGGAGACGCAATCTTAAGCAGGGCCCAACTCAATGTAACCCCAAGCGGTAAACTGTATATAATGTAATCAATTGAATGAGCCTTTCGACCGTATATGTATTCATTACACACACAAATAGAAGAAGAATTTCCACTTCAAATCAATTACATTTACAGGATTATCAACCAAGAATAAACAATTAAATATACGCACACACGCGCACATAAATATATACACGCTCACCTGCTCGCTCGCGCACATCCAGACTCAAACGGTATGTCTACTCCAACAAAACGTTTTTAGTTCCATGCACTTTGCATAGAAATGAACGAAGCGTCGGTCAATTGTCTTCCTGTGAAAACAGATCCCAACATGCTAACCTATCCCTCTATTCGACTTAGCAAACTTAGCTCCAGTCATCCAGTGCAGTCATCCTCCATTATTCGGGATCTAGAAGTCCATTACATTGTGCTTCTAGTTTTGGTCAAAAAAATCCATCGATCCTGGTGGCTGAGGTATAGAATCTCTTTTCATGATAAACACTAAACGCACACATTCTTTGTTCATTTGTATACAGCGAGATTAAATGGGAAATAGTGTCTTAACTATTATATTCTTCAAACAGTGTTTGTTTGCGATTCATTGATTTACGCTGTATCCGCTCATTGGAAAAATGTTTCAAGAGAAATGAGGTTACGAGTTCCAGGTCTCACTACTATTCATAAATCCGTGAATTTATTTAGTGAAACGGAAAGTGATAAATATAAGAAGTGAGAAAGACAGCTTACAGTTCTCACATAAGCAGCTCTGGTTGATATTGCTGATGTTGGATATCGTCTGAAGAAGTCTTCTAAAAATTACCTCGTCATTTTTTCCAGCAAACTGAAAATTTTGTACTTCCCTAAGAGTGACTTAAAAAGTGAAAATTTTATAAATATATTGTGATGCAGGAATATAAAATGGGTGATCCTGTAGTCATGAATAAGTTTGTGGCTCAATAACATGATGAATTATTTACCCTAATCTCATTCTGTTTTACGATAGCTTAGATTCATTTACATAGATTATTTCACTTATGTGACGTCATCTTAAAATGGACCAATGTAACGAAACAAAATTTTGAAATTTGACCAATTACAGTCGGAACACCGAGTGAAACTATCGAAAAAAACTATCAAATCCGTGTTATCATTCGACGTGCATTTGTATTGTGGTCAGTGTAGCCAACTCTATACTGATCACTTTTGCTAGAGGTGGTGGGGAGCTATTGATAGCAACAGAAGCATGGACAATCGACAAACATAATGCAATCAAAGCGTTTTGGTAATGCGTCAAAAGTGCAAATTGATCTTATTATTAGGAACTCAAAACCATAAAATACAAAGAAAAATAGAGAATGTGTGATATCTTTTTCCCCCCTCAGTTGGTATTAGAAAATCAAACGGCAGCGATTGTAACAGTCGACATTTCACTCACACGATTTCAGCATAAAAGTCATAAATATAACATTTTATACAAATGTTGATATTCTGTGCGCGAATTTCAAATATATATATATATCACTTTTAATCTTATTCTGCCCATGAAATAGTCCTAAACCCGTATTTTGCTCTTCTATATTGACATTACTGACAACCGGTATCCTTCTGTCGCGAGATTGCTTGAAAATGTTAATCACAGATATACAATTAATACAATTTGGAAGCCAAGTTTAGAGGAATTATATTCAAATTTTTATTTTATTCGTGAAATAGTCCTAATAAATATCACTCGAGGTCTGAGCTTTCCAGATAAATTTACTCACTATTCACGAATTTATCGGTAATCTCAGACCCTCTCGTGATATTACTTGTGATAATATTTTGGTAAACCTACCGATACTGAGATTCTGAAAGAACTCTTCATGACCAAAATATAGGTTCAAGTAAACAGAATGATAAACTTTATTTTGTATGAGAAAGTAATTAATGGATATAGGTGTTTGAAACCATTTTGGAATTGTTTTTTGCTACATTTATTGTGAGGAAAGGTAATTTTATTTTTTCTAGCAACGCTCTACAACGACAAAGGCATTGTTTATCTGCAGATTTCATGAAGTCTGCGATGACAGAGTTGTCAGTAAAAACAAATGGTCTGGGATATTCTCACGATGCCTGGCTTCTTTGCCCATAATTTTTCCTTCTGTGACATCTTAATATGAGGTACATCCTTTACATAGTTTCACCAAATTGTAACTCACTTGGTAAGTATTATGAGAGGAACTTTGTTAATTCATACACCCGTATTCTCTATGTCATGTTATAAGATTTATTATAACATTCTATTTATCCAAAAGTGAAAAGATATAATAACTATGTACCTTTTGTGAAGATTCTGCATGATGCTGAAGCGGAAGAAATGTGGTTAACTGACACACTTCTGTTCTGTTTGCCAGTTGTTAGCAACTGACGCTCTATTCCAAAAAATTCCCATTCCTTTCTTAGAATGGTTTACTATTTACCACCAATCAGGATACAAAAACTAAAATAATTTCTCTTCTGTAAAAACGCAATAACTGCTCCTTCTGACGCTATATGTGTGTGTGTGCGTGCGTATACACACACAACATGCTTTCACAAATGCAAAAAACTCCTGTGGAGACCTAGAAAATCTTTAAAATGCACTAGTAAGTGACACGATTAAAAGTGAGATTAATACTGAATACTGTAAAATACTACTAAAAATGCAATATTTTGAGCCGCTGCACCGGTTTTTGTCATATGAGGACTAAGGAAAAACATATATCAAAAGCAGAGTGGTGAAGGCTGACATGTTGAGCTACCAGCAGAGACGAGTCGGTTTTACCTGAGGTTTATGGTTATTTATTCTAAGGGATACAGCAATAAAGGTTAATCCAATATGAAAAGCAGGGCAAAAATTTACACTTGAACATATAAACAACATTCCTAGAGGAACAATTGGCGAATATATAGATTTTAAAGTGTAATTTAAGTGTCGGACTAGAAAGATGTACTTGGCGTAGATGCCGTACTTCCGTGTACCCCATTCCAGTACACTCAGAGATAGAGAGATGGCGACCATAGTTTTACATAAGGCTCGCACTCTTCCGGGCCTAAATATTTACCTTTCATTTTTCCCTCACTGACAACCAGTTGTTTTAGCTTTGCCTTTTTTGAATGCCGTGCGAGTAACTTTCACGGTATACTAGATGCTGAAGTGTACCGCTACCCGTAGTCTTCATAGTCTCGCGGCCTGAACTAGAACCGGCGCAGCGGCTCGAAATATCGTGGTTTAGTAGTATTTTACAGTGTTAAGCACTAATCTCGTTTTTCATCGTGTCATTTGAATCCTGTGGTTTTTAATCACATTATGTTTTAATTGACTTTTAAATCACATTACTTAAACGCTCAGTTAACAGAGACCGACATTTATGATTAGGAGGAGCATTCTCCACATTAATAGATTCTTTAGATATTTTAATAGCTTGAAACACGAGTTGCCTTAGTAATCATGACCCATTTGGCTCCTCTCTTGTCGGTCCTGGTGTTGTAGTGGTTACCATACTTGCCTCCAATACCCAAGATCGCGGGTTCGAACCCGGCCAGGACCGATGGATTTTTTCGGGCGTCAACATCCTAAGTATGGCTTCCTTCGGAAGGGAAATAAAGCCGTGGGTCCCGTGTCGTACATTTACGGCACGAAAAAGAACCTCAGGCCTGAAAGAGAGCCTCTGAGCAAAATTTGTCAGCCGTTTCACGCCCTGATTTGAATGGGACGCTGATGACCTGAGATGTTAAAGAGCGTCCATAAACAAAATCAATCAATCAATGCTTCCTCTCTTCATTTAGTTCTGGCTACGAAAATTTTTCATACACTCCTTACTTTTAACTAAGGACTAGCCGTATTGTATTTTGACTCACTGTTTATGAACTGGTGTCTGCTTCAATGGTTTAACTATAAAATTACCGTATTAGGGCTGCATCCCGAGGTTCGTCATCACTTTTATGTATTTCGATTCCTTATCTCATGGAAATTTCTGCATTTAGTACTCGGTTAAACACAGAGAATTCAACAATTCTATTTATCAAAACTTGTTAGCTATATCAAACACTTTCTTTTAACCTCATTTGACTATATTGGTGATATTCTAAACATTCCCTTTACAGCTAGTTTGAAATTATATGAATTTGATGCACATCATCTTCGACAGTTATCGTCTCTTTATATTCATCACTGTAAAGCTGGCCTTGATATCAGTAGTGTATCACAGTTCCATAAGGACACTCTCATAATTAGCGATACCCCAGATATAGCTTCGATGATTAACCTGCAATATCCGGCCAAGCCCATTGCGAAGTCCCCAAAATTACATGAGGTTACACCAACTAGTGATACAGAGGGAGACTTAAACCTTCAGGTGGTCAATTTGTCTACACACAAGTTGTCTAACTCTGAAAGGGTATTGCTACGGAAAGACTTGTCGTTTGTGGCGGTGCCGAGATTTAACAGGTTTTGTCTGATTACCGACGCTGTGGAATTTTGCTGCCAGCTCCATAAAGATACTTTTGGCATGTTCATCCAGCAAGCTCAATTTTCTCCAGTTAACTTCAATTTCATCCCCCAGCTACCAATGATCCTCCATCCTTAGCTTCCTCTCACCCGATAGAGCGCTTTATAGACAAATTCCTAGATGCAATTAGTCATCCCTGACTTTTGAAGATACTTAACCTTAAAGACAATTTTCTTACTAGTCAAAGACATTTTTATGTAGGTTATCTTCTAACCCAGATATCATTATTGGCGGACCCAAAGAGGCTCCTCAGTTGTAGTTATGGGTCGGTCAGCCTATCTTCAAGAAGCATATAAGCAGCTGCACAGTGGAGAATATTACTCTATTTTAACCCAGAACTCACCCATGACTTTAATGAGAAAATCGAACAATTTTTAGGTACTCAAGCCCCCAGTGAAGGTCTTAACAAAACTGAAATTGCACTCTCAACTCCAGTTTCTTCCAAAACTACACAAGACAGACAGACAGACAGACAGACTGTCCCAGACGCCCTATAGCTGGAAGTTACGGTATTCCTACTGAAAGGATCTCAGCTTTGGTGATTATTACATCATGGTTCCCTTCCCCTATTCGTTCCTATATCAAAGATTCTTTCCACTTTTTAGAAAGTTTAAATAAAGTTAAGTTGGATGAGTTTGAAAATATATTTTATAGATATACAAATATTCCACACGACGAAGGTCTAGAAGCTATGAAATATTATAATCCTCCCCAGGCTCCAACTACTGAGTTTATTCGCTAACTTCCTCATCTTGTTCTCACGCATAACATGTTCACCTTTTAAGGTCAGAATTTTCTTCAAGTTAAAGGGAAAGCTATGCGAACTAGAATGCCCTTTTATGCCCTTATTCATGGCTAGATTAGAGGAGAAATTTCTTCACTCAGAACCTAAAGCTCCTGTGATGTGGTGTAGATTTATCGAAGACATCTTCATTATCTGGACCAACGGCACAGCCTCCTTTGATACTTTTTACTAGGTTAAATACCAACTATTTAGTTGAGTTTACCTCCACTGTCTCTCGTACCAAGCAATTTTTATATAGACATTCAGCTGATTTAATAACAGTTTTTAACGTCAGTTCATGTCAAACCGACCAACTTGCAGTAGTATTTACATTTGATAATTATCCTCCTGCCCGTACCAAAAAATCTATTTCGTTCTCTTTACTGATCCGTGGACACGTATTTGCAATAATATCAAGTCACTAGATTATTATGTAATAAGTTAACTAATAGACTGGTTGATCGTGGCTATCCTATATCTGTGATAAGCTCTAGAGTTTTGCCTTCACACCAAAACTACACCCCCAAATCCTTAAAACAGAGGGAGAAGAATCAGTTGAGTTTTACAATTACTTATTTTCCTGGTTTAGAAGTGTTAAACTAATTTTAAAGGAATGGTTTAACATATTAAGCCAAAATCCTACAATTTCTACCCTGTTCCCTAAACCACCATATCTAAGTTTGAGGTCTTTATAAAATTTAAAAGCATCTTCCGCAGGACACTTAAGCCCACACGGGTTCCCCTGCCTACACCTGGTTGTTATCCCTGCTACCATTTCAATGCAAAACTTGTGCCTTAATAACACCAAGTGCATCTTTATTTAGTCTGACACTTAAATTAGATTTTAAAATCTGTATTTTCGCCAATTGTGTCTCAAGGAATGGTTTTTATATGCTCAAGTGTAAACTTTGTCCTGCTTTTTATATTGGACTAACCTTTACTGCAGTATCCGTTAGAATGAATAAACCATAGATGCTCAATTAAAACCGGCTCTCCTCTCCGGTAGCTCAACATGCCAGTCTTAAACACTCTGCTTTTGATACTAAATGTTTTCCTTAGTCCTCATAGATGCCGTTACCTCCATCTTCTCCTATTAGTACACTCAGAGATAGAGAGGTGGCGACCATGGTTTTACATAAGTCTCGAACTCCTCCGGGCCTAAATATTTCCCTTTACTTTTTCCCTCACTAACAACCAGTTGTTTTATTTCGCCTTTGTTGGATGCCCTGCGGGCCCTGTGAGTAAATTTCACGTTATACTAGATGTTGAAGTGTACCGCCAACCGTAGTTTTCATAGTCTCGCGATATGAACATGAGCCGGAGCATCGACTTGAAATATCGTGATTTTAATATATTTACAGGGTTAATCTCACTTTTAATCCTGTCACTTTCTAGTGCATATGTGTGTGCCTATCTGACTATCTCTGAAGAGCATTAAAAGACAAGGAAGAGATTAACTTCATTTTTTCAAAGATAGCTAAAATGGGTAATGAGTAATTCCCTAAACAGATGATGAAAAGGTGTGGTAATTGAAGGCAAGCAGTTCCAGCATCAGCTTGGGTGATATGAATGAGTAAATGCGGGAAAAACCTTAATGGCATTGCATCATACCACCGATTTCTCAGTGTCTAGTGTGTCGGTCCTGATGGTCAAGTAGTAACCATAGACCCGTAGACTCTAGGTCGTGGGTTCAATCCCGGTCAGGGTCAAGGGATTTTTTTCTAAGGGAAGGAAAGTAAAGCTACCCCTTATCATAGATTTACGGCACGTAAAAGAATCTCAAGCATGAAAATAGAGGCCTCTGAGTAAAAATGTATCAGCCTTTTTACGCCCTGAATGAAAGGGGACGCTGAAATGAGATGGTAAAGAGCATCCATAAATAAATCAAATTAACAAGTGTCTAGTGTTATACTGTCACGATATACCTGGCAATTCTCCAGTGTTGTCTCTGTTACTTTAATTCATCAAAGATTGAGCAGAAACAAGGAATATTTCCTGTTTCTAATATTATTAAGAATATCTGAGGGCGCCTTAACAATTAACTACAAAAGATTAAATACCTTATTTTCACTTCTGCATCCGATATGTTAGCACTAAACAGTAATGAAAGAGATTGCAGAGATGTGACACCGTTGTTTTCCCAAGGGATCTCTGATCACCTTATTCCTCACGTCGTAAATAAATAGGTGAATAATTGAAATCTCACTTCCATCAAGGTTTGTACATTCGAAAGTACCTTAAATTATTAATATGGTTAATGATATATGGCTTATACATGACTTTTATATGCCTTTATAAGAGCAAATAAATAACGTTTTATTAGACCGTTACTCTAGTGTCAAAGAGTTGAACTGGGAACTCTTTATTCCGGCACACAATCTGAAGTTCATAAATTCCTCGCTGAACTGACTATTCCTAGGATATCTCTCACTAAGTAGTATTAAATATGAGCTTTCTGCTTATATATTTTAGTATTCATTTTTTATCCTAAACACATTTTGCAAGAATTTAATTCCAGTCGAGGAAAATACCATATTGATTGGTGAGTTACAAATTGCAGTATAGAAAGTTCTGACATCTAGGCATATTTTTATCTATTAATATACACTGTAAATTGAGTATGTTCATTCCTTAATGAACAATTAGTAATAACATAACTAACAGTCTCATCGGAATATAATAACATTCAACATTTTCTTACATATTCAGAAAATCTGTTAATCTAGTAAAAGAAAAGTAAGACGCCACTTTACTGTATAACGGACGGAGTTATTAAGTGCGCCAGTGCGATTTCCATGTGTATAATGCCAGTTCTTAAGATTCTTGCTCGTTTTCACTTGCTCACTTGACGCCTCCGCTAATTCTTTTTGTTTCTTTACTCTTTATGGGCCACTAATACTGGGAGAAAGCCAGTAAAGTCTTTTTTACGAGCCTCGGAGATTTCTCGCCAAGAGGAAGCCTTTCGAAAACTGTATTAAAAGAAGTGGTTGTAAAAACACAAAGCTCCCGTTACACCATGAAAGCAGGGTAATGAAACAACCATGCTCATGGATAGACTCTCAACTGTCAGTGTAATTTAAACAAAAAATGCTCTATTTTAAATGAACACAGTGCACTCGTTTTTCAATTAACTCATTCCTTCAGTGACTACCAAAGAGTTCAAGCAAATCGGTATATTTGAGGTCTGAAGGGAATGTTCCGGTCATAAATACAGCTTTACCTGGAACGAGAAGAATATTTGCTGATCAATATCCATGGCGGAAAATAAGTTCTTTCCTACGTTTTTTATTTTTTCCTTGTATTTGTAGTTATGCGTTTTACTGTGTTTTAATAATATAACATTTAAAGGAGTTTAAACTTTTCTTGATCTCCAGCTTATTTTATCTTTATTTTAAATGGATATATGATTTTTATTTTTATAGTACAAAACTCGTAAAATAAATATTTTTAGAGAGACACACCTTTAAAATAGCGAACATCAACCAGCCAACGTGTACTACGCTAACCCCGCTATCATCTTCCGTGAGCTCACTCGCTCCAACGATTCACTGTTTTAAATTGAGACACAACCTATTAAATAATTGAATTTCGTACTCGTCATTCCCACAACAATGTTGGACGCATTTTTTCATGTTCTGTGACACATAATAAACATAATAAGCATCTGTCGCAAATATTAGTTCGCGTGCCTAATAGGAGTGCATTTGTTCGGATGCTTTTACCATTTCCCGTGTTTTGTTAAACTTATCCACTAAGTTCATAACCTTTTCCCATGTTTTAATTCAACTGCCATTTTTTTAACGTTTGCCTCGTTCTGCAGCAAGATATCTTTGCACTTAGTTTACGTTTTCAATTGTCTACCTGCAAAGTCTAAGAGGCCTCTGCGCAAAATTTGTCGGCCGTTTCATGTCCTGATTTGAATGGGATGCTGAGAACTTGAAATGTTAAAGAGCGTCCGTAAATAAACCAAATAAAAACTGCAAAGTCTGAGGTCCTGAGCTCGATTCCCGTAAGGTTAGTTTCCTGGTTAAGTTTTTTTTTTGGGGGGGGGATTTTTCCTTACCTTGAAAAGTTGAATGCCAGGTAACTTTAAGTGTTCAGGTCTCGGGGCTCATTTATGCTCTAATTTCACCGTCTCTTTAGACTTTCACTGTCAAGAGGGTTATTAAAGTATAACAAAAAGTACGTCTTCAAGTAGATAATGAGTGCTTATCCATTACAGTACAAAGTTATACTGATCAGATGGCAGATTGAGGTAGCTGGTGACTATGCAGTAACTTGGCAAAGGAGAATAACTACGGTAGCATGGAACTCACGCTGCTGGCTAGCAAACTTGCAGATCGATACCTTTAGAAGTGTCTCTTAACCTCCCCATAGCGCAAGCCATCGTCACACAGCACTAGTCCACCTCGCCTGGCACTTTCGATCCCATAACAGAACCTATGGAATGAAACGGGAAAGCGAAATGTTCATGGTAAGGAAAGATCCATAGCAGCATTCGCCTAAGCGATCAGGAGAAACTAAAAAAAAGTTAAGATGGCCGAACTGAAGAGGTAGAACTGGGACATCCCTACTGGAGCTCCAAGCTTTACCACCTGAGCTACTTCCCATCGGACTGTCTCTCTCTGACCGACTGACTTACTGACAAGAAATGCTAATATTTCTGTAATTGTATTTATTTATTTAAGGCGTTATTTAACAACTCTGCTAATTAGAGTCCATTTCAACTCAAGACTTGAAACGACCGATAAATTTTGCTCAGAGGCCTCATTTTTCAGGCTTAGGTTCTTTAATGTGTCTTATATCTATGATATGGGACCAACGGCACTGGGGAAGTTATATATATATTTTATCTTCCATTTCTCAGATTTTGTTCTTTTTCCGCAGTATGCAAAGTCTGGGATATAAATTACATGCTTTTAATGTGAGGTCTGGCGTTATCGCGAAATATTTCTTACTCTTATTATTATGTTGAATGCTATAAATCCTTCTTCGAATGTTGCCACCTTTCTTATTATATATTGTGTCATTTTTAAAATTGTCACTTGATGACTTATCTATGTGTATGCACTTAGAGTGTTTTTGCGATTTTACGGCAGAATTTGTGTTCTAAACTAAACTTTTGCGTAATGAACTTTCCGCTTGGTATTCTGACTTTAGGATAATTTTTCAGTCTGCACGAATATATGTGTGCTGTTTTCAAGTTTATATCTATTTCTGTAAATTGGTTTAAAGCTCATCATTCTATTAATATGCTGTCTTCCTTAAATGGTTCACAATAGATTCTATTTGAGATTTAGTCTACAGTGATTGATTATATTTATTCCACTTCAGTAAGTGTTTGAAATGTTTTCCCAAATAGATCATAATTCTTTGTTATTATATTGTTTCGTTTTTCATTTACATTAAAATTTACCTACTATTTTTCTTTCGAAGTCAGAATGGGGGTTTTTAATCAGCATTCAGGTTACAGTCATTTCTGGGTTTTAACACTATAGCCTAGTTTCTTTCTCAATAAATCGATGTGTTTGTTTTAGCAACCAATTAGTGTAGCTTCAAATACTTTTAGTTTTCGAGATTTTTGGTGCCGCGCAGTTAGCACTGTTCAGAACTATTAAAGTATTCTACAAATGTAATAAAAATAAGCGTTTAAGTTGAGATATACGAAGCGCAAAATATACGTGGTAAATACATATACACAGTGAAAGTCTGTTAGCCATAAGTTAAAGCTTCAGTGAGTATCCGGTCATGCGATGAATAAAGTAATAGAGCAGGTTACAGGAAGTGAAATGAATGAAATTGCATAATTGCCTTTGATTAAAATATCATTCATTATATTTAATAATTAAAACTGGTGTGCTTGGTTCATTATATGTACTGATGCTGCCATTCCCGATCTCTAAAGGCTGCTTTCTGACTCGTGGATGGGTGCCTCGGTATCAATTAATGATTAAACTCCTTATTATCGAAAAGGACAGAGTCGTCAGCAATATATAAATAACAAAGATTAATATTATGTAGCCAGTAGTGCCTTCACCTGTGCTACTGAAATATATGATTATGTCTACTAACTCCACTTGCTGAACCGACTAACATAGCACATGGAATATTTAGTTGACATGTCAGATCACAGATAAGAAGTCTAAGTGGATAGGTAGAGCTAACGCACGATATATCTGCACTCTGGCTATATATCACATAATTTGAGACGACTTCATTACCACCTGCTATGACGATATTGACCTCTCGTAGAACTGCTGAATATAATGTAACCTAAACCCCATATCGCATTCTAGTGCATTTTACATTGAATATTAGCTTAAAAATGGCTAAATGTCTAAACTAAAGTTTAATTTTCTCCCTCGAGCCCAGAACTAACATTTTCTTGCTTGTAAGAATGATTCCTGAAGAACGCTGTGAACAGGTGCAGAGTATTCTATCTCTCTTACTTCCCATGGATAACAAACTTGTCTTGCGGGAGCTCTATACTTTTAACATCTACCAGGCAAACTTAAATTCAATCTAGCATTTAATCCTTTGTAAAAAACAATACTTCACAAAATTTCTATTTTTCCCTCAAAATGTATTAATCTCAAACCAACGTTTATATTTGTTTTTCTAATATTATGCTGATTAAAAGTTTTGATTTATTATTTAATGGTTTAAAATGAATTAGTTTAGCTAGAATAAAACATATTGATAATGAATAAACTTTATTTATACTATTGATGTTTATAATGGAGCAGTAAGAAAAATTGCATGCATGTCTCAAATATTGTAGGAATGCGACGTTGAATACAAGCAAATTTATAAAAAAATAATAATTTCCACAAAGACTAAGTCAAAGATTTAATGCATGTTATAGTGAAAACAACTATCATAATTTTTTTAAGTGTCTAGTCATATAACAGTCACCCTTCTGCCTCTTGCGAACCTGTGACTCTAAATCTTAATGCTCTGTTGTATATAAGGTACCAGTGTTTGGCAATAATCTGAAGTGTATATTTCCAAGTTTCGGTGTTGCAACTATGAGAAAATTGTGAAGACTTCTAGGTCTTAATTACAACAAAGTTTCTGAAATGAGTCGCTGGTACACATGCATAATTTGTGCCAAAGAGGTGTCTCTGAAAACTTTCAGCCTGCAAAATAGACCTCTTACTTTCTGCTATAGTAAGCTAAAAGAAGATGCACTTTCTTTGGAAAACTCGTAAAGGCAAATTATTTCAAGGCATTTATGTTTTGTTTACTGCTTATTATATCATTCTAGTAATATCTGGCGAACTTCTGAAAACTTATAAGTTTTAATACACCTTGCCTCTTGCCTTCAAAACAAACATCTGAGATCATTATTGAATTACAGCAATTTTTCTCAATTTTGCGCAATTTCTTCTCAACATGATTCAGATAGTCTTGTTTGTGAAACATTACTGTATGCCCATATCAAGTCTTTACACTTAATTTTAGTATCCCTTTGTCCGTAAACGTTGTTGCTCACATTTGCATTACACCTGATCTCACATGATTTATATCACATTGAGATCCATGGCCTTCTTTTCATATGACATCTGTTCAATTGATTGAAAAATTGGCAATACTTGCTCATCATATGACAATTAGTCCCTTACCCAGTGAGAATGTCAATTGCACATATTACTCCAAATATAATGTGTACCTTTTGTGTCATTTTTCATCATAGCTGAGATGTTTATAAATGGGCATTCATTCGCCTGTCGGGCTTTGCTGGAATAGTCTCTCAAAACTGATTTTATTGTATTCTGTTACAATAGTTGCATCCTTTATATGCCATCAAATTCCCCATTTCATGATTTCATATAAATTCATATAAACGACAATTCTGGCATTAAAATGAAATCAAATCGAAGAACTTACTGTGCAGGCATGGGCGATTTCTCACTACCTCGGTTTTATTTGCCTTTATTTCAGTAGTTGGGCGAATTGTTCAATATCGTAAGTTAAAATCCGCAAGTAATCGGAGTGTATTTTATTAAATTGAGAAAGAATTGGCAAAAATCACTCCCAACTTGCTATATATCACGACTTTAACTGCAAAACAAAGTTTGACATCTTCTTGTCAATGCCTGAACAAATTTTAACCTAGAATATTTACGGGAAGGAAAAACACCCCAGGATGTGGTCGGAGAAAGGAAACTTTGCAGTAACATAGAAGAATGTTTTATGATTGGTAAAACAAATTATTAAATAATGATGAATATAAAAGTAATAGAATAGATTTCAGATGAAAACTGCAAAATTATGTAGCATTTAAAATATATTTTAAACGAGTAATAGCATTTCAGAATATTATCCCCACCTAAAATAAATTGAATAAAACATGAATGTAAAATTACATATGCTCAAGCATTTAATAAAAACTCCTATTTGGAGATTTTATTAAATAAGATTGTATTAAATGCTGCACAAAATGACGAGTGTTACCATTTGCTTTCAAATGTAATTTCCTTATTCATTAAAGTATTTTAATAGGCATTTATACGCCAATTTACCCAGATTAAATTTAATACATTACAATAACGGTTTTAAAATATATGGTGCCTGGGTCACTGGGCTTGGCCTTTG
The DNA here is from genome assembly GCA_030762175.1 of Metallyticus violacea. Taxonomy (NCBI): domain Eukaryota; kingdom Metazoa; phylum Arthropoda; class Insecta; order Mantodea; family Metallyticidae; genus Metallyticus; species Metallyticus violacea. The sequence goes on from CM060833.1 coordinate 123,172,934, forward strand.
GAGAAGGCTTCCGGCCTAACAATTTTGACGAGAAGGCTGAAAGGAACTATAAACTCCAGCTATCCCGTAGAAGTAAAAGGAGGTACATGCCAGTCAAAAAGTTTACGTCACAACTTGATAGAAATTTCGATAGACGAGAGAAAATATATGAATCAAGTATTAGCTAGTGAGCCATGCTCAGATGAACAGAATAGTGAAGGTAAGAGGAGAAAAGGTATTACAAAGAAAGAACCCGCTTAAAAGCATGGCACGGAAGTACCTCAGAAACAGAATTTATGATTCGATTTTCATGGTCGAGCAGACCATTTATTATATTTTTTAAATACTGCACTTATTCCAAAGGAACACACATATATATATATATATATATATATATATAAAATAACCCCATTCATGCTCTATTTACGAACTAGGGCATTTTTGTCAAAAAGTAGCATATCTCAACCTGGAGAGACATACACTTTCTTACTTAAAACTTTGTACAATTTCTTATTGATATAAAATCTCTCATTTACACCAAAACTGTACACATTGTGGTGCTGTTATTTCCTGCGGATTTACTGCTAAATTGCTACAAATAATTTATTTTCCGCTGCAGAACATACTATGCTTCGCAACATATTTTACAGAGTCAACTCAATTAAAAAATGGACTTTGTATTAAAATACTACACATGTATAGCTTTTTAAAATTACTTTCAAACCTAGAGAGTCTCCCTAAGAACTTTTAAATGCCCGTTTGAATATCTGTAATAGCAACAATTTTTAAATCCCCGTTCTCTTTAAATCCCCGTTTCGACCTTTAACTTGTAGACAGCCGAAATTGCTAACGCATTTTCCTCGATTTTAGTGTTTAGTACGTTTGGCTACACTCTCCTACCACGCTTTTTATGTACAACATGAAACGTTTTTTCGAGGCCTGCCTTTACGTTTGCGTAAAACAATGTTTAAAACACGTTTACAATGTTTTACAGACAAAATGCAACTTTCGTGGTAGCAGATTTTAAGCAATTACTTTGAACTGCCAAAAACATGGAATAAATTTTTAAAACAACTGAGACAAATTAACCAATTTATATATATATATATACAATCCTAAATGAAATTTCCAATGTCAATGGCCGACCTGGTTTTTTTCTCCTGGTCTCTAAAGGGAATGGGTATTTACATTCCATGTTATTCTCCCATTTCTCTTTCTGTGAAGTTCAAAAGTGCTGGGCACTTGAGCTGATGCTGTGACTGTGGCAGGTTGGAAAGGTTTGTCCCGGCGTCTGATGTAGAAGAATTATTAAATGGTATTAAAATGGAATTGCGATTGAAGCAATTAGTGCAATTATACCTCCTAGTTCATTAGGAATAGATCGTAAAATAGCATAAGCAAATAGAAACTACCATTCTGGTGGTTTCAGCCTTGTTCAAAGGCCGACACTACTTGGAGCCGTTGTCTGGGTGATCTATATGGGAACGTTGTTAGGGACCTGATTATTTCCGTGACTCCTCATCCCTGGATCCTGGTCATCTGGTATCTCTCTTACCTTATCCATCAATAGGCACAAACGTCCAATCCTTGACCTTGGTTGAAGTATCAAAACATCCTTGTCCGTCACTAACATTCCAAAACAGGTATTAGAAAGGACTTAAAAAAATTTCAATAAAGCTTAGATGGTTTTTATGATATTCTCCACATGTAAAAACAAAAAAGAAATGGTTTAACATGTTTTTATTCATTTCAATGTTTATGTATACATATAGCAAAGAAAGTGAGACGATTACATAAAGCGATATCACAATGTCGTTTCTAGTTTTATATAAATCATTATTTTAAATGTTTATTGTACAATTATGTAATAAATAGGACATAACTCTCTCTATTAATATTTTAACACTTCGCATAAGTTCTGATTAGCGCTGTATATTTAATGCTTAGGTCATAATTTTAAAAAGTAATACATTATTTATAGTTTATATCGTGCGTTTTCATAGTAAACTCATTTTCGATAATTTGAATGAACTATAATAAATTACTTTAATTAAATATATCTGTAAATATTTATATGTATATTTATGAAATAAACGTTTTAAATAGCATTAATGGAACAGAAAATAGAACATTTTATGCCCTCTATCATGGTAGTTAATTTATTAAATATCTTCTCTTTATTTTCTTCACTTTTTATTTTTAATATATTAATTACTTAATCTTTGGTATTATATACCAAGAGGTAGTGCTTCTATCCCCATTTAAGAACGAGTGTTTAGGATTTTCGGATATGGTGTCCGTAGGCGTGCGTATATTTAAAGAGGGTAACTAATATTGTGGTTACTATGTGTTGCAGAACTACTAGCTGCTGCCTTGGAGGTCTCGGTTTAGCTGTATTTAAATTTTGGAAACTTTCTTTAAGATAGAAAGGCGTTCACGCATTCTGATGACAATTGAGGAGCTGCCTGATGGAGAGGTAGCGTCCATTTATCAAGCAAGTCCCATGAATCTCACACGGGATGCGGCATGAGGATCTACAGAAACCGTATTCGTTTATAGATCATCTTTTATGTGTTGTATCATACACAGAGCCAGCTTGCCGTACAAATGGGGAACATTATAGAATTCTATTTTATTAGGTCATTTTTAGTAATATTTTTTAAATTTTTTTCAATGTAGGTCACTATTTTGTATAGTTTGATAATAGCCTTATTATTATAGTCAGTTTCTTTTATTTCCTGATTATGTAGTTCATTTAATGATTTACGTTTATTGAATATTGGAACTTAAGCATACATATAGAAACATAATAAGTTTCATAAATCAATGTGGTCCTTAGAAATAAAATAACATTGTTCACCCATTTTAAAAAAAAAAGAATTCACATACTCTGCTAAGGTGTAACTGGCGATGACGAGTGTTGTAATTGTTAGTAAAGTAAGCACACAACACTAAGCATACAAATCCACGTGTCAGTTTGTTTTTGAAAGTGACTCAGTGGAAATATCCATGTTAAATTTGAAATTCTACTAGTATTGTGCAATTTTCGGATGCAGATGCTCGAAGACGCAAGAAAGTACTGGCTGACAACTGTCATTCTTTTTCTTTCGAGAACATGCCAATGGTTATAATCTACTGTGTTGCGGAATGAGATAAATATAAAACGTATACATCATAAATAGATGTAGAAATATTTTCCAACAATGTTCCGGCAACGTATTCTAATACTTAACAGAGAAATATTTTTTTTTCTATTTAGGGGCAACATAACGTTCTAATATTGACATCATATAGATAGGTAGCCAATTAGATAAGAACAATGGAAAAAGAGAAACAGTTAAAGGTTTAATTAATAATTATTAATTAATTTACTATGAAATACTTAATTATTATTTATAACAACATATTTTCATTTAAGTTCAAAATGGTGATATGTGTAAATAGTTGCAGTTCTTAATAACATATACTATTTCAATGGGTTGATTGGTATTTTCGTTCAAAGTTTTGAATTAACTTTTTAAAAATTTAGTTAATATTATAGGGTTATTGATGTTATTTCATTTATACTTTTAAAAACATTTTTATACATCAAAATCCATCCTGACCACATATATCTATACAATAATGCGTTGTCAGTAATGACACAATACAGAGACAGGACGCAACGGTTATTCGGTAGGTCCAGGACCTCTGGACTATGAACGAGAGGAGTGACTCAGGTGATAACACTTGAGACCCACATTCGGGAAGTCTCGGGTTTAAATCCTTTGAGACCTGTTATTCTGAACATGAGCTTTTTTCGCGATTTCTCCTGATCGCTTAGGCGAAGACAGGGATGAATCTTCTTTCCACTATTTTTCTCTTCCATTTCATGTCATTGTATTCCGTTACTTTTATTACAGGGTCAAAAGTGCTAAAGAGAGGTGCACAAGTGTGGTGTGACGGTAGCTTGCGTGTGAGAAACGTTTCTGCCCTGGCATCTAGTATAGAAGCTGCCAATTTGGGAGGAACTCTTTGGAGGAGGACTCCGCCGGCGTGTCTCCCTCACCTCATCCCTTTCTCCCAGAGGTGCTTCCATTGGGGCATAGGCACAAACGGCCAGTCCTTGAGCAAAACTTAAGTACTGAAGAAGCATTACCTTTCCTTCCTAACAATCCAATGCATTATTTTATTATAAAAAATATTTTTATAATAAAATAATACATTTATTATTAATTACTTATTAGTAATATTATATATTACAAATGCAATGTAAACATTCAAAACACTCTTCTGTGAAGAATGGGTTCAGCGCGTTCCAAAAATATTAATCCTTAAATTGGCCAATACAAAAAAAATGATCGAATGTATACAAAATATAAATTAGAGGTCTTTGTAAATAACTAATTTCTTAGAACTCTGTTTACTTTCTCTCTTCTTTAGCTGGTTCATGTATGTGAATGATTTTACTGATCAAAGATGTAGATGTGCCCAATGATTTAGGACAGAGTTCACAAATTCTTCCTCTTTTTCTTAGTAATTGGCATTGAAAATGGTGCAGTTGCGTTTTACGAATGGAAAATGAGCAGAACTGCTGAGCTTTACTTATAAACATATATTTTATTTCGTCTTACAATATATTTTCATTAATGTAGCATACCTCTTGCAGGCGGAAAGAAAAGTTATAGCTTGTCATGGTAGGGACTGAGTCGAGAAGGAAGAGAAAATATGAAAAAGGGAAAAAATATAAGAACAAGTACCTGATGAAAGATACAATATTTTCATGATTAGGATACGAGAATGAGAAGAGGGAGAAGAAGGGACTGCAGAAATAAGGAAAAGAAAGTTTCATGTCTCCAGCAGAAAGTTTATTTTAAACCGCTTTCCGGAGAGTTACATTTGAACTAGTCGTGAAATTCGCAGTCAAAGTTTAGAGAAAATGCAGCGCACAACATCCAAAAAATATTATTTATGTAGAACAGAGAAAATGAGGCACTCCTTCCTTATGGTCATGTACTTTTTCTGTAATCACGTTTCGCTTGTTTTCCAGTGGGAATAATGTGGTATATGTGTGTGTGTGTGTGTATCTACATTAGTGAAGAATTTTGAAAAAGTTGCTTAAGATTAAGCAGTAATGTGTGCACAGACAGTGAATGATAAATACTAAACAAATGTTGCAATACAAGTTCTTCGCAGACAGCTTAATAATAAAATCAAATTAATTTTATTTAGATCGAGGGAAATTTTGGTATAACTAACGTGCGTGCTAAATAGATGCGTTGCGTTAGTAAAACTTAAGAGAATTACTGTTGATTTTGATGATCCAAAAAATACCAAAATGTCATTCACTAGCAGGAATAATATTCGTCATTAGAGGATCTAGAATGATTATTTCTGTAATATTCGCAATAAAATATTAATATTAGTTAAATTAACACGGATCAATTTTTGGCGTTATTCACAATTTAATTGTTTTGATTGACGTCCAGCTTTTCTTATTTGCACAATAAGTGTTAATGCTGACAAATTTCGTAACTGCCTAGGATGTTAGTAGTAAAGGCAACTCACTTTGCACCTTAAGTCGCTTATTCCCCTTCAAATGTTTTAATGGTAAAGTACGGGAGTTGAAACAAAGATGAAACAAGGGCTATGAGTCAAAATCGAAATGTATCGTGAAAAGAATGTTAAGGAATACAAACATTAACGTTTAGCTTTTCGGGGACTAAGCATGATTACTCATGTGGTAACGTTGGGGATTTGTATTCGACAGGTCCTAGGTTCAATTTCCATTGACCAGTCATCCTGACCTAGAAATTTTATATGGTTTCCCATGGTTACTTAGGCGAAAGTTGAGATAGATATTCCTCCCATTTCATATCATTTAATTCCACTGGTTCAGTTACAGGGTGAAATGTGCCAGGTAGAGGAGGGCTGGTGCGGTGTGCTAGTGACTTGCGCTTTGAAAAGATTTCTGTCCTGGCGCCTGTAATAAATGTGGATCTTTCGAGGGGCTGGAACAACTCGAGGAGGGAGAGGGACTTCCACATTCGTAGGCACATACAGTATGATATCTTGCCATATTGGAAGATACTCACCTTACAGCATTGGTGTGATAGTGTGGATGCGTAAGCGACCAGAATGCGCTGTCACTGCAGCATACTACTTGGAACTGATCCAAATGATGCTGGAGATGACTAGATAATGAACACTGTGCGAATTAGTTGCAGAGATACGAATTCACCATCCTAAAGTGTCCCATATGTTGAAAAACTCTTTTGGGTATAGCAAAATTGCATCACGGTGGATGCCTCATAATAAAGGGAAGCTCAGAAATAGCCTCTTTTCTCTTTACTCCTTACACAGGCTATTGGTATAACCATCGCACTGCAAGAAACATCAATCCAGTCCAATCCTGAAAACACTTTTAGCATTAAAATATTAAAAATATTTTTAAAATTAGTTTTGAAGTTTGAACGATTTTACGATTGAGTTTTTTCTCAGTCAGAATGGTAAATATTTGGGATGAATTAAATGTTGTTAATGTTTTAACACACGTTTTAATAAAAATGTTACCATAGTAGGAAATTATTTATATATTCTTAGTCGCAACAGAAAAAAAGGATGTTATTTTCAGCAAATGGATCTTGTACATCGCTCTTCTTATGGGAGGGGGAGGGGTATTTGTGCCACAGCTGAAATCCCCAGTTGTAGTAGCCGCGCTCCGTTTCAGCTTGTCAGGAGCAGATTAATGTCCCTCTACCGCACATTAAAATACATCAAACCGGATTACAAATCGAGCATTAGTGTCCCACAACGCTTTTTCTGTGACGTTTATCACCATGCCTGGGTGTTGCAGGGCAGTAGCAGCGCCGCTCTTTCTAGAACTTTCACATCAAAAACCTTCCCCGAAATGAATCAGACCCACATTAAACATCAATATCCGCGAAATAAAAAGAATAATCTATACCATAAATTTAACCACAGCTGGAACTATTCCTGTGCTGGTCTCATACATATTTTATAGCATTAACTTTACCAACTTTACCCACAAAAGTTCCACCGCTTCTGTAATACTTTGCTGTGGTGCGTATGTATAGATATTTTAAATCCCGACCGGTAGAGCAAAATGTGTAAAATATGAAGGGCGTTTTTTACCCCCCTACGTTATCCCTTTTCCGTTGACAAAGTTAAGTGGCGTTGAAATGAGCTGTCATTCGTAATGGCCGTACGTGACCAGCAAACATATTTCACTTACGCGCAGCCAGCTTTTTGATCATTGCGGAATAGCATTTCGCCATGTTCCTGCCTTTGTTTTTAACTCGTGTTATGAAAAGTGCCGGAACACGCCATGTGATTGGAAAGAGAAAAATGTTATCGGCTTTGTAGCACTCCAGTTTCTTTGATTATAAGTACATTATTTAATTGCTTCATTAATTTAAATGCTATATAGCAATAATGTAATACTTTCCAAATCTAGACTCTCTAGATCCAGTGTGGCATATAGTATATAGATTTAGTTTATCATGTTTTGTTACTTGATACAAGCTAATTTTAATTGTTTCAAGCTTTAAGTGAAAGTGGCAAACGCAGAACTTACAATTTTTATAAAATATTACAGCACTCAATAAGTAAAGCGATTTATAAAACTGTCACATTGGTGTGACTGAAGCATTGGAACCCGCATTCGGGAGATTCCAGGTTCAGACTCCTTGGGGCCGTCTATTCTAACTTTTTTTTTTTATAGTTCCTTCTTGTCGCTTAGCACATTATTAGCTTCGATTTTGTCCTTTCCATAAATTTTCCCCTCTCCCATTTCATATTGTTGCATTCCCTCGCAAGGTCAAAAGCAGAGGGAGGAGGAGTAGTGTGGCATGACGGTGACTTGCGCTTTAAAAAGATTTTTGTCCCGATGCTTGGCAATATGTTGAAAGGGGGGAGGTGTTTCGCCGGCGTCGGAGTATTCTATCTAAAAACAAAGACCCCTTCTATGCCTGTGAATCCTGGCCATCTGGTGTTTCCCTCACCTCATCCCTACCTCCCGGACGTGTTTCCACTGAGGGCATAGACACAAACGGCCAGTCCTTGAACAAGACTGCAGTTCCAAAATTTCTTCCTCAGACTCTGCTAATCTAATGCAATCTAACTTCTTAATGGGTCCGTAAATGATGCAAGTACAATCTAACTAACACAATCAATTTTAAAAAATGCATTTTAACGTAATATTTATTTTTCTTATTTTAAAATATTCACTTCAAATCTTTTTATTCTTGAACATGTACTAAATGAAGCGTTTTTTTCAAAGACGGTGAACTGAATAAACGTATATGCGATTATACTTCAGTAGTTTAAAAACGAATTTCAATTCTGCAGTGATTCAATTTTGTTATAAGGAATACTTTTGCCTACATATATGCTTTAAAATAATCATTTGAATTTTAATACGATTTAAGGTAAACTTTTATTTTGGATAACGTTTACATTTTTTCTAAATGGTAACACTTAAATTAGGAACAAATCGCTCAACACGTAATTGCACCTTCATTAATTATGTTACCAGCACCTGGAATAATAACCTACTTGCTTAAAACTGAGTAAAAAGTTGTTGCTGAACCGAATATTAATGTTCAATCTAATTCATCTAGGGAATAGTAAAATTGTCAACGAATTGCGATGTTTAAGAATATATCACACGAACTGAATTAGGTTGAGTTCGAAATTTCGTGCAGGCTACTCGAAAATTAGTATTCCCACCTTCCCCAGTGTCAATCGGGCGTTATCGCGCATAAGCTATTGCTGATTTGGGATGCTTAGAGAATGGCAGGAGAGGAAAATTTTTTTCATTATCACAGCAGTACGATCATGAATTATAGAGTTTTTAGAAAGTACAAAATAGCCCCTTACTCTGCATCAAAGTCAATGCCACCCCTTAATCATATGCAGCCATCGATGAAAAACAATAGGCAGCATAACACTCTCCTTTCTTCTGCCCCTTCCTACCATGTTTCTATCTCAAACGTAAGGGACATCTTCCCGCTCTTCCGTGTTATGTAGTTAATTTGGCAGGTTCTTTGAGTTCAGATTTACCCCTATGCATTTTATTTTCATTGATGTTAACATTGAGCATCTGTTCCAATGGATTTCTTGCCTCAACGACCATTAAAAGCTATCTCTCCAGACCTCCAGAATGGAAACTATCATTTATGGCGGATGCGCATCTGCGGCGAGGATTCCAGCGCAGTACATGTTTCAGGGCTAAAAGCATTATTCGGGGCAAAGGAGTATATTTCATCGACCTTGTTCAATGGCGGGCCGTTTTTGCTTGCACCACTATTGAGGTCACCTCCGGGAGGAAGGAATGGAGTTGGGGAGACACCGGGCTGCTGGCATCCACAGGTGGTGATTTCGGATGTAGATGCGGTCCCAAGTTTCAAGTCACACAATTTTGATATTTTCTGGAGTGGTTACAGAAATAAGAGCTCTAGAATGGTATATGCCTTCATCTTGAATTTTACAACTCAGTCTTTAATAGTGGCATATAATCTGCAAGTGTTCCGTGAATTTCAGTGCTGCATACATTTTCAAAACTCATTTTTATCACTAATTGATAGTAATTTCTATAAAACAGTTTTCATCTTTCTCAATATTTCACTAAATGAAATCAGACTACATAAAATAACTGTTATCAAATAACACTTTACTGTGATAAATTACTTTTGCTTTAGTGTACACCTGAGACCCTAAGCATTAGGCATTTTTAATTGTGTGAAGGCTTCTACGAGTCTAACTATTTTTGAGAACATATTTGGTAAATAAATATATTGAAATAGGTAGTCGTTTCTTGCTCCGTTCTTATAATGCATTTAAACACTCTCTGTCTTCTCATGAACCTCACAAATGTATCTATTCTCATAAGTTATAATAAATGGTTATTGTTGAATAACAAAAACAAGCTTAATTTAGCATAATGTTCATGTGCTATATATAGAACTGCAATATTATGTTCAAAATGTCCCATTTTGCCATCACACAAGACTGAAGTTTGTTTCTCCATGTCAGTGATAGCACGAGCTACCTACCTCTCAGGGAAAATCCGCCATTGCAGACTTCAAGGATCGCTTAATACTTTAAATGCCCTATCCTAAAGCATCTATACTTCAACTCAATTTCACTCCAGGTGACTGAAGTTGAGTTTTGAATAATAAAATCCTGAATACTTCTTTGAAGGGAGGTCTGAGTGTATCTTGTCTTGTGAACTGGTCCTAAGTGCCCTGGTCTTGATAAAATAAATGACGTTTCGGTCTTTCACCAAAGATTCGAAGAGAATTGTTTTATGAACATTACCCGTTATCTTTACCCTTTTTGGCAGATATGCAGGTCAGTGGCATCACCATAACTCATTCCTCACAGAAACTTCAGTGAGGCAGGATGAGGCCCCTCTGGATTCTCCAAATCCTCTCGTGATCTTCTTCAGAAATCGAAACGTGTATTATACAATTTTGGTGATTGTAGCTCTCTTTGAATTTTTCTTTACTCGTCATATATAATTTTTCGATATCGCTCAAATAGACTTCCTGTATTTTGGGTCCCTGTATTTTTAGGCTTGGAGTTACTCCGACGATAAGATTTCATTCCATGAGGTAATTTCATTTGTGATTATGCAACATTGGACACATTTTAAGGTACATAGATCGTAATAACTCATATGATAAATGTTCAACATTTTCTTTTCTGTCTCCATTGTAATTACTTGAGAAAGTAAACATCAATATATAAAAGTAATTAACTTGCCTAGTTGTGACGTACACAATACGAAAATGTCATTCTTTTTCACCAAAGAAAGTATCGATGTAATTTTCTGTTCTCCTACCAGGACAAGATATCTCATTATGGTACCTAAAATTAAGTCTAAGGTTTCTTTTCCTTGGATATATTTATTTTTGTAACCGGACATTTAAATTAAAAATATAAACATTTTTGCATTGTGTCTTACACGGCATTGTCAATTTATAATTATGAAATCACAGGAAAGGTACTGTAAATAGAAAAGTTACTGCGAGTGTTGACTATTTTAAATTAATTTTTTTTTATTTTTATCTTTAATTTATCACACTTATTTGTGGCATTGAATAATTAAATTTCAACTTATCCTATTCCGTAGGTTTTAACAGTTATATTAAGACAAATTTTTAAAAGTAGCCACACTCCTTAAATAATGGCTCCAGTAGTTTGTATTTTACTTCAAAAACAACATTCTCATCAATGTTCTCCTTGCCTAATGTAAATTTACATATGGCAGCATCAGCATGATGTTTTTGGCCCACGAAATCTGCCCCACGAAATAGATAATTCTTTTCTTATTTGGGTATTCAATTACTTTGAGTTGTCCCCCCCCCCTCGGCGAACATAGACTGTTGCCATCTTCTGAACCTATTCATTCTTGAAATAAAACACAATTACTCCTTCACTTTCTGTTGATTTTGTGGAGAGCAAATATTCAAAGTAGTGCATTCCCCTTGTCTCAGGAATCCCAGAAGGATTCTAGACACTATCCAAATATTGTTTTCTGTTCTACAACTTCATTTTCATCGATGTACAAGACAATTGTTTTTGGACAAGTTTTCTTACTACATCAATAGAAATTTCTGAATTTTTTGGATAAATAACTTGCTTTCGTGTTGCTGTTTAAATTGCTAACTTATTTTGCATCTCTTTTTGCAGTTTCTGTTTCCAGCAGCTCGCTATAGCCATATTTTGTTCTGGAAGTGAACCTATTATTCAAAATTCTTTATGAAAAGAATATTTTGTGTTTCATAAGGGTTCTGTATAGAATTTCCTTTGTTAATGTAAGTATGCTCTTATGCGAATCATATGCCCATACAGTCTGTCCTATATAAGAGTAAACATTGATTTCTGTACGTGACGTGAGGTTAAGAATATAGTTTCTTAGATATTGTGACTTGCGTGACAGAATTTTGAACATGTGTAAAAAAGCAGCTATGTTCACCATATTTTAGAATGACATTAGTAATGAGCATTTTATATAAGAGCAATAGCAGTTTGTATAATATCCTTGCAATCAAGAAACAAAACATATATTTTTTTTTTTTTTGATCTACATGCCATTACATCTGGGCACCGAGACAATTATTTTATTAGTTTCTTGTAATATCAACTCATAATTAAAAATATCAACTATTATAGAAAATTGGCTACAAAATTATCAATGCAGGTATTTTATTATATAGTTAACTATCTGGAGTAAAAGCTTGATTATTTCTGCCAAAACCAAGCAACATTCTGTTTCATCATAACAGGAATACATGACGAGTCAGCGTTGCCTCAACAGTAGTATCTTGTCAATTCTCTTTGTATATGTCGAAGTTTCTATGCCTTAAATAGCTATAAATTGGCCAATATTCACTGACAGTGCAAAGCTATTTTTTGACTGTCAGGATACATTAGCATGGAACTACCGCAATTTGTTGTTGGTGTGTTTTATTTACCGACTCTCTTTAACATCTCAGGTCATCAGTGTTACATTTAATTCAGGCTGTGAAAAGTTTGATAAGTTATGCTTAGAGGTCTCTTCTTTCAGGCTTGAGGTTCTTTAACATGCCGGAAATTCACGACGGGAGGAAAAGCCTTATTTACAATTTGAAATTTCAACGCCAGAAAAAAATCCATCTAACCTGGCCGGAATGGTGCCTACGATCTGGGGTCTACCAGGAAAGTATGGTTACTGTTATACCATCAGAACCAACTATACCGCGTGGCATTTTCTGATGAATCTTCTGGCGATGTTAATCTCATGGGCTATGATCTTTTTCTCCCGTACTGAATCATATGAGTTGCGATTCAAAACTGCAAGTCATTAAGCAAAATGGTCGTTTTCTCATGGGAAAAACCGAATGAATGTTCACAGAGACAATTAAAGTAACAGTTTCAGTCGCCGTGTCTTCCCAGAGTATCATTCAACCGTAATTTGTTCAGGACGCACCTAGAAATAGAATTAGCGTCACATCAGGCCATTTTTTGAACTTTTGAACATTTTCGTGGGTCCTGAACACAAGATGGAGCGACGTCTCATACTGTCATGGAGAAGGGCGCCTACTCCAACAGCAGTTTCCCGTTCGGCTGTTTTATAGACTTTTTTTATATCCTTCATGAAGATGAGGATTCGGTCGAATATTTCAATTTTTATAAAACATCTTCTTTACTAGGCTATTGCTAAGTGTAATTCAACTTGCACATTTGGTTATAAATTAAAAAGATGCACACAAAGAGGGAATAAAGCACCCTCCCTTTTGAACATATTTTTCGATTGCCTTTGTTCCATTTATTGACACACAAAGGACTCTGTTCGCTACCTAGTAAAGCGATTAATTATTCAAGCTGGAATTAACCGTGATGCGCAGGCGTGGACATTTGACATGTCATTCTATCCCCTATTTTGCGGTTAGACCAGACAGTGTAGTTACTGTCCTGTTCGCGCTCTCTCTGAAACAAGAGAATACATGTTTTGTACGTGTGCTTGGCCTCAGCAACTTCAACGATGATAAACTGATTTAGTGGCAAATCGTGTACATATGTGCAAATTCAAATAATTGCATTTTATATTTTAGCACGAACAAAGGAGTGTGGCACACGGATCGGGTATTTAGAGCAATAAAATGGGTAGCAAGTTACATGAAAAAATGGCTTAAGACCCGTTTCATTTTCTATGCATAATGTAAAGACTATGGTAAATGCATACTTTCATGTTTTTAAGAATTGATTGTAGTAATAACTCAGAGCTTCTCATGTTTTAATATTTGAATTTGTATATTATGAAATATTATACACTTTTCTTTAATTTAACCTCTTTCAGATTAAGATACAGAAGATCAATTATTATTAATTGGCCACCATCTTTACTACAGAACGATCCATATAAATATTTACCTTTATAATTAGTTTTAATTGCTTTTTGTAAGTTACTGAACACTTGAAAAGGAATATTATGATCGCAATGTATCTGGGAGAAACCATATTGGTTCTCCTGTTATGATCTCAATAGCTCTGGGGGGAATCTATATTGGCTCTCTGTTGAGTTAACGTATGTAATGATAAGTTTGCATAAAAAATATGCAGCATTACATCCAGTAACGTGTTTTTGTGCTGAAAATGTACTGTAAAAAAACTTCTCTGGTCAAAGTATAACGGTCATTTTGAAGATAATTCGGTATATGCGGTGTTCCAAGCAAGTCAGCAATTTTGTCCATGGAGAGAAAGCTGAAAACAGTTCATTTGCTCCTTAGCAAGTAAAAACCTTAGACCTGCAGTGCTTCACGCTTGTGTTGATAATGCTTAAGAACGTTTTACTCAAATCATCAAACAAACTGTTTCTCCGATTAAGCCAGGAAACAAGTAATCGTGTAGTACATGTCTGAGAGTAGCAAAGAAACCGAACTTATAAGTGTATAGAAGCGCATTCACTGCAGGAATTACAGAACCCAGACGTGGAAAGGCGAGTGCGTTATTGCCAATGGTTCCAAGATATTCTTACAAGTTCAGACATTCTCTCCATAACATGGTTTCACCCGTCAGACACCCAACGCAGCAGATACTGGGTTGCTGGAAATCCCGATATTATCCACGAAACACTATTACATTCTGAAACGGTTGAGACCTGGTGCGCAATACCAGCCTCCAAAACTGTTGGACTCGTTTTCTTCGATGAAATGAAACGATAAGCACTGAGGTTTAGGGATATCCTTCAATGAATTCGAGGAAAAACTCGATGAAATCGATTTGAGGAAGGCCACTTCTAAGGAATCCATGATCTTTATAACCAGCTTCCCAGCCTAATGTCAATGTGGCTTCCCAGATCACTTGATCACCTCTACAGACTCCTATCTATTGAGCTACCTTAAAGAGAGAGTGTACAGGAATAGGCCACGGTTACTTGCTGAATTCCGAGAAACCTTCAGGAATGAAAACTATACAGACGAAATCATCATATAGTACGGTCCGATGGAATAAATTGCATCTAAATGCAATTGTAAAACATTTTCAACATTTACTGGACAAACGCTTCCCCCACGTTACTGTATTATTCGGAGCTGATTGTGTATTTTTCTGTTATTGCTTCATTAGTTATAGACTATTAAAATGATAAAAGTTTTATATAAATACAATACAATGCATGATATGCTAATACACCTTATGCTCTTAATACTAATTTTCCAATTGCTTAAGATATATTTTAATACAATTTATAAATTTGGCTATGTATGTAATTCTGATAAGGTCTTAAACATGTTGTAAGGTACGTTATGTGTTTTATTATGAAAATTTTATGGTCCTGTCATTTGAAAAAAAAAATACAGCAAGGAAATGCACTTTAGACGTCTGTGGGGGTAAGGTAACGCTTAAATACTGATAAGCGCTGGCCATCAATCTCTAAATAATGATGGGAGTTTCTTTTGTTTCGCACCTTTATCGATCGATCGTGGAAGCCAACAAGAGCATACGAAGGAACTTCGGAAATAAAAAAGAAATTAAATTAAAAATAAAAAATAATAATAAAATAAAAAACAAGCAATGAAGATAAATAGATTCATAAAAACTGAAATGTAAATCAACGTTTTCTTGAATGAAATGAATAGTGCTTAACGCCCGTTTTTACTCCAGAGGCACCACAGGCGATGGACACTGATGATGCATGTATGGAAAGGATTTATTTTTAAGGAAAGAATCGTTCCAGTCCTAAGTGCAGGTAACTCCCCGGCATTTACCATTTATGAGGACTGGGGGAAACCTGGAACAAACCTAAGTCAGGGAGGACGGTCCTGGCGGTATTCGAACCCAGACCTCTCGCTCACGAATCCGCGCCTTAACGACCTCGGCCACCCTGGCGGTAACGTGTTCTTGAATATAGAAACATAAGAGGAGCAGAAATTAATCAGTAAGTATAGAATGAATATGTGCCACTGTTATAAACTGGGTTTCCAAACGTAGTTGTTACCAAACTATGAGATGGATATCTGGAATATTCAATGTATCCTCCTTCGTTTGATATGGTATCTGAACCCTAAATGTTTCATATCTCATCAATCGTAAATTCAAAAAGAAGGTTAAAATATAGTGCAGGCATTTTTGGAATTGTCCATTCGAAACATGAGACTATATATTTACCATGTAATTATAGGTATTCAACGAATCCTTCATCGGCTTTTTCTTTATCTGTTTAGTCAAAATTCTAAATAAAATTATTTGCCTGACAAACAGTTGCTTACTCAATTGGTACAGTTTTTCAAGCATATAATGTATAGAAACTATTCAGGTACTGTCACGTTTTAATTATAAATAAAATTTTAAGCATACCTTTAACCATGTACAGAACTTAGAACAAGAAATAAAACGTCGTGGTGAAATAAATTTCGAAATAAATGTATGTTTGCTGGGTATATTCATTGCTAATAGCGGAATGGAGCAAGTGAGAGGAAGCTCTTGTGTAGAGTAGATGGCATACATTTAATTTAATTGGAACATAAGAGAAGACATAAAACTATTCGTTGTAATTATGACTTTCAATCTTAAGTTTTAACGTTTGTTCCGCCGATGTGAAGTTCTTTTCAAGATTGCAGAGTTTGATGTTACACTTGTAGCACATCTGTTCTTGTGGAAGAAGGTCGCTCTTCTTGCAATCCCCGTTTCAATATATTTGAACTTAGGACGCAGTACTAGTCGGTAATGTCTGTACGTTGAGGGTACAAACGGATGAAAATTCTACATTTTTATTTGTATTATTTATTAAAGTTATATATATTATTTATATTTATATTATCTCTGTCTCTTGCCTTAAAGAAAATTCGTGTAGTTACTATTTAAAATTATAAAAATAAATTTGTTTACTCTTCTACTTTATTGAGCGTTTCACTGGTAATGACGATGGAAACAGTCGAATAAGAACTTGAAAGGCTTTTGCTAAAAGATTGAGTAATTGGCGTATATAGCAAAATTCTGTGCTATTTTATCAAATGACTATCAACTATCAAGAGAAATTATTAGGATATGTATATATTAGGCTTGGTATTTTCATGATTTAATCATAAATTATTTACAGTATTAATAAAAAAAGCACTGACTCTGGTCTAGTGATTAGCATTGCTGACTGTTCAATCCCTTGTACTTGCTTAGAAATGTTCTAATTTAGGGAAGTCTGGAAAGCGGTACTTACAGCCTCATGAGGACAATTGGGAAGGTGCTCGATAGAGAGGTAGCAACCTATGATTAAATCGGTGCGTGGTAGCGACTGGCGGCTTGCGGTGTGCTGATCACATACGCTCCTGCAATACTGCGCTCTACCATTGAAGTCGCACGATGGAGATAGAGGATGCAGTAGTCGCTGGTTAGGCCAAAAGCCTGTAGTGACCAAAAATACCTTGAAGGAAAAAAATTTAAAAGAAATCCTAAATGCTAAACATTTCTTAATAAATACCGGATTTAAAGTTTCATCATATAGTTTTCATTATCTGTTCTACCTCTATTTTTGAATACATTTTTGTGGTAGACTGTTGTGTCATCAAGAAAGTAACCGGGTATAGAGAAGTGCATTTTGGCATACTTTATTTACGGATTATCATTGGAAGATAATGCAATCTTTTTTTTGTTCCTTTGGTACTTATTTTATATCACTTTCAATGCATTAGGTTCCTATTCAGTTCTTTGGCTATGCACTACTTTTTATATTTAGTAATATAACCAGAGCTCCATATTATATCGATAATTTATTTTGATAGAATCTGGAGTTTGATTTGTATTTTGACTATTTAAGGAATAACTGATCAAAATAAAATAATGTATTCATAAATTTCGTTGCAGTTATAAATATCCAATACAGATTTCCACAAACAGTGGAAGAGAGGAAGGTCGAAATTAAAACTATTTACAGGATATATTGTTTTATATTTTCAATTAAATTCATTAGTAACAAATTGAAGACAACTAAAATTTAAAAATCAAGTGACATTGTTTAAACTGGTTCCATACAATATTTCTATATTTCCTAGTATTTTTCGACTTGGAATATTGAATTGTAAGTTATATTTGTGATTCTGGCAAACGCCCAAATGTTTTCAATTGCCTCAAGTTAATTATTGATTTCTTATGCACACTGGTGTTTAGAAACCAAAAAGTGTCAGTCTACCGTTCTTATGACTTTTCATAAAAACAAATGTTGATGTTGTAGGTGTCATAAAATGAAAGTGATTAAACGGAAATGATGAAATTGTGGCGATAGACAGGTGCGGTTGGTTAGAATTTCTTATAGCAGATTAGTCACTGATTCGTGAGCTAAATAATCAATAATATCCTTGTAAATGTATGCCTTTTCGCCATCTGGAAGTCAGTAGGTCTGTCCCAGCCATCTTTGTACAAGGACTATGCTTCCAAAACAACACGAAGAAGAACTTGGTCTCATCTTTGTTAGGACGGAAGCGCCTGAATCAATTCTTCGACTTCCGAATGCTTTTGACATATACTTTGGAGGCTCAAAAGAACGTGGCCTGGCTGAGCGTAATTTCTTGAACTCACAGGGGCTAAAGAGAAGATTTGTAATGCCATTGCATGAATTCCATTTTGGTGTTAGGCTCGAAGTGGTTAATCCGTGTTTCATCTCCTGACAAGAAGTCATCGCCTTCAGCATCGTGACGAACAAGCAACTTATGACTGATTATGGTTCTTTGATGCTGATGATCGTTATGCATTCAAGGAATTCATTTAGTATAAATCTTAGAATATTCTAACTGATAGATAATAATTGTGTTGACAATATCAAGTTGAACAGCGATATTCCGAATAAGATTCGGCGGGTTCCATCTTAGCACATGTGACTAAAGTGTTCAGCTGCTTCAGCTTAGAATACGACAGCGTTTTCACGCAACAACTGACTGCGTTTTTTATCCCCCTATTTCTTTATGCACATTCCGTAAAGACCTCTGAAAGTTCACGATTGTCTCATTCTCCGCTAAGGGCATTCAATAGACTCCATTTTGAAAGGTACCTCCATCTCTGCCAACTCGCTAAAGAAGATGGAACTACTTAGAGAGTGCAAAGGTTTAAAAACGGTGTATATAAATATTGTACTTTTCCAAAATAAGCTGACTGCGGAAATTTTGTTCCAATATTTATTGAACCCTTCGTGTTAAGTCTATTATTAATAAGCAAGATACTTTAATAATAACCTTGCATATGTGAATCATCAAAAAAAGCATAAAGTTAGAACTTTGTATGTCGCTTTCATAGTCAAAGTTGAGAATAAGGGTCTTATTTGGAAATAACTTCCGTTGAACAACTTTATTATTAAAAATAAAATAAGTATAACATTCACATATTTGTCACTTAAGTAGTTCTTAAATTGTAAGATACTAAACGTGTCCCTGTAGTTATGGTGACAATGCTGCTCCTTGTTCTATACCGACTGTCAGAATTTCCAGAATATGTTGTAATTTATCGATCATGGGTGGCTTTTCAACAGGTAATTAAGGCAAGCCAGGGGTCCTACCACAATTGGAAACCTGCCAGAATTTGCACTCAGGAAGCCCGCTGTGCCATAGTGACTAACCATTGAATGACCTATCCGCGCAGAAGAATTTGTAGCTGTTGTGGAAACCTTTGAGAGTCAGGGTTAGTTCAGTAAAAGAGAACTAAGTTAAACATAGCAGACAAGAAAGAAGAAGAAAGCATTGCCACATCTAAAATATTACAACTGAATTAACAACGAAGCGTAGCGTTAAGTGTACACTTGTAATCATATCTTTCCGATATCTTTGTTTTGAACACATATCGTTTAAGGGTTAAGGTAAGGCAAAGTAATAATGGTGCTACGTCTGTTGATTCCAGAACTGTCTCTCATACAAAGTTGAGAGACCCTTCTGAAATAAAACAATTATGATCCAGAAGGTAAAAAAGCCGGCGCTAAATCCATTGGTAGGAAAGGTAATGGTAATTAATGTAAGTGTGTTTCTGCCACACTTAATATGCTATAGGATATTTGTACAAGTCATTCTTGAAGGCCTACCCCAGAGGAAATTAAAATGGAGCATCTATAGCGAGCTGTCGATTTCTTAAGAGCAATTACAGACAATGATCTTAAACTCATTAACTAGTGGAAAATAGTTTATTTACTCGGTTGTTGTAGTTCGTATATTACATAGTTTGTTACGCAACTGAGGAATGCGAGGCCTTATACAGTTGTGCAGCGGTACTCTACAGAATAAATGGCTCGGTGTATCCAGCATCAGCCAAATTTGGAAATGTTAAAATTTTGTCATTACCTCTAGATATTAGCCCGCGATATGTCCAAAAAGTAACGCAGTTCTTTAGAACTAAGATTTTAGCGTATTCGTCTCATGAATTTGAACCCACCACCTTCCAAATTTGAGTTTCAAGCTTTACAGCCTGAGCTACTCCACTCAGTCAAATATTTATGCTCAATGGAATCTTTAATTAATATATTTCCTTCTTCTCAACTCAAATCTATAGCATCCTTTCCTTTAACAAATAAATACTGTATCTTAGTTATTTATGGAACCCTATTTACATATAGCTTCAACAAATTTCTGCAAATAATGTTACACATATACGGTTTTATTTTCAATAGATATTTCAATCCATTACATTATATTAATTTTCTTCTGATAAAATTTTGTAATGTTCGTTTTAAGCCCTATTTTAAAAATAACCAGTAAATGTTTCTCTTATTTCCATTAATATGTTCTGTTAAAGAACTATTTTTTGCAATTTTAATTTATGTAAATATAATAAATATATATAATAAATATAATCTCCCTACGTTATATGCAAAATAGTTTAATTTATATTTTATTTGATTTAATACTTTATTTACTTATAGCTACTTATAAAGCAAAGTATGGGCTGTTTTTCGTATAAATATCCTGCAGTTAGAGAACGTGAACCTGTGGTGAATTTTACATGTTCAGTTAGTATTACACGGTAAAAGCTTTATTTAAGAGATCTGCAGCTTATTACGTGATTTGGTGCTGTTGTGCAATAGATTTTAATTCACGTAATCAAAATTTGAAAATCGCATTAAAACGATTTTTGTAATTTCGGTAAAATTCATAGAACAATATATGTGTTTTTTCGAACCTATAGCTAACGCTTAGCAAACGCAAGTACATACTGTAATCGACGTTAATGGACATTTGTGGTGGTCCAATTCCGAATAATTGCACAGTAGCGGAGGTAATGTCTATGTAATCATTCGTGATGAACGAACGCTTCAGGTTTGTGGTGCATTAGAGTATATGTTCATTTAGGAATTGTTCGTGGCAACGGTTACTGATGGTTTTGTGCCCTACCTCATACTACAAATCGGATAGATGGACTGTTTGTCATTTATTTTCGTATTTAAACAATTTTTGTGAAAATACCTTACGAATTATTTAATTACTTAATAACACTATTGATCTAAACATTTAATAGAAAATTTTTATTTTTGAATTTCCTTTTTCATAATTATAGAACTTCGGTAATAAAATCCTACATTATAAGTTCATTAAAGACATATTTATTAAAAACTTGAAGTTTTTGTTTTCTCATATATAATTGTGTGTCTTATTTATATTTGTAGAATATTAGAATATATAGGAGGACGTTTTAAGAAATATTAGCAAATTCAATACTTTCACATATAATTTATATTAAATGTGTTTTTTTTTTCAAAACCAGCCGCGTGATAGACATGGTTTAGAATTAGTCAGATAAGAAAAATTCGAGGTCACAGGCGAGAATTGAACCATCAAACTTCAGCTTACTGCGGATGCTCTTCCAACTGAGCTACCGTACTGTGCCTGATTACATCCGCGAACCTCCCCTCTCTGAGTTGATATGTCCTGAATATCTCTGAGACATCTCGTTTTCCCTTATGGAACGAATCAAAGAGGTATACAAAGGTATATTACTAAGATTATTATCCCAATTGGAAAAAATGATAAAAGCGTATAATTTAACAATATACCCTCAAAAGGCAAACGTTGCGTCTTTCCCGGGCTTTTATATAAAAAGAAGCGATATCTTTATTGAAAATAAACTAATTGTATAGCTCAAATCCTAAATACTTAATTCTGATAATGATATACATAAAATATTTATAAAACAAATCAAATTGAGAGAACTATTTTATAGAAATTAAAAAAAATAAAGCTATACAAAAATTAAATTATGTAAAACAATATTGTTGCTTGTTTGTTTATATAGAATAGAAGTTTTGACTGCTAAAGTGAAAGATGACAGAGACTTCAAACTGCAGAAGTGAAATTTCTGTGAAAAGTGGAAAAAATCGAGGATTTTAACGAGTAAGAAAGAGAACTTGATAAGGCATTTGAAGGTTGATTACACAACTTATATAACAATGAAATTAAGAAGTAAATAATAAGCTCGTTTAGAGCTCATAGATTATAATAGGATTTGAAAATAAAATTTAAATATAATCAACTGAAAAGGGGAATTTATGTCGGTCCAAGACGCGATGGTTGGATCAGTCTTTGTTGGAGACGTAATGCACCTATATAACCCAAAACTTTAGGCATACAATGATACGAATGCAACTCTTCGAGCCCATACTAGTGAACCTTTTATTAGAATTATTTTGAAATTATATGTGATTTTTTTTAACATAGGCCATGTGTGTCTGATTAATGGCTTGGCAATAAATACTGGAAGGTTTCGAATCACCTCTTGGATGTTAATTATTTGCAACAAGAAAATCTTAGAGGTTTCCAGAGTATATAATTTAAGATGAGGAAGGTTCACGGTTTAAATCGGATAGGACACGGTAATTCGGATGCAAGATCATCGGCACGGCAAGCTGAAGATCCGGTTTATGTCTGAGCCACGATCTTCCTTTTTCGATCTGACTCAGATTCCAAATATATACCAAATTTAAATGATTTCTCCATAGAACCACGTCCCTACTCACTACTACTTTATCCCATTAGAAAAAAAGTGATTTTGATTGTCTTACTGTCAGTAAGGCATTACTCTATTTTATCTCATCCTTATTCTTAATATTTCTCCTCTCCAAGCGCCCTTCAGGAATTAAAATATAATAATTTAAGGCAGAAAGTTGTGCATCTTATGGATGCTATTAGATCTGAAATCCCAATCTCTAAATGGTGTCAAGAGTTGCAGCATCCATGTAACAACTTTTGGCGAAGCTCCGCATGATATTGCCAGTTTCATTGTTTCCTTCAATGCTGCACTGTTCGCTTTCATCCTTTTCCTGATAATGCTCCAAAATTGGTTCGTTCATATCCCAGAAGAGAGTCAACAGGACCTTGCCGGCCGAACGTTGAGGTCTCAACATCTTGACTGGAGATGCCAGCCGACATTCTTAGACTGTCCCTTGTTTTAGGACTAGTAGAGATGCACCCATGTTTTGCCCCGTTTCCTTACTTGTTATACGGCACCAAAAAATTCTGTGGAAGTAGACATACATATCGTCTTATGCTTATTAGTCAACGTCTTGCACACTTAATAATCTCCTGAACATGGTACGTGCGAATCCGGTGCTATCATCTACGAGTAGTTCTCTGGTCAGAAATTCTAAAGAAATGCGCCTGTTTTGAGGATAATGATACCCACTTAATCCACCTTTTCATACTAACAAGCCATTAGTATGATCAAAATGTTTTCTCCGCAGATTGATATACGCCAAAATATTCTCATTCTACCGAATCTGCTCTAACCAACAAGTTTCACACCCTCAGATCATTGAAATTTAATGTTTGCAAATGGAGCCGGCATTTTGTATATGCCGAACTTCCTTGTCATCCATTTGGCAGTGTTAATACGTTCTTTAAACATGTTTCCTCCTCGCCTGAGAATTTCATTTCTAAAAAGCCTGTCAATTTTCTGTTACTTTTTAAATGTTGTAGTTTTACCAATTATTGTACTTATTGTTACCTTTTTAGATATATATGTTATCATGTTAAACTTTACGTTAAGTTAGCATGATAAATAAAATATCATATTCCAGTGGCGAAATAACAGTGATGACCTTTGGAAACTACAAAAGCATTAAAGAATAATTACTAATTTATAGTAATGCTGAAACCATAAATATTATTTCGGTCCTGGTGGTGTAGTCCTAACCATACTTGCCTTCTAAACCCAAGGTCATGGGTTCGAACCCGGCCAGGATCGATGGATTTTTCGGGTGTACAAATCGTAAGTATGGCTTCCTTCGGATGGGAAGTAAAGCCGTGAATCCTATGTAGTACATTTACGGCACGAAAAAGAACCTCGAGCCTGAAAGAAGAGGCCTCTGAGCAAAATTTATCGGCCGTTTCACGCCCTGAATAGAATGGGACGCTGATGACCTGAGATGTTAAAGAGTGTCCTTAAATAAACAAATAAAAATCGTAAATATTATTTAGAATATCTATATATATTATGTATGTATGTAAAGGATGTCATAAGTCATGGCAAGTATTTTCTCTTTTCTAGCGAATAAGGAAAACAGGAAAAAATCTAAGATTTACAATTCAAAGTGTATGGAATGTACTGTCGAATGAGATCACCAGGCGGTGTATGTGAGCCGAGTGTTTCAGCACGTCCCGAAGTTCAATTGGTAAGCGATAGTGAACAGAGATCAGGAATGAAGATCACGAAGAGTGTTCACAGTGCACAGCATTTTACAGGAGGAACTGAACATGCTGAAAATATGTGCAAAGTAGGTGCCACATCAATTAAGTGAGATAAGAAGTGACCCGCTAGGAAACATGTATCAATCTGGCGAGATTTCAGGAAGACGGGTTCTATGTTGAATCATATCATTACAATTGATGCAACGTGGGCAAGGGTGTGTGAAGAAGAACTCAAGCGACAGTCCAGTGAATGGAATCACCAAGCAAAACTGCTTCATGAGCAAAAGGCATGGTCATTCTGACGTATGACAGTTAAAGTGTTTTTGTGTGTGAGCCAGTGCGCGAGGAAATTTCATGTTGATAAACCATTCCACAACAGTCGAAGAACGAAATTGCTACAATCTTCTTTGGGGGACCACTGTGAATGCCTAGTATTACATATTTTTTTTTTTTTAGGGTCGCAATTGCGTTGTGCCGTACGCACTAAACGGCGACAACTTTTGAACAATGTCATTACTCTCCACGACAATTCACATAACCGACAGTGTTAAGTGTGCAGATGGGAAGTTCTTCCAAACCGAACATATTTGCCCGATTTCTGTCTCTTGTGATTATGACTTCATCCCCAAGTGAAACAGTCATTGGTGGGAAACGTTTTGCCGGCCCACATAAAGAATGCAGTATAAGATTGTGAGGTTTAGATAATTAGGTCTATAAGGCAAGGAGATAGATAATGAAGAGCATTCCTAAAACGTACATTTGGAAACGGATGCGTCTGGGTTGTGTGATGACATCAGTAACACTTTGGCAGGAAAATATTGGCAACATTGTGGTAGAGCTAATATCAAGGTTTTTTAGAAGTCATAGTCAAAGACAATTAGCAGAGATAGACCGACAAAGGCACAGCCCATACTGTGCAAAGTGGGAACTTTTGGATTTTGACACTGGCACCATCTCCAAAGGTAAGAGGAGCTATAGTCTTGATCCTAGAGCGGGTAAATAATCTAGTTAATAATCTTGTCTATTTTGTAATATTTGGAGTAGTATGTGTTAAATTATTCAGCTCTTCGCTGTACCGCGAGTACGCGGCGAAATGTCCGGCCTATAATAAGTTGTGGCAATATAGATTTACATATCAAGGAAAGAGCTACACTGTTTGACAAAGTCATTAACGAATAAACCAAAGGAAATGCTAAGAACAATTGCAAAGAATTGATGCCATTAAATGCGGTACCGTAGATCATCTGACCTAAACTCTCCAGACTTCTACATACCACAGAGTTATCGGCTCTTATTGATAATAAAAATACCGATAAAACAAAAATTATATTATTATAGTTTCTCTTAAACCTCTATTTCATTTAGTCCACCCCTTAGTTTATGTTCTCTGTTTAATGGTATATGCATTTACCATAGTGGTGTTTGATCTCAACGCATTAGGGGCTTATTGCTGAAGCAAGTATCCACTAATGCCGACCAAGCTAACTAAAAGAGGCTTGCTTTAAGTGGGCACCACTTGGCGTCTCCGTGAAACTTTGGAACTCTAGCACCTTAACGCTGATCCTATTAGGTATGTTGGTCGAACTCGTTCCCTTCTCTCTCCACCAAGACATGATGGTGAATCTTGGAGCTGAGATTAGGAGTGTCGGTTTTCCTTTTGGTCTGCGCAGGTTCCCACGGTAAGACGACCAAGTCAATCTAGCAGTCTCTACCTACACAAAGGAGGAAGGTACTTCAGTGGAAAGGATTAGTAAAGAAACCGGTCATAAGATGCAAAAAGTTGTCTTCAGGAAATAACAGCTTTCCCAAACATTTTACGATAAAAGCCTGTTATGTTCGAATTTTCATTGACAAAGCTAATTCCTTGTTACGCTCTTTCTTTTATTTCGCTAACTGCAAATTAATAATGTACAATTAAAGCAAACTAGGTGTTTTAACAATGTAGCAGCACAGTAAATATTTCTAACAAATATTTCTAATAAATGTTTAACATTTAATAATATTACATCTTTGAATAACAAATAATTATTTATATAATTTATATACTTAAATTAATTCCAGTGCTACAAGGGTAAGTTTTGGCCCACTTCCGTAGCTGAGAACAGTACTCCCTGTGTTAAGGTCATCATTTACCTGTCATAATAGCGGACAGATCCCACAGCTATGATTCTATATGAGCAGCCATTCGCTGTTTACTGCTGTTTCTCCCTTTGTCATATTATAACTGACTTTCCAGTTAAGGGGTCAATACAACTCAAGAGTTTTCTTTATTACACTATTGGTGCGTTAGTTTTTTTTTTTTTTTTTTGAGTAGTGTTTAACGCCCGTTTTTACTACTGAGGCACCACAGGCGGTGGACACTGATGATACATGAAATGAAATGATATATTGGGAAAGGATTTTTTTTTTTTTTTTTTAAGGAAGGAAGCGTTCCAGGCCTAAGTTTTTAGGTACCTCCCCGGCATTTGCCAGTTATGAAGACTGAGGAAAACCTGGAAAAAACCCCAGTCAGGGAGAACGGTCCTGGCGGGATTCGAACCGCAGACCTCCCGCTCACAAGTCCGTGCCTTAACGACCTCGGCCACCCGTGGGGGTCGGTGCGTTAGTGTTATTAATTAAGTGCGACCAGTGAAATATATTTACTATAGTTACTATAGTTATCACTAGAAAAGAGGAAAAAATAAAAAGTACAGGAATAACTAACTATTCCCATAACCATAGTGGAACTTAAAAAATGTATCAGGACAGAATGATATAAGCAATGATGTTGACAGTGAATACAAATTTCATTAAAGTGTAACTGCAGACGGGCTCCAACAGCTCGTATAACACAAATTAGTGTTATTGATCAAAGTAGTGCGAAATGAACTTATCCATTAATCAAGTCGACGGCAGACGCAACCTGGTCCATTGTGACTTGCATTGAGCTGTACAAAAGCTTGTTTAAATAACACCAAAAAGTCAATTTTGTTTCAAAGATATACTTTTTGGTAAGATTTTATTCTAAAGTATGCCTATCAAACCCAACTCATAAGTGCAAAGTATGCTTACGTAGTACTCAAGTTAGTAGTCTGGTTTGCTGTACCACTAATTCTTATCTTTTTTGGTTTAGTTACGTACGGTGATTATATAGTAGAGGCATGTGAGGGGGAAAAGTATTCACACCAATAGAGGGAATTTGATAGGCGTGTACTAAAGCATATTTTCTGGGGTTAGTTATAACGAAATGAATAGGATTTAGGATTAGATAAATGGATTCTATATTCTTGTTCTTTTTATACATTATTTGTTCTAACTCCGTCGTTGAAATAAATAAATATTTTTAATGAATTTAATAGCAATGAAATCTTTCTTTTAATCTTTCTTTTATGTTTTATATTTGGTACTGTTGGCAGGCGCGCTAGTTATTTCCATCGGCTAAGAATGTACAAATAGCTGTTAAATATAATATTTTTGTACCTATATTATTTAACTGAGCTAAACAAGAAACCTCAAACTGTGAAGTATTTTAACATTTGCTGAAGAAATTTAGCATCATTCCCAAGGTATGAGGTTGTAAACTGTGCATTTTATCTTCAAAATTTTCAAAGATAAAATTCCCATGGGATAAACTGGAGGTTAAGGGCAAGATGGAGCAAGCATAATTTGTTCTGGAATTTTTATAAAGTCTTTGTAATGAAACAGGCTGTGAGTGTAGATTGCTTTAAAAAGGTGAAAGTTAAATAACTAGAAAAAATGCATAAGCTGTTTGTTCTTCCAGTGGCTTTATCGAAATAAGTCTTAAATGCTATGGAACATATTGGAGCCAACTAGAAGCCTAAGCGCTAGGGGGCTATCGTTAGGGAGACTGCACGTCACAAGGATTAATTAATCAATCGTTCATTCTGCATTCAATTGATTGTTACAAATCAAGTTTTATGCTGCCACTGTAAGCACACCATACGAATATTGCGTCTGCGTTTTGCTTTACCTGGCAAGCGGACTGAGCCGGTAGCCGGAAGCACACAGCATATCTGCTCACACTCAATTCGTCGCGCAATTGGCAAAGTGTTGAAAACAAAGAAGATAAAATTCTTCTTCCCAAGTGGGGATTTAGGGCATGCATTTCAGTAAAGTTTTAAGAATTAAAATTTAGCAGTTATGTAGCAGAATGTGCTACACACACCCCTCGCGATGACTGTTCTAATCGAACAGCGATATCATCCATTTTTTTTTTTTTGCTAACACATGACGCCTGTGTCTTATTTTCTTTTTCAACATTGATTCTGTTGTTTGAATTGAAGTACTATTTTACGAACTATAGGTGAACCCTCAGAAAGAGTTCTTGAAAGTCTGCACTTCACTGAGTAGCTGATTAATTTCTTAAATATTATAACAAGCAAAAAGGTGTTGTTTTATATTAAATCTTTAAAACATGCCAAACAGAGAAATGAAAAGCGATAACCAGTACCTCCTCACTGTTCCGAACAAAATCTGCCTTATCAACGACAAAACGCGTCTTTGGCTATCGAACTGTGACCTCAGCTTCGAACCCAGTGCAACCGCCACGGGTGGCCGAGGTCGTTAATGCGCGTACTCGTGAGGCGGGAGATCTGGGGTTCGAATCCCGCCAGGACCGTTCTTCCTGACTGAGGTTTTTTCCCAGGTTTTCCCCAGTCCTCACAAAAGGCAAATGTCGGGGAGGTACCCTAAACTTAGGCCTGGAACGATTCCTTCCTTAAAAAAAATCCTTTCCCAATATATCATTTCATCTCACGTATCATCAGTGTCCATCGCCTGTGGTGGCTCTGTAGTAAAAGCGGGCGTTAAATAACATTCATTCATTTCATCCCAACCCAGTGTGCGTGCGGAGAAAAAGAAAATGAAAACCCAATACTTTGTTATTTCAAATATCGCGAATGACTGAATTTTTACAAGTTTCAATAATGTATTTTCTTAAGTTAACACTGAAAAGGGAACTAAACTTCATCTATTCACTTTCAAGCACATTGTTTTGAGCTTTCTTTTTGGTATTTTTTAAAATATGTTTAAGCCCGTTTTATTACCGAGAAATTACAGGCGGTGGACACTGATAATACATGAGATGAAATTATTAATTGGAAACTTTTTTTAAGGAAGGAAGATTTCCAGGTCTAAGTTTAGGGTACCTCCCCAGCACATGTCATTAATGAGGACTAAAGAAAACCTGTAAAAAACCTCAATCAGGAAAGATAGTTCTGTCGGCAATGGAACCCCAGACCTTCTGCTCCTGCCCTAACGATCTTGGTCACCCGTGTCGGTCGTTTCTGGTATCTAAATTTTAATTGTAATTCAGTAAATTAAATTTGTTTTAACCATAACTTCTTTGTATTTAGGCATAAGACCATATTTTTACTGTAATTGCCACTAGTGTTTTGAAATGGAAAGAATATTCTCCAAAGTATTTTCAATGAATGCCTTTCTGTTGTTTTAGGTTTTCGAAAATTTAAGCATCTTACGGTCTGCTGATATTAACTGATAAAGTGATGCATGTCGAAAAGAAGTGGAACCCAACGCCAGGGAACTACTTTAAACGATCTGTCACCTTCTCATGCAGACTTCGTTAACGTGCAAGAGTCATATGTTAATGTAGCCATGTTTATTTACAGTGTGCTAATGTTCAAAAAAGCTTAAAGTTGGCGTGTCTAGTGCTGGAAAGCAGGTGTTTAATTGAATCGCATTAATACCTCAGTTGTTCAGGACTACTGCTGAAAACAGGTTGGAGATGCTGAGTATTACTAAAGACTTTTTATAAAACTGTATTTGTAAAAACCATTAATTATTGTCCCAAATCTAACATTTGTTCTTGATACTTCATGCACCTTTAACAATATAGCCATCTCTTCGAATGCGAACCTTTTTCAACTAGGAAAAATATTTGAGTTATCTCATTTTTCCATCTCCTCTCCCCGTTTTGTCCACATAAGTTATATCTTGCAATTATGTCTTTGTATATTTGTATTTTCATAAGAATCCTTGTAGGTCCTGGTAATAGTGCTAACCATACTTGCTTTCTAAACCCAAGATCGCGGGTTCAAACCCGGCCAGGATCGATGGATTTTTTCGGGCGTAAAAATCCTAAGTATGACTTCCTTCGGAAGGGGAGTAAAGCCGTGGGTTCCGTGTCGTACATTTACGGCCCGAAAAAGAACCTCAAGCCTGAAAGAAGAGGCCTCTGAGCAAAATTTATCGGCCGTTTCACGCCCTGATTTGAATGGGACGCTGATGACCTGAGATGTTAAAGAGCGTTCGTAAATAAATCAAATAAAAAAATAAGAAATCCTTGTTAATGTATAAGTAATTCTTCCACATATTTTTATATTTTCATTGTTTTATGTAAGTATTATTATAGCTGAAGTAACACCTTATACAGATATTTGATTTACTCACAAACTGAAATACTGTGCTTAGGGGGAGGTGTTGGAAAGGGGTTGTGAGTAAATGAAGGGGGCTCAAGATTAAGGGTTTTATTCATGTTTATGTTTATGTATATAAAATTACTCATGGAAAACGTGTGATCTAAGTATGTGCTTATATATTTGTGTATATGTAGGAGTATTTTCATTGTTACAAGGACGATATTAGCATTTACGGCCGCAAGGCTCATGCGACAGTTGTACCTATTTGTGTATATTTTAAAACTGGTACAATGAAGAGTCTATTACTGCTACTACATATGTTTGCTCGTGCAGTGATTAACTTCTCGGCTACTGAACGTGCCGAAACTGGCAGCGCCTATAATTCTCGCTGAAGTGTATACAATCTTACCTTATAAATAATGCTGGGATTGTCTTCCTCCCTTGGCTAACCAGACATTCTATCGGCAAAACATATTATATTTCATAGATTAAATTAAATCATGCAATATATTTAATATGATTAATGTTGTCAGTTAAATTAAAAAATAAAATCACTTGTACTAAATTCAGGGTGATTTTGTTGACGAACATTAAATATTTGCACCGCGATCGTCTTATTTTTTTTCTATTAAAACTGAACTTTTGCTCATGTCTCTTGTTTTGGTGCACAATACTCTGATTTTTGTGCTTAGTAGCTCCAGAAGTATATTTTGGTAAAAGGTCAAGCTTTGTAACTACAGTAATATCTGACTTAAATTGATAATTTTGTGTTAACGCGCGGAATAGAATTATTCGCCGAAATCAACTATTGATGACCATATTCTCACTTCTCTCTAATGTCATTATAATCCGATACCTAATATGGAGGGGGTGTGAAAAACTGTACTTCAACGTGCAGATGTTGATGCCCTGAAAAGCTTCAGACCCGTAGATGTAGTCACTTGTTTGTAATGATGGTGTAAACAATCTAGTGTTAACATTTTCTACAAAATGGATACAATTTAAATACTATTTGTGATAAAGTATTTCGTTTTCAACGGTTTAACCCCAACAAAAATACGAAAGCACTTAGACTCCATATTAAAGGATTCTTCCCTTTCGTTTTCGACGGTTAAAAAGTGGGCTGCTGATTTGGAGCGCGTTATATCCATTTAAGATAATGAGAGCTCAGAGCATTCTAACGCTAATGACCTGAGATGTTAAGAGCGCCCGTAAATAAACCAATTAAGAGCATTCTAAAACAGCTACGATCAACGAGATTGTGCCAAAAATTTACAATGATCGCCGTTTGAAGGTACGCGAGTTGGCTTATATTGCAAAGACCTTGATGGGCCATGTCCACTACTTTTTACACAAAGTTTTGTATAGAGAAAGCCTTCTGCTAGATGGATGTCGCATTTGTAAATGGGCCAAGACGCGTTTGAAAACTTCACTCAATGGATTCATCACTACACGCCAGTCCAAACAATGGGTGGCAACAGGTGAAAGTGCACAAAAAAGAGGAAAAACGATTCCATCAGCAGGAAAAGTCATGGCTACAGTTTTCTGGTATTCTCGTGGTATGGTCCTCCTAGACTGCTTCCTAAAGAGCAGAATCATCACCGGGGAGTATTATGCTTCAGTACTTGACCAGTCGGTCCTGGTGGTGTAGTGGTTACCATACTTGCATCCTACACCCAAGATCGCGGGTTCGAACGCGGCCAGGACCGATGGATTTTTTCGGGCGTAAAAATCCTAAGTACGGCTTCCTTCGGAAGGGAAGTAAAGACGTGTGTCCGTGTCGTACATTTACGGTACGAAAAAGAACCTCAAGCCTGAAAGAGAGGCCCCTAGCGAAATTTGTCGGCCATTTCACGCCCTGAGTTGAATGGGACGCTTATGACCTGAGATGTTAAAGAGCGTTCATAAATAAATCAGTCAAAAAAATCACTACTTGACCAACTGAAGAATGCTATCTTGCGAAAAAGAAAGTATCTTTTCATCGAAATGCGCCTTCACACACATCTGGGATTGTTGATGCAAGTGACCTTCGCTTCCATGTGTTTCCACACCACCTTATTCGCCTGATTATGTCTCCAGCGACTACCTTTTCTCCCCGAACAAAAGAAATGACTGTGTGGACAAACATCTGCAAACATCTAAGACAAATGCTTATTTTTCTGTTAGACAAATCATATTTTACTGAGGACATTAAAAAGTTGGAAAGTAGTTGGGCTAACTTATTGATATGCAAGGTGATTGTGTAGAAAAATAAAATAAAACAACTCTCTTAAATCGTGTGTTTTCTTGGACAGGACGAAAACTTTCAGGCCGCCCTATATATCTTGCTCTTAAAAGATGAAAGCTTAAAATGTCAATTAAATTGATTTATTAATTTACTGTGTCACTTTGCACTTTGTTCCTCCTCTTAGCACTATTCCACACACATATCACCTGCTATGTGTGCATAATAACATTTTCGACAACAAAATTATGATTATAATTCACTATAAACATACTGTTTCCTGCTATAACTTTGCAGCAAGCCGTATATACAATCGAGATCTTCGCTAAAGCTTGATAATAATTGAAATATAATTGCAGCATAAGGAACAGCAACTGTCCCCCAAAACTAATTCTAAAGTCCTCCAAATATTCCTTACGAAAACATGAACAACGCATAAATCAAAATCGGTAATCATATCACGCCTTTTGAACAAAAAAGACTACAAGTTTGCAGAATGAAGTTTCTTCAATTAGAATGGGAAAAACTAACACGTAAACAGTTCCATATGCAAAGCCAGTCATTAACTATGAACAGCTAGAACAAATTATGACATCACGGTAACAGCCTATGACGAAGTTAATAGATCTTCTGTTCGCTGCATTGACAGAAACGTACTCTTATAAGTTCATGAGCATTCTAAAATTAGCAGATAATATGATACTAGATATTAGCACCAATGAAGTTAAATGTTGTTTTTGAAATAACTTAAAAGTTATAATCAATATGAATACTGAGACTTATCAACATTTTCTGGAGAATGTACTAACTACACGGTCAACAGTGCTAGAACTTGCTCGAAGCAGCTATTTTGGGCAATGTCAGGATGTTTACCCGTATTGTCCAGCTGCAGCGACTGTCCAGGTCTGCTGCAATTGACGTGACCAATGCACCAGAAGCATCAGTCTATCTGACGTCAGCGCCACACGTCACAAAGCTCTGGCGTTATGATGGAGCCAAGGGCGACTCGATGCTATCCATCAACTAAACAGAAGCAAGGGGATGGTTAAACGCATTCTCATATGCACTTGAGAGTATAGTCAGGTGGTGCCAAGACACTGAACAGAAAAATTCGTGGTCATGGCAGGAATTCCAACCAAAGAACTTTGGCTTTCTTTACTGACATTCTACCTGCTGGAACCATGCCTTTCAACGAAGTGTTTATTTTTTATAAACTACTTCATTTAAAGGAAGGACAAGTTGAAAATCTCTTTTGTACTATTAGTAAGTGGCAAAAAACTCTGTCCCTGTAGGCCGACTGAAATTTTTTTGTAATTGCAGTGTCCCATTCATTAAACATGCAGATGGAATAGCTTTATTAAACACAAAACCGCAAATTGGGGAGCTTGGAGGTCGGCATAGACAAATCCTGAAGTGCTCACTATTTTAAATAAAATGGTTTAGGGGATGATTCAGCCATTATGTAAACCATTTAAAACACGAGGGAAACATCGTATCACACGAAGAAAAATAGCAATAAAAGAACAGAGAGGAACTAGAAAGGCTACTGGTTGTCACTTAATGCGTGAGTGCACATTATTCGGAGATTAAGATTGATTAATTTGGTTTATTTATGGACGCTCTCTAACATCTCAGGTCCCATTCAAATTAGGCCGTGAAACAGCCGACAAATTTTGCTCAGAGACCTCTTTCTTTCAGGCTTGAGGTTCCTTTTCGTACTGTAAATGTACGACACGGAACCTACGGCTTTACTTCCCTTCCGAAGATAGTTATACTTAGAATTTTTACGCCCGAAAAAAGCTATCGATCCTGGCCGGGTTTGAGCCCGCGATCTTGGATTTAGGAGGTAAATATGGTTACCACTAAACCATCAGGATCGACCTGAGTTTAATACAAAGTATACAGAAGAAATGTGTGATATTATAAAAATGATGATAAAACAGTTTATAAAAGAAATGGATCTATAGACAAAAGAATAACTGGCTAAGCAAAAAGAGAAAGTAATATAGTTATAATACGAAGAAATAGGGGCAGAGCAGGATCACAAAAAGTTTGATTATAGAATGTTTAAGTCCATAAGAGAAGATTAAAGGGATAGAGTGTAACTCCTAAGGAATATTGGAATGAATACTAAAAAAGTGTATTTAAAAAGGAAATGACTGATAGCATTAAATCACGGAGGAATCAATCAAATGACAATATAAAAATGAAAGAAATAGAAGAGGAAATGATAAAAGTAAAGAACGGGAGGGATGGATGCATAAATAATATAAACAGAGAATTATTAAAATACGGTGGACCAAAATTGCTAAAACATCTTGTTCTGTTGCTTTATAATACCAGGCAAACGATTCTGTACCAAAAGACTGCGTAACTTCAACAATTATACTTTTTATAAAAATTATTCCAAAGATAGCTGTGAAAATTATAGAGCACTCCTGTATACAGCTTCAAAGTTATGTACAATAATGGAAAACTGAGTAAAGTTGTGCAATAAAATTTGGAAGAAAAACGATGTGGGTTTTGCAAAAGATCGCTATACAATAGCTGCTACTTCCGTTTCAAAACAAATGACTTCAAAGAGAAAAGAATACAATTTATAGCCGTTAATTCTATCCATAGATTACCAGAAAGCTTATGACCAAGTTAATAGAGTCAAATTATTTACTGTATTAGAAAGTTGGA
Organism: Metallyticus violacea; assembly: GCA_030762175.1. Taxonomy (NCBI): domain Eukaryota; kingdom Metazoa; phylum Arthropoda; class Insecta; order Mantodea; family Metallyticidae; genus Metallyticus; species Metallyticus violacea. The sequence goes on from CM060833.1 coordinate 123,208,831, forward strand.
CAAAGGTTTAATAAATGCATTAAATCTTTATATGAAGAAATTTATATAGCTATCAAATTACAATACAAAATAACCCACACATTTAGAATAAATTAGAACTCCACTAGCGCTATGGACTGTCTTAATGACTTTTAGTGAATATATATTGACCGAATCGCCAAATTTTGGAAATCTACAATTCCAGAAGAAGTCTAATAGTTCCTTGAAAATAATTAAGGGCATGTTTATTCGCTAACGGTAAGATATATTAGACGTGGGTGACAATCTACAAAGATCCTCTAAGATACTAACCAATTTGACTGAGTTCTACAATATGAAGTTTTCAACAAACAAAACCAAATAGTCGACATTTCAAGTAAAGTTTATCAGATGAATAAAATCATTGTAAATTATCAATTTAATATCCATGTAGAAGTTTCAAGCGTATGGTGTATGCCTCAGTAGTTTATATTTCAAATCTTCTAATTTTCCCTTCTCTAAACCCTTTTGGGAGTAAACACATTGTCTTGATGAAAAAGGTTTGTTCTTCTGCAAACCAGCTTTTTTCTCATAAATGATTTCAACCTAGTTTAAAAGACTCCTATAGTATTTTTGGTTATCGTTTCACCGATCTGAAGATAATGAAATTGTAAAAATTCTTTTAGAATCACCAGAGATTGATGTCATAACCTTCTTGCAAATGGAACCCACTTTGTCTTCTTTGCGATCAGCTATTGATTTTTGCCTGCTGTTTTGACTGTTGTTTCGTTCTGATGCGTGATGGTGGATGCAAATCCCTCTGTAGCTATAATTCACGTATAAATAAATATCTGTTTCTGTTAAAACGCTACAAATATTGTTGCGATATGTATATACAAATATAGCTTTCACCTCTGCGGCATCCATCTTGCCCAAAACTTTTTCATATGCAATTCTTCATGTTAACATAACCTACACCTTACTTTGAAGTGCCTGTAGTTTCAGCAAGTTCATACACTTTAATTCGCCCGCTATCATATCGTGTATTTTTTCGACGAATTCTGCTTTTGTATCTTTTGGCGTTCTTTATATAAGAGTGATATGGCCGTGTTTAAATTCAGCAGCTTTTTAACGGCTGGAAATGAAGAAGTGTCTCTATATATTTTATAAATTTGAAACCGCTCATCCACTCCACCTCAATAAAATAAATATTATTTACATTTTTGCACCCTATTACCATACTTGGCATTATAATTAAAATATAAATATTATTTATGTTTGTGTCATAAATTGTAACTACAACATGGAAAATGTAAGTAGAAACGTTCTTTGGTGTGTTTCCGTTTGTAGCAGCTGGACTTGTCCACTGCCTCATAAAACTTTTTCAAAGATATTATGACGATCACGCTTAGCCTAATTCTAAAGTTTAAAGGGACAGCCTTGCCGAAGGATTTAAACCGTCCAGGGGAGGAAGCGCTGAACCCTATCGGCTGGAGCTTCGTTAGCTTTTTAAACGCTCCAAAAATTATAATGTACTTCTTATGTACATTTAAATATAGCGAATGAAGTATTAGGTAGATTAAATTGAACCAGCCAATGAAAAAGTGTATTTGAACTTTTAAAGAAAGGCACGAGAATGCGCGTGGCTTTTCTGGCATCTCCTAACAAACGAATTTTAATTCGAATTTAATGCAGTTCTCAACTCCGTCTCATTCAGTTAAACACTCACTCAGTTTAAGAAATACATTTAGCCAAGCATTTTGTGTAATTCGCGCCGTGCAGTCAGTTAGCACTCAGCTTGTTGGAGCACTCTCAGTTTATGCAGTCATAGGCAAGCAGTTCTACTAAGTATCACTTATCCGTGGTCAAGTCGAGCACTTAGTATCGAAATGTACGCTTTCAGTCGACTTGTTCGCTTCAGTTCATTTCAGTGCAACTCAGTTAAGTGGTCCATATACTCTTCTGAAAATTTCGTGCGCGGCAAGTAAGTTTATACTCCAAATAGGCCTGTCCATCAAACGCGAAAACACCAAAAGACGCAATAGAATTTGGTCTTAATAAACTACGTAAATGTATAATGTCATATCGAGTGCTATTTACATCTTTGAATTCCCCTTCCGGTCTTGTTGATCTCCACTCAGCGAAATAGCGGAATCACCCAGAGACATTGTTGCCTCTGGAGCGTCGGCAGCAACAACGAGGCAGTCCATAATTAATCCAGAAACTACTTCATAAATTTTGCTCACCTACGTGGAGCCACCTATAATAGAATCAGTTCCCTTCAAACCGCTCCATAATTTGCCGCCCTACGTGGGGTCTACAACAACTAAAACTTTCACCCCCCCCCTTTAAACCGCTTCAATTTGGTATGCATTTTCTTTAGCGTTAAATCATATTTTACGAAAACGTTATCACTATGTTCAATTTTATCCATTTTATAGTCTACTCACAACACGTTTGTGTTAGATAGCTATATTAAATAAACTATTTGTATTAATTATTTGATATTTCAAATGAATGCTTAAGACAGCTATAAAAAGCAATTTCATTGCCAATCGCATGTACATATATAGTCAAGGCCAAGAAATTTTAGACTGTCCTTCTGCATACCTTCGTTGTTGGGTTTGTTTTTGTTTTATTACCTCATGGGTTAGTTGATCATAACTATATCATCGCTAAGATGCAAAACAAAAGAAACACTGCGTAGTCCGTTAGAGCTCGGTGCAAGAAGATGATAAACATCACTTTATCTCCGTTGACATTAAAAATGCATGTTTATTACATTTATTTACTGAATGGCTTAAATATAAATCATGTTAAGCTATTTAAATACAGGAAAAGTAGTTTAAATATTTGAAATCTGTCAAGTATATGCGTTCAAAATGTATATGAATGAACTCTCATCATAGTTCTCTATTCTATTATTATCGTGATATGCCGTATAGTAGTCAAGATTTAAACTGTAAATTAAATAAAAATATTCTATATTTCAAGAAAAATGCATTCTTTTTATATTTTTAAGGTCTTGTTATAAGATATAAATAATTAAGTACATATGTCAACAGTTGTTAAATGTGTAGATAAAATATAATGAAGAAAAAATATATAACATAAAATATTTAGCTTATTTATAAATTAAAGGTTTATATACATTAGAAAAAATGACGTCCTTCTAAAATATATCCTCATCGCTCGCACGGATTTTCGCGCCTCGGCCAAGGCTGCCTTTTTTCCCCACTCACAGTAGCCAGCTTGTCTGACAATCCTCGAACTTCCAAAAGTCGCCAGTCTACATTCGTTCGCAAAGGTGGAAAGACAACTGTCTTTAGAGCAAAACAAAATTGTGATTTTGTGATTTATAATAACAAATGTTATTATAAATACAAGTCAGATCGTCAGGTTTGCGAGGAAGTTCCTTGGGCAACTACCTCCTTCCAAAACTGAAATTCATAATCTTGTAAATTTTATACTACTGTTTAAGTGCTAAACAATAAACATACATCTAGACATACAGTTTTAACAGAAGACAAATTAGACGGAACCGGCGTAAAGTTTGAACAAAATTAGCACAAGTTAGGTTTCCAGTGTCTTCTGTACATACAACAACATGTTCAAACTCAAATTTTACAAGTGTACACAAGTCCATTGCCTACGACAAGGTGATCCCATAGTATGTGTGCACTGTGGTGAGTGGTTTCTTTCATCAGTGACTGAAGGGTTAAGCGACCCATAACTTGTGTTCTTTTCAAACGAGGCATATTTCCACCAAAATGGTCATGTAAACACTCGCAATACTCACTATTGGTTTTCAGAAAATCTTAACAAGAAACTATGCCCAAGAACCTCTCTTTATAACAGGAAAATTGGAGTTTGGTGGGCGATAAGCGCAAGATGCATAAGGCGCGGACGTCTGTGGCAAGTCCGGCTGCCGAGACGCAAAACCCTTGTGAATGGTAAGGACTTATTCTGGAAGCCCAGTATTCCCTTTCTAATTTTATTCAAGTTATAGTTGTGAAACTGCTGTAATTGTAATTTCAAAACAAACGGTAATCAATTAATTACTCATACGTCTACTATCGGAATAAATGCAGATATGCTGAAATGCAAGTGCCACACATTTACTTCGAAAGGAACTGCAGAATGACCTACTGATTACTTTCTCGAATGCTCTCGAGTCATGCACATTGTATTTTGTATACACTGAGAAAAATTGCAAGATATCATCGTTGCATATTTATACGGAGGAACTGTGCTAACAATAATGTCCTCTCTGCGGTTTCACCCTCAAACACTGGACGCTAAGTAGGGAGATTCGGAATTCTTTCCCAGCTCAACTTAACGTTTTAGTAGAAACTACACCATCAACCTCAGCTATACAACCTTCTAAACTGCATCTTTCATTATTCGCATGACTTCTTGAAGAGGCATGCCTGAAGCCTCTTCTTGATAACATTTGCAAACCAACCAAAATCACTTATAACTTATGAAACTGAATTGGGCGCTTAGTAATAGTTCAATGTCGACAAGGCTTTACTCACAAACACTGCAGGGTCAGAAAAAGTTATCCATCTGACTTCAATGTTTCGAAATGCTTAGTACATAAAGTCATAGCTTCATTCAGTTTGCGTACCTTGTAATCACATATTGTAGAGGCAGAATTGCAAGTAACTGCTGCTAATTTCACTGTATACCATAAGGAAATGTAAAAAAAGTCGTTGCCGAAATTAGTTTAATTTAATTACTTCCTAGAAATTATCTCTTATCTGTTGAAAAACATGAGCTAGGCAAGTAAATTCACTGGGTACATGTAAATATTTTTGTATATCAGTACGCAGGTGTCAATACAATTCCACATTTTACTAATGGTGTCATGATTAACAAATTCTGGAGCGTTTTGGCATAAATGGAAAATATTCGAAACAAGGCATTTTTGGCGACAACGAACTCCTGTTAATTTTTCTTTGTATGTAAAGAAGAGTAACATAAGAATGTACAAATGTAAACTTTTTGTAGCACGGTATAAAATGTGAAACGGGAATATTAAGGTGGAAGAGGATGATTAATTAGTTTAATTAATAGCCCTAAAATGGGAAGCCATTTGAAGAGGGAGTATTAAGGGGGATAAGGATTTATTGATTGGATAATCGAATTTATTTATGATTCGTTCAATTATGGAAGAAGCATATTGGTATTTGGAGTCCTATCTTGGTGATATGGGGTATGCGTCGGTTGAAGTACGGTTTGAGGGAAGTGAAAACCTCCAAAATTCCTCAGGCGATTCCTGGCTTCTTCCTCTTCTTCTTCTTCTTCTTCTTCTTCTTCTCCTCCTCCTCCTCCTCCTCCTCTTACTACTCTCCGTCCCCCTCCTTTCTCCTCTCCGCTTCTTCTTGTTACTAAGAGATGAATCTCTCTGCAGTTCAGGTTATTATGAGACTTACAACTGACTTTGCTTTTTGGGAAAAAGAATTGGAAGGGTTGTCTCTATTAAAAGACAGTGTGTCGAAAATCCAGTATATAGTTTTTATTAAAGCATGTTGAATCATCAGGGTCCAAAGAGCACAACTATTCGTCGCAGGAAGAAACCTTGAGTCTGTGACAGACGCAATTAAGCTGAGTCGCTGAGGGGAGAACCTGAAACACTATATTGCCTAGGTACAGAAAGCGTTAATGCACTAATCACGAATGGGAGACACTACTGCAAATGTTTATGTTCATATAAAGCGATTGCGTTATTAAAACTGGCGTTAAACACTATTAAAAAATACGGAGCGATAACACTGTTTTCGACGAAACACACAACTCGAAGACTCCGTAACTCCCTAAAAACTTGTGTCAAAACTCTCTCAAAACTTGTTACCCCTCCTCTTTTAAAGCTTATTTATCACTATTCCAGGTTTCGTCAGTTTTATGTAAAAGCTAGTCCGTCGGTCTGGCGTCTTAGATATCTTTCGTCTTGTCAATTTTACATGTTATAATTGCAATTCTTTGCCTCTCATTGGTTCCGCGATTAGGTGCAATTAGCGCGATCCTTATCATAGGTGGTTTTAATCTGCAAAATAACAGAAATACTTTTGTAGTGGGAATTTGAGTCCAGGTTCCTGACCTAGATAGACTCAATAAATCCCGCATTGCTTTCACCTAAAATAAGAAAGACTGAGAATCATTGTTAACTCTGCCTTAAGAAAAACGTTGAAATCTGTCGGTGAAAGTCAAGGTTTCTTAGCGATACAATACATAACGGTCGTGAAGGGTAACGTAGCCTTCATGGAAATCTGTCGAAGGTTTTATGGTTTTAGGGTGAACATATATTCATAAAAACCCTCTTCGATATTTCTCTGCAAAGCAATTTCCAGACTTACTCAAGCAAGAAAACTACATAAATGCACACTAAATATGGTTGCACCAAATACTCTGTACTTATAATAATCAAACCTAAGTATTTGAATTATTAGAGCCGGCGAATCTATATATGACAGTTGTTATATTAGCTTAGTTTAAACATGATAAATTATAATTGCCTTGGGACTTAGGAGTCGGGGAATTCTCAGTTCCAAATGTCAAAGCTCAAAGGTCTCTTTGGGCTTGTAGGAGGATATTGATACAAGGTAGGGCTTTAAGCCTAAAGCGGCTTGTTGGCTGAACATCTCTGTTGTGTATACTTCCTTGGTATGGTGGCCGGACTCTGAGATGGGGACCGTGATCACCAAGCTATGCTCTCTTATCCACTCCCTTCTTTGTAGGCGCTTTTGTGTCTTCCATCTTTGCAATTCTACACCCAAGAGCTGGCGAGGGCTGGAGCGTATCGCACCTGGATGGTGGAAGAATGGTCATTTCTGAATTCGCATGTGGTCATTTCTCCATATTAACCAGGCTTAAAGAAACCATTCCTGAAGCTAGGATGACTGGAAACCTGAAGAGTGACAGAGTTCTTGCTTTCACGTACAGCAAAAATTTCCACTACTTTTGCCTGCCAAGGACTCCGAAGACTAGGACCTATCAAGAATGGGATCGCTATTGGGTCCTTTTATTTAATGCCGTTTTTACTCTGAGGCATTACAGGCGACTGATGATACATGAGATGAAATGATAAACTGGGAAAGGATTTTGTTTTAAAGGAAGGAAGCGTTCCAGGCCTAAGTTTAGGGTACCTCTTCGACATTTACCATGTATGAGGACTTAGGAAAACCTGGAAAGAAAAACCCTCAGTCAGGAAGGACGGTCTTGGTGGGATTCGAACCCCAGACCTCTGCGCCTTAATGACCTCGGCCACAGTGGTTGCTTTGGTTCACATTTGGCTCTTTGATGACGTTGGGGGTCGACGCTGGTGTCTAGGGATCTTCTACAATATTCTCATTTTTGGCAGACATGCTACAATTATTCAAGTAGAGGTGCACGCCATTGTTGTTATTATTATTATTATTATTATTATTATTATTATTATATTACTTATTTGTGTTCATAGCACCATGAAAAGAAGATCTGTTGTGCCAGATAGGATGATATATGATAATTTGTTCGAGTGAGTTCAAAGGACTTCCTGGTCTAAATTTTCCAGGCACTTATCTCCACAATTGAAGAAAACCAGTTTGAAAACTGTCAGTTAGAAAACTAATCTACCAGGAGTGAATCGCTACGCTAGTGGCCTGATGTGTATGCCATTTTGGACTGTACATTTTACATTTTAGAACATTTTTCTGGTTTCCTACTCTATGCCCTTATAGCTAGGCTGCAAGAAAAGTTTCGAAAGCAGTAAAAACAACGTGGAAGTTAGTTTGGCAATACCAGAGAACATTGGATAGCTTTTGTTTCCGAAACTCTGTTACCCTTATGTGGATACCAGGTCACTCGGGCATAAAGGAGAATGAATTAGCTGGTAAATTTATTAGAAACGATGCAATGGGCTCTTTTATTGGGCTGAAAACTTATGAAGCACATTTTCAAGAAGTAAAGTTACTCAATGGACCCACAGTCAACATCTAGTGCTATGGGATAGTCAGGCCGGGGGAAGGCAACTCAAGAGCTTATTGCAGGAGCTAATTCTGGTATAAGGAGACATAATGTCTTCAAGTCGAAAGCGAATGCTAAGGTTTGGCAGACATCCGCACTTCATGGGAACCTTTCAGTACATAAATTACAGGAAATATGAACAGTGTCTGGAAACCTCTTCACACATATTATGAAAATGTGCAGTTTTTGCACAAGTTAGGTAATAAACTGTGGAATCCCTCTTTTCAGACCTATAGGCTATTAGAACAGTCAATATCAAGGACATAGTAACCTTCCTAGGGACTGTGGATATTGAATAGGCCAGCACTTATATTAGAACACAATGAATCACTTAAAGGCCCATGAAGTGCGGGGCCCAACTTTTACATACACACGCGGTATGAAATATGTAATATATCAAAATATAATGTTATAATAATATTAAATAATGTAAAGGTGTGTAGTGTTGTGTGAAATATGTAATATTGTGGCAAATAGAAGCATAATAATACATAGACAATGCTACAAAGTATTGGGTATGTGGTATCAGAGCATTATCAATGCATTATTGCGAGGTATTGTTTAGCTAAGACGGCTGAAGAGGGAAAATCAGAGTCCACCTAATAGCATGTAAGCAAAGGTCAAAGAGAGGAGATATCTTGGCCTGAGTTAGTGTGAAGAGAGTAGTGCGTGAAGCAACATATATAATCGACGCATTCGCTCCCGGGAAAAGCTAGGAACAAAGAGTAGAAAAGTAATCATGTAAATGGTACTTTAAACTGTGGTGATACACTGTTGTAAACTAATAAATGTTTTACAAGATATCTTAAACATCAATATGTGTTTTTGTTGAATGTGGTCCCAAAAGTTCCTTTAATGCTTTAGAGTATTTTAGATTTACTTGAACAGGAACTTCTAGTCGCACGACCCCCGCACAGATTGAGATGTAAATTTTACAAGATTTAAAATTGACCTGGGGGTGCGAAAATATTGCCCCAAATATTTGGAAATTGAAAAATAAAATTTAAGGAAATTTTTCTTCTACTTTTATATCTCGTGAAACTCTCCTTGTCTTTGTGCATAAATATGTAATTACTAAGCAAGAAACCTCTGCTTTCATTTACACGAGTTTGCCGAAGATTCAACCATAATATAGGTGACTCTGAACGTTGCAAAGCGATCCAAGGTAAACACTACACTACAGGTTACCAATGGACTCCCTTACTTTCGGCGCTTTGCTTCAACCAGACTGTACAGAATCCGGTTGTAACCCCCTTCCTCTGCCGTCATTAGCAATGCTTTGATCAACCATATGCTGATATCTTATTTACGAAGGAATTATTTAATCTCTTGTTATTACATAAAATCCAGGATTTAGTTGTAACTAAGAATATCTAAATAGTGAATTCGCGTAACTATAAATTTCCACGTTTCCATTATGAGTGGACGTTATTTCACTGTGAATTAGGACACGTCACTTACTCCTTCTGCCAGCTGCCAAGAATACATTTGCACTATAAACACACATTATGCTATCATGGTTATTCTGGTATATATATATATATGTATATATATCTGATTTGTATTAACTTTTCTCATGAGCATATTTTATACTTTAGGTAATCCAAAAAATCCGTTACTGTAAGCAGCATATGATAGGATGATAGCGAAAAGTTGCTGATAGCGGCCGAAAAATAATTAGTTCATTGCAGATATGTCAAACAAGACACTTTTTTTTTTCTAATGCAAGTCATTTTCTTCCAGCTCCTCCCAATCTATTTTTTAGAAGTAGTATTTTCTGTGACAGGGTGATATCAGAGTTGATCGTCATGCAGTTACAAACACAAACATAATAATCAGTTAACAAACGCTTTTTTGCAGTTGCACAGAGACATTCTCAGACCTTTTGCTACATTCCGGTGAACACATTGATCAATTAGTGCAAAAGCACATTACGCATGTCCGAATTCTCCTTGAAATAGCTGCTTGGTTGTATTTATTCTTTAGTCAAGAACAAATGTCTGGCAGTTCCAGCGCTTCAGGATCTGGAATAGCATTCATTTTTAAATAATGACTAAAAGCTGAAAATTTAAGTTGTTAATTGTTCATCCGCTGTAATGAAGAGTCTGCTTTGTAACGAAAGCGTGGTATTATGAGGAATCGTAACGTTGACATGATAATGTGTAAGAGCACGCTGTATTCCTAGTTAGTGAAATATATTGTATAAATCCAAACATAATAAGACGTAGATGTAATAAATATTAAGGGTGACGCCTTGCCACACTGTGCATCCCAGAGATGAAGTGACCTGAAAGGGTCCTCAGAGAAACACTTGCATAAACAAAAAGCAACCATCTTTTCCACTCACTTAAAATATTATGTCTACGCGTGCATGTTATAGATAGACAGAATTATTGTGCTGATGAAGTATTGTTTAGTGTTAAGCTTATCAAACCCAAACCATGCACTCTTAGAACTTATGATGTCAGGACTCGGTGACTATTGACCTCATGGTGGTGGGAAGTATTTAACAATAACTCTTATATCTAGACTAGGTGACTATTACCCCTCCTTGGGCATAACATTTGTAAAAAAGTCCCTGAATTTAGTAAGAAACGGGAGAGAAGCCTTGGTGCGTGCAGGATCCACGTCCAACTGTATAAGAAAACCCTTAACAGAGTTGGCTGAGTTATTCAGTATTCGTCTGGAAACACCTCGTTTTTCCTGGAGGAGTCGACCTAGTTCGATTCCCCGAAGTGACGCCTATTATCCCAATATAATATACCTTCTCGTCTTAGCCATCGAGTGTGAATAGGGAAATTGTAGCACCGCATTAAACAGAAGAAGTTTTAAGTCAAGTTGTAAACCAAGTTGTAAGTCAGTCGACGGACATCAGAGTTTGGGCTTCGTTTAATAACATCCTGGTCGCATCTAGGCCGGCGTTATTACGCCGCTAAGCAATGAGTGGTTACTAGGTAACTGAAACTAGCTTTTTCTACTCCTTTAAAATGTTTCTATGTGTTGAGTCTGTAACGATCAGTTTAAGAGTAGCAGATTCGTGCCCACAGGGCTCTCACCAGATTCCGACGCTTGCACAAGTAAGGTCACTTCAGTTTCGTTTTACGACCGAGCACTTTACGACGGCTCTCTCTCTTGGGTTGCAGTTATGTTGCGGTTCAACTTGTTTACATATCTGACTCCTTACTTGCCAAATGGCTAACACAGAACGTAATATAAACAGAGAACAGCGCGGCTAGTTCTGTAATCCTACTCTAACGTTACCACCCTTGCTGAAATGTCGGTCACACATCTTTTTTAATGCAAGTGGTACACGCATTCATTAGCGAAACTTTAAAATTGTGTGAATCTTAGCATTGAAATTAAAATCCAAGCACTCGTACCTACCTATATACTCTTCTGAATTATAGAACAGTAAAACATTTAAAGAATGACTAATATTTTTACAAAGTGTGATATTCTACTCTTAAATTTCTAAACTCTATAGTAAAGTATTCCCCCAAGCAATATTTGCATAAAATGTAAACATTTGTAGCTATATTTAAATATTATTTTAAGAAATTTATTTTACACCATTATGACCAATCTATCTGTTGTTTTATACGCAGATGATTAATTTATACTGTAACAACGGTAGGTTTTAAAGCATTGTTAACATTACATTTATACTTCACTTAAACTAATTTCTTTAATAATATCCGAGTTTCAGGTATAAAACTTGTTTCCAAACGTGGCGTAGAAAGCGGCGCTCATACTTCAATTCCGCTTCCGAAAATCTGAAAGCAGAAATTATTGTCCTTCCTTAGTTAAACAGGCATTATATCAAGAAAGCCCATTCTATCTGACAAGTACGTTTGGCCAATGTAATGTTTTTTTTTTTTATTCCATTACTGATGTTTTTCTTTATAGTCCAAAACTTCGAATGTTTTTAAATTTAGGAAGCGATTTTGATAGCGAACGTTCAAAAGTTGTACAAATTTCGTTTGTTATTTTCCCTGTTAAAAATCTTAACTTATGTTTTTTTGCTTTGCACTGAACTAGTAGATTTAAATTTGTACAAATTATGATAAATTAAATTTCATAGGCATAAGACGAACTGTTTCGTATTTAAATTGTTTTCTCACACGAAAACGCTTTACTCAAGTAACTCCATCTTTATGAATGCATGCATACTGCCGTGAGACCGGCAGGAATAGGTTGAGAAAGCAATATTCAAAGGCATGACAAAAGGGAGAGTGTAATTGAAGTGCAAATGTTCGGTAGTTCAGGTGGTATGATGTCTGACTTCATATTAGATATTCCAGGGTTCGATCTAAGGCATCAGCATTCCGTCGTATTCAGAATTGGATATGATTATCAGTCCTACTATTTTTGGAGTTTATGTTGTGTAAATTTAATATGTGGGAAGGAGGTTAGAGGCCACCGGAGCATTGTGCTGGCACACTGTCTCCGTCTAGTGCCGTAAGGCTGTACGTGCGTGATGTTTTACCAAGAAGCCCACCCTAATGCTGCTAGTTCCGGGATTCTTATACCTATATAGCTAATTTTCCATGTGTAAATATGCGACCGATAATTCCTTATAATACCGAGAAAATCTCTGTTAGAGACCCAAAACTATTGTTTATAACAAGTTCAGAGGCCTAACGAGTAAATCATCATGTATATAAACAAACATGGGAGTATTATTAACAAAATTAAACTAGCACGGTATTTAATATATTTCTCTGTGTATAACTCAGTGATATATCTTAAAGTAGTGAAAAATTACACTTCTGCTTCTGCGGCAGGAGACCTATGCAGGGAAAGAAAGAATCTAATTATCTCCATTAAGAGAGAACCAAACATATTCGTTACAATGCACACATTGGCAATGTTGCAGCGCCAAATTTTAGTGTTACAACAAATAACTGTGTCTAGTGTTTTTAAATAGACATATTATCTGACAATCTGCCAATACTATTTCTACACATAATGTATACAGTCCATACAATTCTCAGAAAGGCTTCATTGATTATTAAGCAGAATAAATATATTTTCTTTTTGTGGATTATGTTCCTGGCAGCACTTTGTTTAATTATTATGTAAATATGCGCATATGAGATTGCAGCTCAAATCTTGGATTTGAGGCTATGTTACTTTCATAATTGTTTCCTTGATGGGTGAATCTACGGAAGTATGCGCAGAATTGACCAGGGAAAGAAAGTCACATGAACGGATTAAGGATGAAGCTAAAAAGCTGTATTTAGTGAGCCAGGAAAGAAGATCCGATTGTCATTGTGTGAAGTTAAAATATTTTCAGAACATTAGTGAACATGAGATGAGTCGAATAGTTTCAAATTTCATCAAATTAGAATTTTAAAATGACCAGTCTCGCTTTGGCCCGTCGAGTTATATTATGCCCTCAAAGCACAGCAGCGAAGAATTGCAGTTTATTTATCGATGGCATTATACTCGTATTACGATGAGAAATGAAAAAGAAATCTTCGGAAACAAGTTATCAGCATAAACTTGGCATGACGTCTGAGGATGTTAAGAAATTTTGGCTGCTATGCAGAAACATGCTGTTGTTTATATCGGGACGCTAGGCAGAGTTCAGGATCAGCTACACAGGGTGGCTGATGCTAAGTCAACTTCGCGTCCAAGGTATAAAAGATCGTATCACTAGTTATAACGATCCTAGAGTGCCATCCATTACTCATAAATGAAGCAATGCGAGTCGCAAACCTCTAGTGTGACTCTGCGTTTGCCATTCCTAGCCTAGATTAATAGCTTGTCACCATTGTCTTAGGAAAAGTGAAAATGAAGCTACCATTATACTCATACAAAATAACGCTCTTATGAAATGGTGCATTACTATAAAACAATTTTGTGAATTTACAACGTAACTGCAAAAATAGTGCAGTCAATACAAACAGCTTTGAAGACCACGGGAATTGTCACTCCACGTGGTCATAGAAAACACCAGAAACTCTTAACAAAACTGATAATTGTGTACTCTCATTATAGTCTTAAAAATCATAAAACTGTATTTGCCAGTTGAAATGAACATAAGAAAATATGCATTTTATATTATAGTGTTACATTTACTAACAACAATGAAAAGTACTACAATACACAATGAATAATTCATTATAAGCTTTGGTGATTCAAGATTCGATACATATAGTTTCTGTAATGAATGTATGGTAAACAATGAAAAACGTGAGATATAAAAGAAATAAACAAAAATAAAAAATGCGTATCAGACTAAAATCTAGTTTAAATAAATTCATTTATAAAAAGGAATAATATTTTAAAGAAGCAGAGATATTCCATATATAAACAATGAACCTGATTGGAAATACGGAAAGGTAGCTGTAAAGCAGATATTCTGACGAACTTGCGAAACATATTTGAATACAAATATCACAACCAATGATGTTTAATATCATAAACAATTGTCATTTTTCTTTTCAGTATTCATGGGTTATGAAACTTTCACTCTATGTTTTATATTTACACACAGACCACAGGAAAGACTCAAGAATGAATGTAGGACTTCATTTTCAATCATATGAAGGAACAGGTGAAAACACTCACACGTTTCAGTGATTTGTACTGTATTTAGAATGCTGCACTATATTGTACACACAGTAAAACAGTGAAAAAGATCACTGTTGTATTTCCTCCAGTCTTTGGACACTCTTATCTTGAATGGATAGAAATATCTATCAATCAGAAGACTAGTAGAATTGCTAAAAGAATGGAATACAGTTAACATAATGCTACGGTAAAGCCTTTCCAGTTTTGTAGTTAGTACCCGTCGTTCCATTCCGGAACATGGGCGCCTTTCGTGAGGGAGTATCAATTAAAAATAAAAATATCAAGTATTTCCCGAGAAAGGACATAGGGATAGAAAATAATATCATCGCTTTCGATGTCATATGACAGAAAACTAAGGCATTTCCTGTGGTGAAATGACCAATAATTTTGTCCAAGAACCTCTTTTTTCAGGTATGAGTTCTTTAACATAACGTAAATCTACAACATAGGATCCAAGGTTGAAAGTTCTTTCGGAAAACTTGCATTGGAGGATTTTATTGTTTGTATATTCTGCGATTAATATTTTTTATTAAATGAACCTTAGCAAATGACAATTTGCTTCCGGAAGTTTTCAGTTATTTATTATAGTTGAATATCAGAAACGAATGATGATCCACAAATATAAATATTTTGGAGTAATAGTTGAAAGGATGGTGACATTAAAAAAAATAATTTTATTTTTGACTTCAGAACAGTTCAGTTTTTACGTATGCTTTATTAAAACTTTATATCTATATCTAAAGTAAAATATGATTATTTTATATTACCTGAAAAAATATTGTTTCAGAAATGTTGAAACACAAAAATGGTGAAGTTTAAAGGAGACAGTGCCAACCCTTAATAGTGTGAATTCACGTGCTCATCTTTATAGAGAGGTCTTCGTTTATTAAACTATTTTATTTAAATTTCTTATAGGTATTCATATTTTTTCTCTTGTAATTTGGAAATATGTATTTATTTTTACATTCTACTAATATGTTTCTTAACAAATAGCTATACAAGATACAGTTGTAAATAAAGTAAATATTAAATTTCAAGTTTTATAACATTTATGACACTTCAAAGTTAAAACTCAATATTAGCAATTTTGTGCTTTACTTGCAGCCCTGCAGCAGCATTTGCAAGGAACGATCTTGTTGAGTGCACCCTCAATGTTTTGGTTTATATCTCAGTAACCTAATGCACTGTTCATGAAATTGTATTGTGAAAGAATGCTAACACCCGTGAAATAAATGCAAACTAGAGGAACTGCGCGTACTAGAAAATTCTAAGATATTCGGTGCTATTTTATCAGCCATCTTACGTGGTATGAGGATACTATAAATGCAAAAGAATGACCCCCAGAGCATTTCTGCTTGTTCACATATTTTATTAATTGTTTATTAATACCAGGATGAAAGTATAATAACGTAACAGATGATAAAATATTTGTTTGTTTTTAATTATTTTTTGCAACTAAGCAGTGAAATAATTATACAAAATCATCTTTGTAAAAGAACTCTAAACACGTATTATGTCCTTTTTTAATAATCAAAGAGTTGCAGAGAAAAAGAATATAAATATTATTAACTAATCTATTTAATCTTAAGGGAATGGGCTAATGATGTAAACTGTTTTACAATGGGTATTTAATTTTAAAATATTAAAAAACCATTAGGTATATTTTCTTCACGTTCTTACATTATTTCCCGGAATTGTTATATTATGACCGAATTATATTTGGATTATTTTTATTAAACGTTTAATGATTTTTTAAAAAATAAAAGGCATGCAGAACGGGAAACATTTATATGTTCATTCTTTCTCAAAACTTATATTTAATATATCATTTAACTTCTTTGTTTATGAGTTCCTTATTGAATACAAGAAATATTGTAAATAAAAGTAAACATAGTTTTTAGTTTTACCTCTGCTACGTATGAATGCCTATTTAATAATAATAACAATACTACTAATAATAAAATAATAATAATAATAATAATAATAATAATAATAATAATAATACTCTTATTTCTTAGTAAGGATCTTAAAATTAATATTTTTTCAACCCTATACTGGCTATAGTGTCCGAAAAAATGCATTCTTTTTGGTACATTATTTTTAAAATGTTGTTCTCGACCTTTAAAAAATAACAATTTATTCGTCATATTATATTATAATGCCCACTTGTTACTGTGCGCATGTACTTTAGATTTTTTCCCGGTATATTCCAAAATATAATATATTCACCTATTTATTTCCCTTAAGGAATAATCACATTTAAACTATGTGCTTTCTTGAATAAGAGTTGGAAGTTGATCATATATGAATGTGGAAAGTGTTGCTTGAGTGCTATTTGGTTCAAAAGATTTAAACAACTCATCTATAGTCCTGTGGAAAATTATATGGTCAGTTTAAGCGTTTAAGCCTTCCGTTCATATGGAATACCAAGCATAACTACAGTAGAATTGTGGATAGAGGTATTAAAATAGCCAAACAGGGTGGAGAAAATATATAAATTTGGAAAGACAGACTAATTTAGCATGATAACTATAGGGGTGTGCATATATTTTACGGGACATTCTGTAACTACGACAAAAATCCTATTTGAACTGAAATGTATATATCACTTTTCATACCGGAAAACAATTTCCGTAAACTTTTAAAAACAAAAACTTTCCTTTTCATTCCATACGCTCAACAAATGGGAGCTGTTATGGAGTCTGCCCGAATGAAGGTATAAACATCTCAGTAGACTTGCTGCCCGAGGCATGGAATTTAGCGCGTTACATGTGACGTTGCTAAAAAGGATGGGATGATGCACTTATGTCCCGCGAGAAGCGTGTAGTAAACTTCACGAAGGAATCATGAAGGTTAAGTTTTAAAATTTTCATATTTTTCGTCATAGAACATTACAGACTAAATGATGAAATGAATGCAAATAAGCAGTGCATAAAAGATAACATTTAAAGAACTTTAACTTTACTAACAATAAAATATAAGTATATTAGCAGTAAGAAAATACTTTCTACATACTTTGTTTTTATATTTACACCTCATTTTATTTATTTTATGGAGTATAAAAAGCATTTCCCAATTTCCTTTACGTTTCCAACAGCGAGGATCTGTAGTATTAACATCTAAGAAATCAATGCATTATTAGATGTACCGGGTCTATAAGTTATCACATTCAGCCAAATGTTTAATTAATATTTTATAATCATTATCAGCCTTTTTAAGTACAGTGAAATTGATAACAAAGGACACAATTGGCTATTGAGTGACAATTGTTAGAAAAGACAGCCTTACTGAACTGAATAGAACTGTGTCTTGAAAACAGAATTACTTTTGGAGTTTTATTTTGAGCTCAGAGATTTTAATTAATACCTTTAATCGACGTAATGATGGCACATTCCTGGAATAAAAGCTTAAATCCCTTACAAGCCACGCAAAAACATCTTTAATTATGCATCTTTAATCCACTCGCAGTTACGGTGGCGCTATTAGACATTCGTAAGGCAACGAACTTACTGAAATAAGTTATTCATGGTGGAATGGTAATGTTTTATAAAATATGCAGGCTATATTCTATCATAACTAAATTATTTTGGAGGAGTCTTAAAATGTACTTAGAAAAAGTTCTTGCCCTTTGCTGGGATCAACATGTGAAAGATATAAATGCAAATTTGTGTAGGAAATATATAGAAAAAGAAACTTTTGGGTAAACGAGTTATCGAGAAAAGTATTGGTATACATAAACGTTGAAATATTTATATTCATAATTTCGATATTATAAAACTAGATGATAAGAGTAAAATAATAGATAATAAAACATTTAGGAAAAGAGGAATATTTCATATGTAACCGTTTGCATTAGTTATAAGCAGCCGCTTGTCTCATATAAAACAAAGGCAAACATCTCTTGACTTCTCAAATAAGTTGGATTTTGACGCGGTTTGTTATGCTACATGTTAATATAAGAATGGGCAACTCTTCAAATATAGCAATTTTATAACGTTAAATAGAGCTATTATTGTTATCTTTCATCACACTTTTCTCCCAATATTATGTTATATATTATTGTCAACAGTAGAGCAAAATGGTAGGCTTATCTATCTTTAACTTGTCAAACCCTGTTTGCGGTCCGTGAATACGTGCTATATCACTGTTGGTGACTGATATTGGGAAATTTAGTGAAGGTGGCAACTATATTCATGAACTAAGTAACTTCATCTGGCACAAAGCATGCAACTTATGATCAGTAACTTCCCGCAAACTGAAACCACCGGTTCTAATTACTGATGTGGTTAAATTATACAGAAACTTACAATAAAACGCTGTACCACTTGACAAAACTGCATGCATTGTGCAGTTAAATATTAATGTTGTTATCATGTGAAAGAGCTTTTGCCCATTTATATCAGGTCGAAATCCAAGAATGAAATGAAAGTATGTGCTGAAAAATATTTTACCTGCAAAGCACTTGTTTAAATGCGTAAACCTAATTAAAGTGTGGATATGCATATCAGTAAACTGTAAAGGAATACAGATAATATCATTCAATATACATATAATAGCTCAAAATTAATTATTGCAATGGTTCCAAATTTGTTCACAATAAGGTTGCTATTTGGTGTAGATTTTGGCGGTTAGGAGTAAATGAAACAAAAGATGCTTTGTGTTGAAAGAAACAAATTTACGGCATATTAGTTTAAGTTAGTATTACATGCAAACTCTTTCAATTTGTTTATTTATGTTAATGTTGACTTACGTTACATTACTTCAATAACTATACAAATATATGGCCAAGTTTAGATAGTAAAAATATACTATTTAGAAATCGTAGTGATGTGATAATTTGTTGATCACACTCTGGAGTTCTGACTAAAACGACAAAGGCTGGAGATGCAATACCTTTACAAGCCACATATTGGATTTCGGAGGATCATATTGTAAGGTAATGAGAATAGGTAAGAGGTAGGAGAAAGCAAAATGAGATGGAGAAAGCAAAAAAACATTCCTAGTACCACAATTTCCACATTCAGCCTATAGATTAAGGCAAGCATTATCATTTTGTCAATTTATTATAGGACCACTTAAGTCCCTTATGATTTCTCGTTAATATGATAATGCATAATTCTCTCTAGTTTAAAAATGTTATCCCAATAAGAAGGTACCATTAATATTTTACAGAACTTGGCATAGAAAATATAGATTTCTAAAATTCTCATTTAATCAGAATACTGCGTGTGATAAATTAGCAAATTCATTGGTATCAATCAGTGCTGCGAAAACTGTTCATTAATATTAACACTTGTTTAGAGATTTTCAAAGAGGTGTAGATATCTCACCCGATAAACCCTAGTGTGTTTATTAAATGTTTATAAGTATCATTAATGAAATTATGTTATCCGGTGCTTTAGAAATATTTTCTAATGGTGATGGAACCTTTATACATAAACTTCTAGCTGTATATCGAAAGAAGGTCTTGAAACAATGATTACCCAAATAATTTAGACATTTTAATAAGAGACATTTCATTCATAAGTTAAAGAAATATCGGGCTCTATAAAGCATATTTTGTTTAGTTTATGTAATGAGTAAGTTGTGGGGCAAAACCGAAAATATTTTTATTGAACCTATTGAACATTCAATTACTTTAGGTTTTTTTATTTTAAGCATTTTACTAATAGTAATTTATAGAATTGATAAAATAACAAATGAATATAAATTAACAACATTCAATAAGTTTAAAAATAAGGAAAAAGATCAATAAGGCGACTTTAAATGTAAAATAAACATGAACTTAAAGTTTAGAAATGCCAGAAACCAAGGTAAGCAAAAGTAAACAAAGGGAAAGATAATACAGAAATACAGAGAGAAGAGTCCTAGAGAAGCAAAAGATGGCGTTGTTTGGCAAGTTAGCACCCGACGGGGCAACGGTTACCTGATCATCACGCAACGTCCAGTCAAAGAAGAAGAAGATTTACTTTAATAGGACGTTAATTTATATATTCTTACATGCCACACCCGAGCAGCATTGTTTTACAGAATTTTCTATCCCTTAGCACACCAGTTAAAATGTGCGTCATTTTCTTAGAGGTAGGTGCCATGGAACATGCACAACTGCGCTGTGCTGAACAGCAAAGCACAGTTGTTTAGAAATTCTATAAATTTCCTAGTTTCATTCTTATAAATGTTTGAACTATTTGATTACGTTTATTATGACAATTTCTTAAATTTTAATATGTTCTGTTTCTAAATATGGGACATTATTTGGATTTGGTCTTCAGATATTACAGGGCCCAAATAAAACTATTCAGATGCTACAGTTTATGGAAACAATAAAAAAATGCAAACGCAAAAGTTGGAAGCAAATATAAATATGTGAAAATCACCACCCTATCAAATTGTTATACACTTTTTCGTATCATAAAGACGACATCATCTTTTAAAAATAAAAGTTAACCAAATACTTCTGAAATATTCAATGACGGACTCATTGGACGATCTAGAAAACGGTGGAGGGATCAGATCTAGTATTTGTAGCTATATCTTTTAAACATATATTTTGTGATGACAAATCAATCAAATTGTTATACACTTTTTCGTATCATAAAGACGACATCATCTTTTAAAAATAAAAGTTAACCAAATACTTCTGAAATATTCAATGACGGACTCATTGGACAATCTAGAAAACGGTGGAGGGATCAGATCTAGTATTTGTAGCTATATCTTTTAAACATATATTTTGTGATGACAATAAGGAAATACACTTATTTATTCTGAAATTATGCACTTATTACTTATCTAGTATTTATGTATTTAGCAATATATACACAATAAGGCATTTATAGTGTCGCGGTCATGTTACTCCGAAACGAAGGGGGGGAAAAATCTTCAGATAAAATTTGAAGTATTCCTAAGAGGACGAAAGATAGTGACCTTAGCTTGACCTTGAAATGTCAATCTCGCATTCGTTTCAACTCCATTTTTTTAAATGGAATGGTGTAATTCCTTCTTTTTTTACGGGAATGGAAAGAGTATTCCATTTTCAGTATAAAGTTATAGTACATCTATCAGCTAGGGATGATGAATGATGATATATTCTAAAAATAAGACAGCAAATATTATTCACTTACTTTCACTTCTCTCTCTTTTGTTTTATTGTTGCTATGAAGGAAACTCATTTGTTTATTAGTAGATGCTAATTTGTTGACTTCAGTACACAAATGAGTGCTCATCATAGCCAATCCAAACCTAAAAGGATATTATTTTCAGTCGGTTCCACTTCGTTTTCAATTATGAATGTTCGATACACGATCAATGAGAGGATCGATATACTTTACATTTATGGTGAAGCTCATAAGAACGCTAGAGCAGCTTGAAACTTATACAGTGATCGATATCCTGAAAGGAGGCAGCCAACTGTTAGAAATGTTCAACGACTTGTGAACGTATCCGAAACGGGAGGTGTCGCATCAAGAAAACACCATCAAATGAGGGAGGAGTGCTACTGAGAAAATTTGGAAATCGCTGTATTAGCTGCAGTTGCCGCTAATGCTCACGCAAGTACCCGTCAGTTGGAACATGATTTGGGAATGTACTTCCATGTCACAAATGCCATCCATGTCACATTAGCCTATACCAAGCCCTTCATGGGGATGATTTTCAAAAACGTATTGAATTTTGCCAATGGGCTTTACTACAAATTCAAAACTGTAACTTTTCCAACATTTTATTTTCTGATGAGGTGACATTCACCAATCATGCACAAGTGAACCGACATAACATGCATTATTGGACCGTGGAAAATCCAAAATGGTTACGGGAAGTAGACATCAGCGGCAATGGAGCGTGAACGTTTGTGTGGTATTTTGGAATTACGTATAATTGGGGCATACTTCATTGAAAGTAAACTTAATGGGCTGAAATACAGAACTTTTTGGACCCAAAATTTCCAGTGTTGCTTGAATATGTGCCCCTTGTGGACCGGACTACAATATGGTATCGACACGATGGTTGTTCATCTCATTACTCAGTTATAGCTCGAGAAATATTAAACAGAGAGTGTACTGATCCATGGATAGGTCGCAGAGGACCTACCCATTGACCTGCCCGTTCCCCTAATCTCACTTCTCCAGACTTGTTTATAAGGATACATTAAAGATAAAGTTTATGAAAATTAGGAGTGTCAACACGTTTGGAATGTTTGTGCAAGAACCAGCGATGAAATTTTGAGACATGTACATCGATCTTTTGAAGCAAGATTTCGGAAATGTATCGAAGTTAATAGTCATACTTTCCAGCATTTACTGAATTGAACTTGCTTGTAATGTGAACATGGCATTGTTTCTATTTAAGGTTATAACTGCACTATACTGCACTGCACTGTACGTGAATGGGTGCCAGTAAAGTGAAAGTGAGCGAAAAACATTTGCTGTCTTATTTGTCCAATATCGCATCATATGTCACCCCTAGCTGAAATACTGAAAATTAAATGTTATTTCCATTCCCGAGGAGAAAATACACTTTCACTTGAAAAAACCAATTTTACCTTGAAATGAGAATGGAATTTCAAGGGCGAGTTAAGGTCGCTATCTTATGTCCCCCTAGTAGCACTTCAAATTTTGTCTGAAGCATTTTTTGATTATCCTCTTCGTTTCGGAGTAAAATGGTCCAGACACTATAAATGCCTTATCCTGTATGTAATCTCTCCATAACCGTTGCATAATAATTTTAAATAACCTTTACTACCTATTCATCTTATACTTCTCCAAAGTAATTTAATTAATGAGCACGGTATGAATAAAAATACGTTTGCTTCATATTTATATTTCATCTAGGTACTGAAAACAAGAAGTGTATTAAATTAAGCTTTGGAAGTAAGAAGTAAAATATCACTCAATTAAATGAGATAAAAAGCATTAATCATTAACGTCCAGACATATGAAGCAGTATGAAGTCTATTGCTCGTATTGCTTCTTCCAATGCACTGCACAGAACCTGCAGCAAGGTCGCCTTGTCTGCAACCATAGTTTGCAACATCACGGACATAGGACTACTGCATCAAACAAGGGTTGCTTTGGTGGGAGGCGAATAGTACATGGCCAACCACCGAAAACCAGAGACGTGTATACTCCCTGATTATTTCATTTGCCAGCTCCTTAGGTGGTTCTACAACACCCAGTGTACAACTGGCGTCGAATCTGGTCCAACATTCGACTTCTGCACTCAACACTTACCAACGGAGTGTGTGTGCCGTGAACAATATCTTCCCTACCAATGAGCGCCTACGTCGTATTGGTATAAAGATATATCCCAAATGTGATAATTGTGGCCTTCAAGATACCTGCTTCATTATTTAGAATGTGGTGCTGCTTCATCAGTATGGCGTAGGGTGCAGGTCAAGATCCTTTAGATCCTGAATGTTTCTGAGAAACATTTTGAACCCCAATATTTGACATTTCCAGTATTTAGTTGTTCCTCAGTAGCTCAACGAATGGCAGTGTTGCGGTATACTAATGAAGATTCAAATTAAACAAAATCTTGTTTAAAAAAAATTACACACCCACGTTGATTTCTAATATTGTAATATTCAAAAAGTGGGTGGTAATATATCTAAAACCGGTTGAAAGACATGCACAGTATGTTTTTGATGTTCAAAAACATTCAAATTGTAATTTGTGTTGTATGTAATTCCATATTAATAAAAAAATATTCTAAACACTCAATAAAGGTGCTCAAATTGGGGTAAGAATATTAGTGTGTATTTTTATGTATACAGTGCATGTTTATTATTCGAATTAACCAAACTGTAAATTTTGAATTTCCTTCACTCAGTAATTTCTAACTGAGCTCTTGCATTACGCACTGACTAAGCACTCGCCTCATTAAAGAAAATACATTTCGTACGTAATGTATCTAATAGTACGTATCATTATTTAATGTGACATTCTTCCAGCTAGAAATAATATTGTTCCAGATGATAATATTATCTCAATGGATAATATTATCTTGATGGATATTAGACCAAGGCGTCTATTTCGTCACCTTCAGTTCCAAAGACACCATTTGGTTTTCCTTAAGTAGGTACTACATAAGTAGTAATACTACTTTCTTAGTTTTTTTATTATTGATTTAAATTCCATAATAAGATTCAAACCAATATTTTTCAACTTTCTCGCCTTCCATTTTAAATGCTGCTCTTATAGAAAAATTGCATTTCCTGCATAGAACTATACAGCGAGATCTCATAGATCCTCATTGTCCTTATTAATGAAAACAAATTTTACTAACTTATTATAGGAAGATACCTTAATCATAATGAATCGCAAATGGAATGGCACTGAAATTATAAATTTAAAATAATGTCTGTGAAATCACTTTTTATTGAATGTTTCAAACGAATTTCATACTATAGAGTGCATATAATAACCTGTAATGCTTTGCGGCATTCTTATTGTACATTATACTCAGAGTGTATAAGGCATGAAAACGATTTAATAATAAATGCGAATATTTGTACATAAGGCTGTATTTCTGTTACAAATGAAAGTGAAGGATTATTTAGCATTTGAAGAGTACAGGAGAAAACCCTAATAAGTCCAAAATTAACGACATTTTTTCTTTTTATGTCATTCAGTAGTTCAGGTAGTATAGTTATATATCATTTAAACGTACAACAATCTGATACGTCTATAGAATACAATGAAAAAATAATGGTTTACAGTTTCCTATCCTGTAATGATGAATTTCTTGCATTTGTTTTATACCCATTGTTTTGATTAACTACATTGTTGACAATGATGTCTTTGAAAATGGACTTTCAAAGCTGTTTTTTATATTTTTTCAGATGCAAAAGTAATTCATAAACTAATCTAACATCATTATTATTTATTTACGTTCTAAAATATTTCGTAAAACATGCAGATATAAAAAAACAATGTTATACCATTACAGCATAATTGTTTTAAGAACTTATCTCAATTATTAGAACGTTTCCTTAGTAAAATGTATATTGACTCTAAAAACCGAAAAATTAGTGCTTACTTCGGTAACCTACGTAGCTTCATAAGTTATATTTGTTCTTGCTTTACTATGCTGTTTTAAAACAGAATAAAATTGATAATTCAAGACAAGAAAGTATGATTAACTTTGAACTTTTAATTTTGCTCTTCTGCACAATTGGTAAAATGTACCTTAACAGCTTCTCACTCTGTACTCTTCATTTCATAATCAAGCCCCCAATCTCTTCCAATATGTGCCCTATCATTATCTCTGCACATTTCCTATCTGCCCACGGTTGCACGGAATGCACTTTACACAAGCTAAGGTAACGCAGTTTGTTCACGTTAGCTACCTTTCTCTGTAGACATATCTAGCAAACTCTTACACCAAAAATCTAATAGGAATAAGGTCCGGTGATGTTGCTACTCATAGCCAATTGCCTCGCTTCCATTGGTTTGAAAACTCTTGATGCAAGGAATCCCTCCTAGTTACAACGGAATGACTAAGGGCACCATTTTGTTGAACAATAAC
This sequence comes from Metallyticus violacea, assembly GCA_030762175.1. Classification (NCBI taxonomy): domain Eukaryota; kingdom Metazoa; phylum Arthropoda; class Insecta; order Mantodea; family Metallyticidae; genus Metallyticus; species Metallyticus violacea. The sequence continues at coordinate 123,234,898 of CM060833.1, forward strand.
ATGGTCTAATATATCGCTTTTTCCATTTGCGGCTGGAAAATTCGGTATGTTCAAATAACGGGTCCTATTGAATGTAACCTCTGCAAAAAATAATGGTTTATAAAACTTGATTGATTGATTGATTGATTGATTGATTGATTGATGTCGGAGTGTGTAACAATACACCTTGCCAATTAAGTCACAAGGACCTTTTTAATCGTAGTTACAGAAATATTGGTTTACAGAGCTATAGAACAATTCCCACAAGCTTAGGAATAAGATTTTTTAAAAGAATGTATTCTAATACAGATGTTCTTCGTTTTTCCAGAGTTTCACACTGTAATAAAAGTGCATTTCAGTCGTGTCAGACTTCCCATATATGACATGTGGAATGATGGCATTGTTCCATCGTACAAAGGAATTTCCATAATGGCCAAAGTCCAGTAATCATTCCAATAGCTTTCCTGGGCTGCTTTCAATCTCTGCGCGGTAGATACTTAGGTAAGGTACTGTCGTATATTTTAATGAGAATTTTATCTGGAAAGTTCTTCCATCTTATCTGATGTTCTTTATCGCTCTATTGTTTTCTTGCTAATGTAGCAAAAATGTAATCACTCTTAGTTTCTGCTTTTTTCAGTTTATTTGCCGCTTCATAATCTTCTAGGACCTTTAACCACATTCTAATTGATTCCTTGTGGAAAAGTTAACGAGAGCTTGAAGGCATTTCTATACAAGTTTGGAAATGACTTGATGAGATATGACTGCACTATGTGTAACATGATTGTTTGTGAAAATGAGTAACGTTGATTAACATAATTTCTCTTCTCACAGAAATTAAACCAGCTCATATTTACAACTGCTTTTGCCCGAGATACTGTGACAAATTTCCCAAGACTTTAGAAAATCTTTGTTTTTGAAGATAACATAAACTCCAAATACTAAAATTTCCACACTCTTGAGCCTAAACTCTAAATTTGTTGCACTTACGTCTGCCAAAATAGTTATTTAAATAATTAATAAAAATTATTTTAAGTAATTTGGTCTTTAAACAAGACCAGAACAGCCATAGATAGAATAGGTGATTTTTTTCTCATTCAGTCAGATCGTTCTCCAAATTTTATTGGGAATGGTTGTGTAAAATTGTGCTTTGTAAATAAAATAAAACTGAATTAAATCTTTTAAATTCGAAATAAAATATTAATTATCTATGTAGTTATGTTGGGTAGTATTGTAGCTATTATTGAACAGTGTTCAGTATTATGATTAGAGTCCTGCTTTTGATCCCTTTTGATACACGTTAAACGTTCCTCAGTTATAGAACCATCGCTTTGAACGGAAAGTATGGTTAATCAAAATTTTCAAGCTGCAATGAAGGCGCCTTCTCTTTACTACCTACAGGAAAACTGTGTTAGTTAGGTTCACCGATCAATACTCCATGCACTTTTACACTGTTACGCAGCGCTTGATGCTTCTCTGCATCCAAACGTAGGACTCTAGTTATGATAACTTTCTCTCTAATTTCTCTCTCCAGTATAAATTCTATGAACTGCCGCTTTGATATTTGCTTTAATTCATAGGTGTGTGGACAAAGTAAACCCTCAAATGTCTTTGTAGGCTCTTAAATCTGTTACGTGCAGTTATTTGTTGCGTCTTTTTCCACCACACGAAATTTCCTTATGTTACCCGTAGTCTCATCGACACAAAATATATATATATTGTGGCACATGTTTGATTTGAGGCCCCATGACTAACCAAGCATATGTTCACCATGAATATTATTCTCCATAATTCCCATCCACAAGTTGACTTTTGAGCTACCTTTTACGTATTTAATAAACTTCATATGAGGTTTGTCCGCTAGTTATGACGATTAACTCTTGTATTTAAAAAGAATGTTACTTCATTGCCGAATAATACCGTCATTTATCTCCACTACCTCCAACAAATTTGTTACATGTTTCGCAAGATCCTCTTCCGGAAGGTTGTATAACACTTGCAAGTGGTAAGAGCACCTTCTCAAAATTAATTGTAACGCCTTGAACGCTATTAATTTTATATGTCCAAGTACGCACCCATTTAGAACTTAGTTTAATTGCCGCACATATGAGCTGATGGAGTTTAACGTAGTCGAAATTTGTGAGCAACTGTGTCTGTCATTTTCTCACTTTAAATGAAGCTTTATTCTCTTTAAAAACCGCCATCTCAACTCGTTGTATGGAGCACGTGTTACAACGGCGACGCGTTCAGCAGCTATCAACGTTGTGCCTGGTAATCAAAACGAAAATTTCTAAGTTGGCTGTAACAGGAAATAGTTACTTATTTTATGGATACCCGGTATAATTTTGTTTCAATGGTGTTTCAACAGAACGTCCGCTTTGCCACAAATAGTGTTATTGGAGTAAAGTATTATAATTTCAAATTGTGTTCAACAAATCCAACTATAATTGAGTATTTTAAGTTAAGCGAAATTTAAATTACATCGCTTATTATTTTTGCAGAGGAAAACTTTCCCTTTTTCAAGTCTCTAACATGTTTTTTGCTTAGACAGGTTTCTCATAAACGTATGATTTTGAATCTTGAAATTCAAGAGCGCATATGTCTTGGAGTTCATATATTAAATTTTGTTGTAGCGATGGGTTATTTCCGTTAAACATAATCTCTTCAGGGTGTGTTTTCTCTATCCAAGCCAGTACTCTAAAGTAGTAGGCATTGCTGGGAAATAATATTAACATTTTTAAATTTTCTTTAGTTCTCTTAAGGCCTTTATATATATAAGGCTAAATGCTGTTTAATGCAGAAAAGAAGAGGTTAGGATGTGTGTATCCGCTAAGCAATAATTTTTAGTGTTGAAAGAATATATCACATCATTTAAATAGTGTAACGTATTTGCACCTAAACTTTGTTTTGTCAAGAAAAACTTACACTTTTGGGCATATTTCCGTTCTACAATCAACGATTGAAATACGGCAGCAAAAATGAAATGTTAAGCATGTTCACATTGCAGCTTTTCATTTCAGTAAGATCCATCAAAGTGTAGGAAGGTCATGAAGGCTTAAATAATATGAGCTAGCTAACGTTGAAGTCTTCTAATCTTAAATTTTTATCGGAAAACGGGGCTCTAATACTCTCGAAAAGAGAGATGGGATAAAAACTTGCACTTGAAATAAGAGGACAGCATTAACAGTTTCGATACGTGCATCTGCCTGTACAATACCGGTGTCCAATTACGAAATCTCATCAGAGAAGATGAAAGGAAAAGACACCGTCACAGCTAAACACCCTCTGTCCCGCCTCCCCAACCCCATTCCCCTTAGTCCTTTCACTCTGCGCTCATCCCCTCAAAGGCTTGTTTCCTGTCGCCCAGGGATCTACTTTTGGCCAAGGGTCCTTAACAATTGTTCCTGGACGAATAGGGAGGAGATGATGATGCTGAAGTTATTAGCTAAGTGTTTTAAATATGTTCCTTACTAGTTTATCTTAAGGACTTCAATTTCGAAATTAATACGAAAGTATAACATTATTTGATTTTTCTCCACACAAGTTACTCTAATTTCACTCCTAATCGTTGTTTATGCGCTAGTGAAATATCGTTGAAATATTCTCTAAGTCTATTACACTTTTACGAATAATTTATAGCATGTAATATAGTAATAAATTTAACTCCATAAGAATTATTTAATGAAATATTGGTTTATTTTATTATTTGTTGAAAATTCTGTGAATACAAAGCACCTATATAGTTTACTATATAATTTTGGTGTGCTCAGATTTATAAACTTTAACTTATCAGTTTCATGAATATGCCTAAAGATAATTCTTGAGCAACAGTTATAGAAGCCAGTGTGGCAGTAAATTGATAAAGAGTGAAATATTCGTTGTTTATACGACTATGGAAGCTACAGCTGTTTCATGTTGTTTAGAAATAATATCCAAAAAGCGTCTCAATTCCAGAAAAAAAGATTGGTGCATTCTCTGTTTTGACAGTACACATGCTCACAAAAAGTATAGTCCGCCCTGAATTTCTATGTAAAGCTTCAGTTTAAGTCCTGTGACTTCTACGAGGAGCCCAAAATTGTCATTGCTTCATGCTTGTTAACATTTACGAAGCAACTTGTTCATAGAAGATAGAGTGAACTAACTCTAACAGTATTATAGGTTTTTAGGAAAGAAATGAATTTAATAACTCTTTCTCTTTTTGACACACGCATTTATCATAATTGTTATTATGTCACTCTATTTAAAGTTCAAATAACAATCATTGAATTGTTGTTTTACTGTAATTTCCCACTCCTTATTTCCCTTCTATTTATTTAAATTGTTACCTATGATAGGGAATGTCTTTAAACTTTTTACTTTTGTTGTTTTTATTTACTCAATTATTGCACATTTACCTTATCTTTAAGTTTGGTTTACCTCTGTCTTTATTGTTATATTCTTAAAATAACTTATATTTGCTAAGCGAACAACTGTACATTTTATGATGTTGTGCTATATTTCTCTTTAACAGCAAGAAGTTGTATTTAGTAAATAAATTTCTAATTAATTTATCATTATGTGTAAATATAATAGTATGCTCACAAAAATGGATTTTGAAACATATAAAGAAAAATAAACAACATTTAAATGAGTTCTATGGTTTATTCTCAAACAATGATAAAATAGGAAATGTTTCACTCACCCTTGACCTCTGTTTTTTTTCCTTATAACTTTCAAAATAATGAACATAATTCGATGATATTTGACACCTAATATACATACAGGATGTATCAAACTTAATTGTGGAAAATGAAGCGGTTGAAGGTATATAATGGAAGCAAAAGTTCCAGTAAACATGGACCTGCAAACATGTCGTGTGCCAGATTTGTTACTGGGAATGTGTGGTTATGAACCACAAATGACTTCATTTGTCGTACCCATCATCGTGCGTCACTCGTTGCGCACTTAGAAGTGGTCCGTGTGTGTGTATATATATACATACGTTTTTGCTACTGAGGCACCACAGGATGGACACTGATGATACATGAGATGAAATGATACATTGGAAACGGATTTATTTTTAAGGAAGGAATCGTTCAAGGCCTAAGTTTAGGGTACCTCCCCGGCATTTGCCATTTATGAGGACTGAGGAAATCCTGTAAAAAACCTCATCCAGGGAGGACGGTCTTGATGGGATTCGAACCCCAGACCTCCCGCTCACGAGTCCGCTCCTTAACGACCTCGACCACCCGTGGCGGTGGAAGTGGTCCGTGATGTGCATGCTGGTTGTTTACAAAACTGAACTTTGCAGACCATACTCACCAGGCAATGAGTAAAGTGTACAGTCGTAGCAGTCAGATTACTTGTCTGAACAGTGTCAGGTTTGCTGAACTGTATGTAGTCAAAATGGAACCGTACAGCAACGCAGAGTATGCAAACATGCATTTCATCTTTGGTAGGGAAAACGGCAATGTACGGGAGGCTGCACATTTGTGTCGAAGACACCCCGAAAGTCACACATTTAGAGGAAACCATCAGCGCCTCAAAGAACAGGGTGGTTTCGTACTCGAGGGGACAGGGAGGCCTGCACGCATTACGCCTGAAGTTTCTGTTGGAAGCAGCACAAATCTCTTCAGGAACTTCAACGAGAAGATTGGCCACACCAGTGCCTTTACTAAGTCACAGTATGGAAAATTTTACATCGCAATTCACCTTTCCTTACTCCCTCTAAAGAGTTCAATCCGGACTTTGGTCCTGGGTGAATTTTTGCTAGTGGATACAGCTTCAGGCTGTGGTCAACCCTCGTTTTACAGGTAATATTATATTTACCTACAAAGCGGGAATCTTCCAGAATTGCTTGAATATGTTCACCTGGGAAACGTCAGAGTATATGGTACCTGCATGAGGGAGCACAGGCACATTTTGCTTCTACTGTAAGAAAACATTTGACACATAGATATGGTCCAAAATGGATAGGGAGGGCCTGCGTCTTGACTTCAATGATCACCTGATCTCAATCCTTTGCACTTTTCTGTCTTGGGTCACCTCAAAGTGTAGTGTACGGCGCTCCCGTTATTACGGTTGAAGTACTGGAACAGAGAATTGTATATGCTTGTCAAGAATTCTGAGGTGATCCGGGAGTGTTTGAAATAAATCGAAACTCCCTGCAGAGACGAATGCAGTATTGCATCCAGATACAAGGATGACTCTTTGAACACCTCCTTTAACAGATAAGAGTGTACAATACATAACACATAACATACTATAGTAGAATAATTGTATTCCTTGGTAAATTAAGCTAGGAATGAGCTTTGAGCCAACTTAAATTGGAAATTAAACAACAAATCTACTTTTCAAATTCAATTGTACTAACTAGAGCGATGTTAATTAATGAAGTATGGTAATTGCAAATGTATCACACAAATGGTTCGTTTGCGGACCCAGGTTTGCTAGATCTTTTTTATTTCTATTACCGTTTATTTTCGATCTTTCCAGTTTGTGCCATTAATTTTTGTTGATATATATGTTTGTATATGTATGAAAAGTATCTTATAATAAATGTTGAAAATGGTTGTCACTAGTGTCACACCTCTTCATATTAAGAAAGGAATTCACCAACATATCTTGAATAACAGCCATTATTTTTTGCCGAAATGTTTTCTTGCCTTTCCACAAGAGTTCCACCTTAAGAAATGACACTACCTTAAAAAAAGAAAGCAAATTCAGCTGTAGTGACACTACTGATTCACCACTCATAGAAGATATACAAGAAATCTGCGATATCCAATCTATATGAAAAAAGATGAAATTAATAACAACGTGCCGCAATGTAGCAAGCAACGTCCAATTTTTTTCATCATGAAGGGATGGCTTATGTTTCATTCATGATATTTAATCCAAATGCTTAGATGGAAGCACGCATCGAATACTCTCCCAGGTTTGCGTTGACAAATTGCTGGAGCAAATGACAATACTGTAGTATCTTCCGTTCGTTGGGAGGTTTCAATTCTTGCACAGAAGTAACACAATATGTATGTAGCTTTCCTTTTTCTTTTTTCTCATCTCGTTGGCACGTGTTTTTGGAAATCCCCATTTCCTGCTGCAATTTACGCAAGACTTCTATGATGAGGCCTGCACGCCGCTTTTCATCTCCTGTGCAATGGTACAGTTTTTCACTTCATTAGTTTTGCACTTCCTTCATCTTTGACATCCAGCCATGTTCACGAGATTTCTATTTCTTCACCAGAAGCTGAATTGACATTTTGTCAGTTGCTTCCAAACCGCAAACTATCTTCCTATATCGACACATTTTTTCCATTAATTGCGGACAATAAACCTGCGCTGTTTCGTAGTGAGTCGGTTCATACTGTAATGTACATACTGTATTACTCATAACACAAAGGCTCGATTACTGCCATCATAACAGCATCCCACAATAACTAGCAGACAGGTTCGTCATGCTCCCACTCAGAACAGTGAATACGTAATCTACTTTGACAGTCATATGCATAATGCGGGATAGAGAGCAGCTCCCTCACTTCCGCTTTTTCGTAATCATGCTTCGCATAAATCATATTATGTTGATGTCAAATTTTGCTCATTGCCTTCATCATTTTGAAACGTAGGTTCGAAAGCAAATGAAACACTCAATATGCATCATAAACCTTATGCCTTGCCAAATAAGATGTTACCGATATGGGTGGTCGAGGTCGTTAACATGCGGGCTCGTGAGCGGGAGGTTCCTGCCTGGACCGTCCTTCCTGACTTAGTTTTTTTCAGGCTTTCCTGTGTTCATAAATGGCAAATTCCAAGGAGGTACCCTAAACTTAGGCTTGGAGCGCTTCCTTAAAAAAATCCTTTCCTAGTTTTTTAATTTCATCTAATGTGTCAGCAATGCCCATTGCCTGTGCACCGCCACGGATGACCGAGGTCGTTAAGGCGTGGACTCGAGAGCGAGAGTTCTGGGGTTCGACTCCCAACTGGACCGTTCTCCCTGATTGAGGTTTTCCAGGTGTTCCTCAGTCCTCATCAATGGCAAATGCCGGGGAGGTAACCTAAACTTTGGCCTGGAACGCTTGCTTCCTTAAAAATAATGCTTTCATTATATCATTTCATCTCATTTATCATCAGTGTCCATCGCCTGTGGTGCCTCAGTAGTAAAAAATGGCATAAAACACTGAGTAAAAAAGAAGAAGAAGAAGAAGAAGAAAGAAAGAAAACCGCCCGTTTTTGCCTTAGCAGTAAAAAGAGCATTAATCACTATTATAAAAAGTAGATTTTAAAGAATATTTATCGTATTAAGAGACGAAACACAATTTATTGCTCAGAGTCTGTTTCACTTTAAGGCGCACCGTTACTCCTTGGAGAATTAAGACTGCTAGATGTGCCACTTTTTTACTAATTATGACGATTATACATTTACGCCCTGATGCACTTTGATAACTTCGAAACTTTCTACTGTTATCTCAATAAAACTGTTACAACTGACGCAACACTCCCTGAATGAATAATGGGATATTGCTGACTGAGAACTCCTTCAAAAAACTGAGAACTGAACTGAACTGATCACTGATAACCCAGAACACGTAACAACTGGATAGAACTGAACCTAGACCGCAAAAGTCTGAGTTTAAATAATCATGGCAGTACTTCACTCTCCCGAAGCTACCTTTACTCTTCTAAAATATTATTTTAGAAGGACCTAGGATACTATGTGAATAGCTATTGGATTCTGAACTCGCATAAGGTCCTTCTAATCTCTCTCTTATTGGCTATTATGTCTATGTGACTCTCGGTATGTCACACACATGTATAGTTAGCCAGGCATCGAGAGGTTATTGTTTTGTCTTTTCACTCCCGTAGCTGAAGATGTTTATTACGCTTACCGTTACCTAAACGGGATAAAAGCAAATCTCTCTGCCTAATAGGATACAAAGGAAACATCTTCACTAAAATCCTACTTTAGAATCCTCCAAGTAATAGCGGTCTGTTTCCCGTTTTGGCTTTGGGCTCATCTATACAAAATATTGTTTCAATAGGCAACAGGCAGATCTGTCCTCGTCGCCAGGTCAAGTTTTTAATAGCTAGGGAGCGTTTTTACTTTGGCAAGAAAACAACATTATATACAACACTTCAATACATGTACAGGAAATAAAAATCACACTACAATCATGATTAAAATAGGAAAGATACAAAAAAGTAATTAATATATTGATTATAATTTATATGGGAGCGGCATCTAATAAATAGCATGTCAACTTGTAATATATTAAATCATACTTTCATGGAATAGGGTTATGGTAATGTGTCATCAGTATGGCCTGACATTAAAAATATAGAAACTAATAACGTACGTATTTAAAATTGATACATTTTCTTGTTATTGAATTTTCTATGTAGGTTCATGCTTTTCTAGTTGTTTTAGTTTGATGCTGCTCATGTGCGAATATGTTATTTTAGAGACGTTATCATAATTTTATTTATATTTTGTAGGAAATGTTTTAGCATTATTCTCGAGGTTGACGTCATATTTGAGGGACTGGAAGAGAACACATTTATGCGTGGCTCAGCGGGAAACCAAATCGAACTCTGCCTCACGGTTCTCTCATACAACTATCAAGAAATGTCATTTCAAAATGTACCCTATCTACCCTACCGTCTAGAAAACTTTTCCCTAACACCCACATGCACGAACATACTACCTTTTGTGTTCTTTCCGTCTTCACTCGATGACAATGATGACGTAGCAATTCCACAGCCACCTTTATAGCTGTCACGACAAATAATTTTTTCCGCATGTCAACTCCATGCGTCTCTCTCATGTATACAATGGTTGGTGCTGCCATCTAGTAAGGAGGCAGACGCAGCTCTTCACAGGGGCATTCAATGGTTCAGGTCAATTTCTCTTGAAGCTTTCTTGATATCTTTACATTTACCATTCAGCTGAAGGTGGAAGAGTCTTCTTGAATGTTATTGTTAGCTATCTCCCAGTTCCTTCAGAAGGGGATATTTAAGTCCGTACCAGATGGATACAAATATAACAGGAAAGTCCGGAGAAACAAGCAACGTAATGTTTGCTACAGTTAACCGGAAAACTCTCTTCCAATTAAGCAAAGGAAGGAAAGTTTTACTATTCTATGTATTTTTAGCCCTCGGTTTATTTTCTATTTATCCGAACATGTTAAACTTTATGTTCTCCTTTTGTATTCTTGTGTTCGTATAGTTTTTAGATCTTCTATCTGTTGTTTTTATAATATTGATTACATATTAGTACATTAATAATCATAACCAAACATAAGAAGAAGATAACATATAGCTAACCATTGAAAATGAGAATCATAATAATACAATTTATTTTGATTTACATGTTCCGTCTATATTGTGTGGTTATGAGTCTATTGTATTATTAACATAGGATATCTTGCTTTAATTTTACTATTTTTGACACTAAAGAAACAGTTCTAGAAGGAGACTCTTGATCAGGAACTTTCTGAATAAATTCCCTGTTCATACGACGAACTGCTTAATGTTTAAAATATTTAAACACAAAAATGCGTTACGCTAGAGTGAATTTTTTAAATCATCCTCGTGAATGAATGTATATTGCTGTGAGACCGGCAGGGAACGCACAGTTTCAGAAAACGATCATCAAAGGGATCGAAGTTGACGCATTGTATTTTTAACAACAGAGATATTAAACTCCGCATGAATGGAGAGGTTTATTTGTTAATAAAGCCTATAGTATTGTAAAAAGTAAATGAACGGTTTGAGTCAAAAATAAGTTAATATATACGACATTTTTCCATGGATCTTTGGAGTTACAGGAATATACTTATATATCTTTTATGCTATTCATTGCTTCCGCAATTTTTACTGTGGTTATAGAATGTGACTTTTTAATTAAGGATGTAGAGTAAAATAAAAATATCAACACTTTTGTGCATTATTTTCTTTGGTAAAACACTTAAGAGTGAAATCACATTTTATGTTAACTGTTTTGTAGTAAGAACATGAACTTTATGCATACAAATCCATTTCAAGCTTAGTGACTTTTTCTTAGTAACTTTAGTAGCCTGAACTAAATGTTTGTGAGCTTACCACATATGCCTACAGATGAAATCAAATGTATCAAGTCATTTAGTATGCAAATATTTGAGTTATCAACTTAAATAACAAAACATAATTCATTCATAATTACATAATTGAAACCAGTATCATCAATATCAATTCAATGCTTTAGGCCTTTCGATTCGTTTAAACTCCAGTTTTAAGTTGTTCGCTCTACCGTGTGTCTCCCAATTGATTTTATTCATTTGGTTTCTATTTCCATGTTTACAGTAACAGTCTCCGTCCTCACCAGATGCCCTTTTGTATTTTAATGTCTTAGCCTGTCTTTTCTTGTAACTCTATCTAATGGTCTTAAAGACGTTATTTCTGCCGCCTGGATTCAGTTTAAATGCTTCTTATTTAAAGTCCGTGCTCTGCCCCCGTATAAGGTTATTGAGAGTTCCATAGTTTTAGAGTATAGTTTTTACAATTTTTACTAATCAAATATCACTTTATCGTCCTACATATATGATTAATTTAATTACTTTACTATCTACATATTTTAAATTATAAAACAATACTTTAATCTTAAATAATTGTAGTTTTATATTTCTTTTACAATATATTTGTCTGCTACAATGAATATTCTGGTTATATTTTATCCTTTAAATGTTGTATACTTGGTTTTTTTTAGTTGATGTAGTAAATTTATAAGTTTTAGCTAATTTATCTGAATGGAATATTGTTCTCTGTAAAGTGTCTAGATCCTTAGCTAATATTAACTGGGTATTTGAATCTGACAAGAGGTATCAGTATGCTTTCATTTTTCGGTTGTACATCTTCTAGAGCACAATTAAATCCCAGTCCTCCTATTCCATTCAGCTTTAATTAGCCAAAGATCCTCTTTTTCTGATTAAATCTTGTAATTTTTGTATCTAGGTTGTACTGATCTGGTTTTTTTTTTTTTTTTTTTTTTTTTTTTTTTTTTTCCTCCAGCTGGTCTCCACTACATCGCTCATCAGACATTTTTTTCCCTTGTCTTTTCAACTCCAGCTATAATTCTTATATGTAATTTTATTGATTTCAAATTTTTGCTCTCCTGCAGATACTCCCAAAATATCTATAGCTAACAATTTTGAAGTAAATATAGATTTCATCACCGAGTTTCAACCTCATATATCGTATGTTGCAATACTTTGAACTATGTGTTTTTAGTTTCTTTTGAGAATTGTTTACATATAAGTACCATCGTTGAATTTCTTCTTGTTTTTATACTGTCTTTAATTTCTTGGTAATGATTTCCATTTTGAGTCTTTTTACACCAATAAAGAGATTTACATGTATTACAGTTTTGTATTTTACCGTGTCCTTCTTGTAATATTTAGATATTGATAAAGTTCGCATATTTATATATTTGGTTCTACATAAATTTACCTTTCAATCTCAATTTTTATATTCTTCAATTAGGCTTTCTTGTTAAATGATATTTCATTCCCTCATAATCTTGATAATAAGACGTCTAAAAATCGTAGACAGTATTTTATACTATTATTCCACTTTCTCACATTTTTACTTTCAAAGTGCTATTGTGATTCGATACATTTTAAGCAATTATTACGAAATGTTTTATGTATCTCAAAACCTGGAGATAAATATTTTGCAATTTAATTTTTAAGACCGATGATATAAGCAACTGAAATATTGATTGAAGCATTAATTTCTGCTTTTTCTAGTGCGAATTTGTGCGAGTTACATTTATCGTAAGCCTTCTATATTAACAAAAACAACAGATATATTTTCTATAATCTGTCTTATAAAGAATGTACAGAGTTTTCATTTCTAAACTTCCCAGTATAAAATGTACCTATTTAATATAAATATAATTGAAATCAAACACATAATTTTAATTTAAGTATAAATGTAAAATCAATTCCGATTAAATGTTTACATTTCTTCCCCCCCCCCCCCAGACATTACCGCTTTAACATTTTAAAGTGACACTCCTATCTTTTGGTCTTAAATTTTAAACAACATGAAAGAGTTATCATTGCTTGGAAATCTGGTCTGTTATTTGAATATGCACATAATATAAAAAGTATTGATCATTTACTAAAATCGTTGTGTTTTGCTAATATATTGTTTCAAAACATGTAAAGAACCGAAAGTAAGAGGATTAGTCATTCGTTATGAAATAGTTGTAAGAGTATAATGTTTATGATTCATCTTCTACTGACTGATTTATTTTTAATTTTGCCTAAATTCAAACACGGATTAAATTACGGCCTAAAGTTTTAAAATCACAGCTTGTTAAATTTTACACTTCATCCCTCCCACTCCCTGCTACACCCACTTTGAAATATTAAATGACATCCCCTAATTTTTTACGCTTAAATTTTAAAAAGGATGCAGCTTTTGCATTTTATTTTCCTTCCTTATCTGGTAAACTGGATTTTATTATTGTTGTTGTTTGAAATTGGCATAATGAATAAGTCCATAAGTTAAAAGAAAAAAATATCCTTTTGTGTAAAATTGTCATTTTTAATAATAAAATAATATAGCGTATTTAGAAATTCTTGACTAATCCGCTATATTCTGCTCTCTATTTTGAAACAATATCAACAAAACAAATATTATATTATATTAAAAATTCAAAAGTTTTTCTTTAAAATTTAAGCATTAAAAGAACATTTAGAAATTTAAAGTGGGGATGAGGTAGTGAAACGTTTTAAAACTCCCCTTCAGTATCTAAATTGACGTGTTTTTCGTTTAAATCAAACTAATGTTAAATAGGTAGTTACCCAGGCTGAGAAATTTTGAAATGAAAGTCCTTGTACCGTGGGATTTGTGATGTTCTCCCCCGCGATGCAGGGTTTTTACGATGAGCGAACCCCCAATCGTTTCCAGCGTGGTAGAGGGGGTTACAAGCCTGCCTGCTTACTTGTCGACCTTGCTGACCATTGTAGTAATAGCGAAACTGTTCCCGAGTGTGTCTTGCGTTGTTTGCTTCTTAATTCAACAGTATACATAAAGTGTATTATGCTCATCTGTTTATAAAAACACAGTGTTAACTCAAAGTATTTTTAGCATATATTTATTCTGTTACTTATGCAAATACTAAATTAACCCTTTTCCAGAGAGTTAACCGACGAGGATTATGATCATGCATTTTTTCTATAGGATTCTGCCAATGTTCACACTACGAATAACTTCATAACAGCAATTCATAATGTGTTTCCACAAACTGAATTAATAATAGGGATTTGTGCCGACTTGATCCCCAATTTAGCAGGCTGCAATTATTATCTCCGTGGTAAATTAAAAATTCCATATACAAGATGAATCCAACCACCATACAAGAACTCAAAGATAATATTCGTCAGGAAATTTTCCGGACTTCTCAAAATGAACTACAGTGAGTGATGAAAATTTTCCTAAAGAAATACCAAAATTAAAAGCTAGCAGTTTTCAACACCGCGTTTATAATTTGGTAAATAATTGATCTCATTATTTCATTTGTGTATTAGTGTATGTTCTTTATTTTTTATTTGTTTGTATATTTATTTATTATTTTGCTCCCTCTAAACACCGAGATCCGGGTAACGAGTGACGCGCTCACCCATAGGCAAAACACTCTGGGGGAAAACTGATCGCACGGTATAACACAGTAATACAGCAATGTTTGCTTTTATGTGAACTTTTGGAATCCTCAAGGAATCAAAATAGGTTCATTGTTTGTTATTCTTTTCTGTGCACAATTTTTTTATGTTATAAAGTATTATGGTCCTTACTGCTCAGTTGTTATTCATTAGAATATTGCCAACTTTCTCATTTACAGCTGCTGCTTACGGTCTGCATGTTTCACAAAAGTGGCCGAAGTCGTTACGGCACAGACTAGTAAACTAGATGTCTGGGTTTCCATTCCTCCATGATTGAATTTTTTTTCAGGTTTTCGTCAGTCCTCATAAATGACCATGCAGGACAGAAAGCCTAAAATTAGGCCTGGAAAGCTTCCTTAAAGGGGGGAAAAATTCATTTTATTTCATGTATCTTCATTGTCTACCTGAGATGCCACAGTAGTAAAAACCATTAAATACAATAAAAATAAAACAAAATTGAGCCGCTTTTATTTGGAAGCACATCCCAAAAATGTTTACCTTTTTCTCAATCTATATGTTGTTGCAATGTAAATGTTTTCTCAACAGCCTTTTTATTTCACAATACATTTTTTGCCACAAACGCACAAAAAGTCCGCACTTATTAATAAAATATTAACAAATATTTTTAGAAGTCTTTTTAGATTAATAATTCTGTTCAAGTAGTTCGGTATAACTTTTGAGGCTGAAATAATGTTTTTAATCAATAACATATACATCAAACATTCCAATCTTGTTGAAGGATCTATGGGAATAACGCAAATTTTACTTCGTCGTTACCTAGGTAATAGTTGTAGTAGTAGTAATAGTAGTAGTAGTAATGGTTGTAGTAGTAGTAGTAATGGTGGTAGTAGTAGTAGTAGTAGTAGTAGTAGTAGTAGTAGTGGTGGTGGTAATAGTAGTAGTAGTAATAGTAGTAGTAGTAGTAGTAGTAGTAGTAGTAGTAGTAGTAGTAGTAGTAGTAGTAGTAGTAGTAGTAGCAGTAGCAGCAGTAGTAGTAGTAGTAGCAGTAGTAGTAGTAGTAGTAGTAGTAGTAGTAGTAGTAGTAGTAGTAGTAGTAGTGTAGTAGTAGTAGTAGTGGTGGTGGTGGTGGTGGTGGTGGTGGTAATAGTAGTAATAGTAGTAATAGTAGTAGTATAGTAGTAGTAGTAGTAGTAGTAGTAGTAGCAGTAGCAGCAGTAGTAGTAGTAGTAGTAGCAGTAGCAGTAGTAGTAGTAGTAGTGTAGTAGTAGTAGTAGTGGTGGTGGTGGTGGTGGTGGTGGTAATAGTAGTAATAGTAGTAGTAGTAGTAGTAGTAGAAGCAGCAGTAATGGTAGTAATTGTAGTAGCAGTAGTAGTTGTATTAGTAGTAATAGTAGTAGTAGTAGTAGTAGTAGTAGCAGTAGCAGTAGCATCAGTAGTAGTAGTAGTAGTAGTAGTAGTAGTAGTAGTCGTGGTGGTAGTAGTAGTAGTAGTAGTAGTAGTAGTAGTAGTAGTAGTAGTGGTGGTGGTGGTGGTAGTAGTAGTAGTAGTAGTAGTGGTGGTGGTAGTAGTAGTAGTAGTAGTAGTAGTTGTATTAGTAGTAATAATAGTAGTAGTAGTAGTAGTAGTAGTAGTATTAGTAGTAATAGTAGTAGTAGTAGTAGTAGTAGTAGTAGTAGTAGTAGTAGTAGTAGTAGTAGTAGTAGTAGCAGTAGTATTAATGGACTTTTATTGTAGCAGTTTTAAAATACACACAAGTACAATTGTTGCATGGGCCTTACGGTCGTACATCCTAATGCCGTCCTTATTACAATCAAAATACACACATGCACACACAGACCTACATACATAAATATACAAACACATCGATATACTAAAATCACACGTTTTCTATGAGTAATTTATATGCATACACTCAAAGAAGATAACCCTTATCCCTGAGCCCCCTTCCCTTTACTCACCCTCTTCTCCAACTCCCCTCTCCTCTCTGTAATGTTCAGTTTGACCAATTATTACTCTACAACATTAATTATATTACAAAAATTCTTAAGCGAGAGTTGTTTATAAAGAAAAAATAATTGCTGATACCAAAAATATTAAATAATGACACAGAACCTTTACCAATGAAAAATAGTTACTTAAAGTGATAAAGACTACAAAAATAATAAAATGTGAGATGCAACGGGTATGATAAACGCATTAATGTCACTGACACTGCACGAGTGTTGCGCTGGGCTGGATAAAATAGATATCAGCAAAAATATGAACAACTTGAACTGCAAGGAGTTCCCCAGCTCTGATCTAATTTTTTGTATTCTTTTATTAGGTCACGTAATCGAGGGAGAAAAGACACATAAAACATAAACAAGTCACCAGGCTGATTATCGTCTTCTTTGCTCATATTGCATGAACTTTGGTGTGACATAGATTCCTTAAGAAATATACCAGGTATTACATTGAATACCTGAGAGATATCAGCATTTGAAGTAAATGTGAAATGTGAATGAATTAAAATCTTTTAATGGAATATTTATGTTGTTAATATAAAATTCACTTTTGGCTAAATAAGAATATCTGGTGGAAAATGTACAATATGTCATATAAGATGGGGTGGTTTTATTGTTACTTTATCTTTGGTTTCTATTTTGATGCAGTTACAAATTCGTAACTACTTTTTAAATGTAAGTATATTTGATTAATTGTTTACGAACATAATATACACTAAAAGTGTCTCTATTTCTCTAGGCGGATTTTTATCTCTCGCTACACGTTTCTGGCACTATTTAATAGTGTTTAACGCTCGTTTTTACTAGCGAGCACTACAAGGGGTGGATGCTGATGATACATGAGATGAAATGATAAATTGGGAAATTATTTTTTTAATGGAAGGAAATGTTCCAGGCCTAAGTTTAGGGTATCTCTACGGCATTTACCATTTATGAGGAGTGAGAAAAACCTGGAAAAACCTCAGGAAGGATGCTCCTGGTGAAGATCGAACCCCAGACCTCTCCCACATGAGTCCGCTCCTTAACGACCTCGGCCCAGAGTGACGGCTGACACTTGTTGCAGTATACTTTGGTCAATATGGTTGATTTTGAAGATACATTTTCCAATTCAACAATTTTTCTTGGCCGAATTTTAAACTCAGACTTTAAAATAACTAACCCCCATAAGAAGTAATATGGTGACGTTGGCTTGGGAAATAAGGGTAGCCACAATTTTTTAGAAAACAGTTGTCAAAATAATTCAAATTAAAGTGAGAAGCTCATGTGATAAGTCTGTTTGAAATTATAAGTATTGCATGTCCAGTTACTCAGAAACGCTTTTGGAAATGACCTACAATACCCGGGTCAGAAAAAAGAATGCACTATTTTGCCTGCTGAAATTTCAATCTTCTGCAAGTATAGATGCAATTCTTGGCAAGCATGTCAATAATGTGAGGTCCTAATGCATGCGTTTTGAGATAGATGAAACCAGGTCTCGTCTGAACCACTTGATGTTCAGAATGCCAGGTAGCCACACAAAATAAGTCAAGAAAGCAACTGGTTTCCCTTACAACATATAAACAGCAATAACCCAGTGTGATCTCAATTTCGCTTTGTCGGCCTTTGGCATGTATAGTAGGGGTATCTCGCTTCAAGAGACATACGATTTCATGGTTTTTATGAGATTGTTGCATTTGGACTTCGAAATCTTGTATCACATTTACCAAACAAGAAATATGATGCTGTCAATATAACTTTACATTAAATTTTTCTCCCGTTTTCCTCACTGAGGTGAGTTTTGTGTCTCGATAGAAAGGCACGTACGGCATTTGTGGAGCTCAGTACTCAATAATTTTAACAAGAAACAGACGCTGAAGCATCATATAGACATCTACATATATCGTATAGATTATGGAGGGAAAATAACCATCCCTGATGGTGGCATCACTCAATTACCTTGCCCAATTTACTTAAGAAAATACTCTCACATCTCCCGCGTCCTTTGAACCAATCTCTGTTCAAAAATGTCCCTAACGGAGTAGTAGACTTTTTAACCACTCATTTTATATCAATCATCCTATAACGCTTACAAGGAAGCCGTCCCAACTGAGGTGCACAATTTTATAAAAATGCATATTTGATTTACGTTTGGTCCATTGAGAGATGTGGTAATGTTCATCAGAGTTGGTTTTTTGTCGTTTGCGGGATTTGGGGAAGTTTTAAAATATTTATTCCCATATAACGCTCTGGAATTAAGCTGGATGTATTCCATTCGGTCTGAGCCAATCTCCAGCTAGGAAGGCCTTTAATCCATTGTTGTCAGTACCTGGATAAATTAGTCGCTTCTTCGTTGTTTGTGACCGAGTGCGCATTATAACAATGAATTTGAAATGTACAGAGCGATACAATTAACTATGAACCAACTTGCGGCGTTTTTCTACTGAGTTTCCTGCTGTTGACTGCAACAATGACGCAAACTTCTGGATGGCAGTGTGGATCTGATAGTAGCGGATCTGATAGTAGCTGAGTTAAGCTCAACTATTAGGATTGGTCTATTTTGTTCTGTATTTTATCACGAAATGAATTATGGTTTAGTATATGTTTTCTGCTGCACTACGTGTATTTATTTTTTTAATTAATATTGCTATCTCAGTCAGTTGGTCAAGTTCAAAGACGATTTGAATAAAGATTCCTGGCCAGTTTGTACAACAATCCGCAATCTTTATAATAAAGTTCAGGTTATAGTATTCAGTCTAAGAAACCCAATGTCGTAGGGATGTGTAGAAGAAACATTAGACGATATCGATCATCCTTTGCAGAATTCCCCCCTTACCAAAAATCACCTAGACATCGTTAACAACAAACAGACTTTTCCTACGGCTCTGTGCAAAGAACTACTAAATTGTATAAGTTAAAACATGTGAAATTACTTTGACTCTTGAACTAGGTGATCATGTACTTAGGCGCACATTTTATGATTTACATCTGAATAATGTGTACATCGGAGAAACACCCTCGGGCTGGCCTGGTCCGTGGCTATGTATACACACAAAATAATCGTTATTGGAGCGCCGAGAAACCCGATTCATGAAGAGCCGCCCATTCATGGTTAAAACGTTTATGTATGGTGCGCCATAAGGGGAAGAAGAATTATAGCAATTTTTTTTCTGAGGCAACCGTTGGTGCCCCCACATAAATGAGTATAAGTTTGGCCCCTTCTTGTGGATAATTAGCCGATAGGGAACTTGATTTAGCCTTTTATCAACAAGACTGGCCACAACTCTACAGCGAATATTTCCATGTGGGAATGATTTATTACTAATGATTTGTGGAATCCTCGGTCCGCCATTGTATCCTTGCGACGTTAATCTCTGATGTAAGTATATTATAAAATACCATATACAAGACAAACCCACACGCTTGGAAGAATTGAAAAAAAATATTTGCGGAAAGTAGAATTACTTAACACGAATTACAACGAAGGATGAATAGCTAGTTACAGAAGTACCAAAATATATAAACAATGACAGTGGCCAGTTCACAAGGTTTACGAGCAAAGTCTTAAAATAGTTACAGTTTTGTCGTGTTGTATCAGCGCCATTCTAAGTTACCCGCATACAGCAACAATCCCTCTCTATTATCACTGCAAAACACCGTAAGTTTGTTCATAGTTCATTGGGATGCTCTTTATTTTCGCTCTAAATTATCAGATTATCAGAAAAGCGTATTTTGGTTTTATTTATTTGAGAATTACGTTAGACCTGTTAACATTGATTGTTCCTTCATTCTTTGATACAACAGTCCTATAAGGGCCAAGGCTGGTCTTGGCGATCATTGCGCTCTTTACTTTCATCTAGAAAGTATATTAACAAACGGCAGTATTGTCTCTACATGTATGATCTCCCTATCGACATTATAATCATGCGGTTTCGTAGATAGAAAGCATGCCATTTCCATACCAGGAAACTGGGCATTAGCCGTTCCAGATATCCTTAGCTCAGAATTTGCTGGTAGGTACTGGGAAGCATTGTTAATAAAAATGTTTATAATAGCAATTCATGATATATACAGTCAAATCCCTTGTTAAGTCATGAAATATCACACCAGCTTATTCCTTTTTATCTAATTCCTCTAAGATTTTTGTGGTGAATTTAAATGCTGCTTGTCAGTTGATATACCATTTCTAAAACCATACTAAAATAAATCTAAAATATTATTTAAGTTTAGATATTTCATAACACGGTTATACACAATTTTCTTCTAGAAGCTTTGAGAATGAACTTAAAAGTGATATAGTTTGATGGTAGACTTTTGTCACCTTTTTTGAAATTAAATAATAGCATGCTTCAGTAATTTTGGAAATATTCCAGATATTTATGAATAGTTATACATATGCGTGATATATTTTATAAGTTTGAATGATCAACTTTTTAAAAATTCAATACTTATCCATTCAGACTAATCTTTGCGTAATTATTTAGATCATTGTTTTCTTAGTGTATTAAGTACAATTGATTTGCATTCAAAGTACTATTTTAATAACTAGAGCAAATAACGTATACTATAATTTTATCTCCACATTTTTTATGAATTAATCACATACAGCACAAATTTGTCAATCAATATTATAAAAAATAATAAAAAACTGATACAATTTTCTGCTATTCGCATTTTTATTATTTTAACCATCTCATATAAATACACAAACACTTTCTACCTTGTATATACAACAGGCGTAAAATAAGTAATACAACACACTGCCCTCTCTCTCTTTGAGAGTTTGCTTCATCTCAGTTTGAATTTACTGATTGTTTCTCATTTTTGTACTATTTTTCAATATAATCTCCTTGAAAGCCCATGGCTTTGAATCGCCTATCACTCTACAGGTTTGTCTCTCAGATATTATTCTAACTGCAGCTATAGCCTCTCATTCACAAATCTCATCTCGTGAATTGCATTCTTAGAGCTTTCAGGAGTTCTTTCTGTAATCAGAGAGTTCAAGAGCAGGGCTATAGGGTTAACAAATTTAACGAAATTATGCGATCTCTTATGAAGAGTTTTAACATATGTTTCGGGGGTTATGAGTTATAGGTTTCATTACATTTTATTATCGATCAAAACAATCCCACCAGAGTCCCATAAGGATGTCGTCATGACTTAACCGTAGAGTATTGTTTTGCCGTTTTTTCTTTCTTTCAAAGAAGTTTTGTGATGGCATTCTATGTATTGTCTTTTGGTGTCAGGTTCGAATTCATATTTCGTCTCCCATTATAATGTTGGTCAAGAATTGCGGACTGCAATGAGGAAGTACCTCCAGTTGACGATTATCTGTTCCTCATGATTATGGTATTGGTACTACCACTTTACTATTACCTTCTCTACTGTTTTTGCTATCCTTTTACTACTACTACTACTACTACTACTACTACTACTACTACTACTACTACTACTACTACTACTACTACTACTATTACTACTACCACCGCTAGAACTATGCTGCCATTACTACTTTTACTATTACCACTAGTACTTTTACTACTACTATTACCACTTTTAGTAAGCAGTAAAACTTCTGGGAATCAATGTAGCACAAAGCGTAGAATATTTTACATATTGTGAAATCTTTGTATTGGAACTGCGACAGTGATATCAAGCTGAATAGGGAGTAGTTACTTGCCGATCTACTGCCTTTCAATGATGAGACCCTTTTCATCCAATGCCTGATAGTGCCCTTTCGATACACATTTCTTAAACGACTTTCAATGTCGGTCCCATTTTTCGCTAAAAGAAATTCAATTACTCTTCTTTGTTTATGACACAAATAACACAGACTCCAATTTGAAAGCTAACTGCATCATTACTAGCGGGTGAATACTAAACTTTATGAGAAAATGTGTAAACGTTCAAAGAACTGCACATAAAGCAGTTTTTCAAATTTAACTGCAGATTGAAAACATGTTTTTAGCTACTTATAGTAGAGTACCCCTCTGTATTTTCTTTATCTGTTCTCTTCCGTAAAAGTTATCGATAAAATTATGTTATAATTGAACAAGAAAAGAAAACTTAATGAGTTTTAGGAGCAAAACGCTGCAGTGGCAATGAGGTGACTGCTGAAATCTTAATACTTTTAGCGACTTTTCTTAACTTCCAAGACACTTACGTGCCACGTAATATGGAGTTGGTAAAAATTAAGCTTGCTTGTAGGAATTTTTCCTAAGTTAGCTCATTCTATTAAGGTTTCCTTATACCCTATCTTCAAGAAAGAAAAAAGGGGAGTAATTTTCATTAAGGCTGGAAGCCGATTCGAATCGAAATGTTACATGTCTTCTACTCTCTCTCCAAATGAAGGAGCAGAGGAAAAAAGCAGGGCACGTATGGCCGTTATGCTTCCTTCTTCTTCAGGCCACAGATAGCTTCAATGAACGAGCACCGATAAAAACATTCAATGTAACTTCCTCTTTTCAACTCTTCCTACACTGGCTATGGAACCAATAAGCTATAATCTGAAGAAAGGGAATGAAAGAAAAGGCGAATTGCTTTTCCCTCTTTCGCTGTTATATATACTTCCCTTATACGAGCATCCCAGCTGCCTGTGAATGTAATGAAAAAGTAATTTCATAATATGTTTCTCCAACAGAATTTGGTAGGACTATAAAGAGCTGTAGAATTTAAAACTCCGTCAAGTATGGTCTTTTATTTATTTTATTTTTTCGCAGTTCTTGTGAAATATTAATGAGGTTGCAATTTAGAGCTTCAAGATAGGCATATTTAAATTGTCATCCGGAATAAGGGGAAAGAATAAGAAACACTGGGTAGCAGCATTTAAAATGAGATTTAACTAAATATAAATTAAAATGAAAATGAAAATACCAAAAGCTATGCATATTCTGAAATATCTTACTCGGTATTGTTAAATTATACACATAGTATTATTAAACAGGACTTTTGTTGTAAATGGCTTGCTATAAAACAGCAGTGAAATATTACAAAATTAGTGAATACAGTTTCATTATATTTATATTTCAGCATTTGAAAGCTGCTCACTAAATATTTAGACTCTGTTTTTTTCCCCTTAAGTATTTATTACACCTTTCATTGGCTACATTATCGTTCTGAAAGTAGTCCTCACTTATTGCAACACACTGCTATGTCTCAAACACATAGCGTAGGTTATTAACACAGCTTTAAAGTTCTCATATGAAATTAATACGAGGAATAGGAAAAATATACATGGGACTAGATCAGGGCTGTAAGCTTATTTCAAATGTAACAAAGTGTTACATTATAGGAGCCTTGTCACCAAGTCTTCAGCAATAGCTTGTAATGCCCTCTAGTAACTATTCCATATGGGAAAACTTTATATTGTTATACAATTTCCCTTTCTATCAGTTTCTGGCTTACTTCCACTTTGAATCCTAGTAACGCAGCCATGACTTGTCGCCGGTGATAATTCGAGAAAAGTATCTTTGCCATCAAACCGATATGTGTCCATCAGAACATTTCTTTGGACCTTAGTCAAAAGACATGTCGTCTATTGGGCTGAAACACTATGAAGAGGATTGTGAAAAATCATAAAGATACTGACAATTGAAATTCTGTAAATAAATTGAGTTACTGAAAAGAACAAGTTGAATGGAACGTTGATGACTTGAGATGTTAAAGAGCGTTTGTAAATAAACAAAATACTACTGAATACTTTTGAAAAGTCAGTGTAAAGTCGAAAACAAAGATAATTACACTTAAAATAGGTGCATTTAATCCAAAGAACAACAAACTAACCTCTCATTCATACGAGGTCTGTTCAAAAAGTATAGCTAATTTTGTGTTTTTTCCAAAAGTATTTATTTACTCATGAATATCTATTTTGTCCCCTTCAAAGTAATCCCCACCAGATATTATACACTTGTGCCAACGTTTTTTCCAATCTTCAAAGCACTTTAATTTTTTTTTTTTTTTTTTTTTTTTTTTGTGATCTTGTTCAGCTTTTCCTTCCATGTCGTCTTTATCTCCTCAATCGTGGCGTAGCGTCGTCCTTTTATGGGCTCTTCAGTTTTGAAAAAAAAAAAAAAATGCACAGAGGGCCAGGTCTGGGGAGTACGGTGGCTGCGGCATCATAAGTTTGTTGTTTTTGCCCAAAAACTCGCGCACAAGTAACGATGTGTGAGCAGGGGCGTTATCATGGTGCAAAGGCGATTTTTGTTCTTCCACAAATCCGGGCGTTTCTGGCGGATTGCTTCTCGCAAATTGCGCATAACTTGCAGGTAATATTCCTTATTGACCGTTCTACCCTGTGGAAAGAACTCATGATACACCACGCCCCTGCAATCGAAGAAAACTGGAAGCAAAACCTTCACATTCGACTGAACTTGGCGCGCTTTTTTCGGTCTTGGCTCGTGTGGCAGCATCCATTGGGATGATTGAGCTTTAATTTCCACGTCATAACCATAAACCCCATGATTCGTCACCAATTATGACCCTCTGGAGCAAATTTGGGTCGTCGCGGACAGAGTTCAACAGCTCCTTAGCAACGTTATTGCGATGGTGTTTTTGGTCGAAATTGAGCAACTTTGGTAAGAATTTTGCGGCGACCCGTCTCATGCCCAAATCATTGGTAAAAATCGAATGGCACGAGCCAATCGATATGTTTAGGTACTCGGCAACTTCTCTAACGGTGATTCGACGATTGGCCAATACTATTTTCTTCACTTCTTCAATGTTTTCGTCTGTTGTTGACGAGCTCGGGCGTCCGGGACGCTCTTCGTCGTTCACATATTCTCGACCCTCTGAGAACATTTTGTACCACCGATAAACGTTGCTTTGGTCCAAGGTAGCTTCACAGTCAACATTCGGAATGCATCCGCGCACTTAATTTTGTTTTTCACACAACATTTGATACAGATTCTTTGTTCCATTATTTGGAATAGGCAAAAATCGAAGACGACCTAAAACACGTCCATGCAAAATAGCTGTCAACAACTAACTGAACATTCAAAGTGGCCGAGCTGGTCAACATAAGTGAGGTGCATGAGTGCCAACATAACGCCACAAAACAATCGAAAATCGAATATACGTAACCCGCGGAAATTCAAAATTCGCGATACTTTTTGAAGAGGCCTTGTATGTAAGCATCATTTATATTGCTTTGAACCATCATTAACGTTTTGGCGCTTTGTATTTTCTGTTTTGAGAGCGGTGGTATTTCAAAGCTGAATAGCACTGGAAATGGTTGCTTAATCCATTTTTGGACAGTAGCGTTCAACTAGCTGAATTTCCAGAAAATGTGAAACCGCCTCGGTTGGACGAGGTTAACTCATGATCGAGAGGTCTGGGGCTCGATTTCCGCCATGGCCATCCTTCCTGAGGTTTTTTCCAGGTTTTCCTCAGTCCTCATATATGGAAAATACTGGTTACTCTAAACTTAGGCGTGAAACATTTCCTTATTTAAAAAAAGCTCCTTTCCCAGTTTATTATTTAATTTCAAGATCACCAGCCCCCACCGTATGGGATGTCTCAGTAGTGGAAACGGGCATTAAACACTAATCAGAAAAAACTGAAGCAGAAATTCATTCAATTACATTGTATCCGTAAATTTATAATGCGATTTCGGACTTGTACCAAAGAAAAAAATAATTTATAAATTACGCAATTAACTTCGTATTGAAAGAAGGAGATCTCAAAGAATTTTGAATAGGAACGTGGGCGGCTTAGGTAACCGCGCAGCTCGGTCAAGATAAGTATGGTTTAGACTCTTTAGATGAAGAATAATTATATTTTAAAAAATTTGAATCCAACTCGCATTCGTTGTAAAAATTCATTTACCTTTCGATACATCTACTTTGTTATTTTCTTATTAAAGAGACCTATGGGCAAAGTGTGCCTGAAAATAACATTCGACTGAAATATCACCAAGCTTGGACATATGCACATATGTGCTCGAATTTTAGACCTCAAGAAGTGATCAGTTAACAAACTTTCCAGTTTTACAGGATGCAAACTGCAGTTATGACAGGCAATTCATCGATTACTTAATTTTATTGTACACATGCCTGGTGAGATGAACTATGATAACTATATTTCAATGTTAAATTTTATAATTGTATCAGCAATTAGTTTTCTCACTTCACCATAACTTTAAACTCAATTAATTAATCACAAACTAAAAGTGATATAACTCTTGACAGTCCCCCGTGGAATGTTTATAATTTTATTTCGGTGTAATATTACAGGCAGAAATGCACAAGCCTGTTCTGACCACTGGCAACAAAAAATCATACTCAAAAACTGCAATTTAAGTTCAACATGACATCATCGGAATACTTTTTAGAAATGGCAAAAAAGAATTCAATTTAATGTTTAGATTCATCAAAATTGCTAAAAATTAATATTTGTAAAACTCAAAACCGGTTTATTTAATTAATAAGAAACATTCTTGAGCAATGAAAATATGAAAAGTTTTGAAGCGTCTGTCTAGGGTTTTGTAGCTAACTGTACCGAGCTTTTATGACATTAGAGCATTGCGGTTTCAGCACTTGAAGGGGGAAAAAACCGGCAGAAAAAACAGCTGGAACACACAAGGGACCTTATATTTTTAACCCCTGAAATGCAGAACTACATAGGTTACTGCATGACGCTCCATTTGGATGTATATACACACTGCATTATCCGAAAAATTGTCGCAGCGGCCATTTTGTACGTTTTACTTAGATGGCTGTGTGTCATGGTTCAATACACTGGAAGGCGAATCCACTTGTGTTACTTTCTGCAACTTTGCCGAAATCAAGCTGTAGCAAATAGTGCTATGTCAGTTGACTGTGAGATTCACTAAGTTCATAGTTCTTGATGAAACATTTAAGCAACATCGAAATGAAGTGAAACTATTGAAAAATGTAGAAATGTAATAATTTTAACAATTCCTCAAAAGTAGGAAATATATTTAGCTAGTACATAATTTGCACATAATCTTTAAAATATGACAATGAAACTTGGAGCAACTTAAGCTCTGAAAGTAGGCAAATGTATTATTTGAGTTCCCGTTTTGAAGCCAGCTTGAAGAACAGCAGATGTGAGACAATTAGATAAAAAAAAACACCAGAAATGAAGAATAGTTAACAGAAGGTTTTCAGAATTCCCTACCCCCCTTTAATTGCACGGGAGAGAAATCGAATTCCAGGAAAGGAAGCACGCGCGCTTACACACAAAAGAAGGAACTGCACCGTTTAAATATGTTTCTTGTATTGCCTTCTTTGTCTTCCTTTCGTATCTACCAGAAATGCTATCCAACATCCCTTTTAAGCTCTTCCGATAATGCTACTTCTTTTGATAGCTTCTCCTCCTGTTGTTTCTTTCTAAATTTTTTCTTCATGTCTCTTCTTTTTTTCACTTTGTGTCTCTTTTTTGCAACAGGCTCCAAAACACATAAGTACAAGAGTCCATGCACTCGCTCATTCATTCTGTGTATCTCTATGTGTACGGGTGTTTTACACGCTCTCACTCCTGATTTATCCCTTTTAATTTTCAAACTAATGCATATAATTCAGTGACATTTGAAACAGGCATAATTTTTATGTTTGAGAAACATGATCTCTAAGTAAGCGTTGAAAGTGACTGTCATTAGCATCAAGAAAGGTCTACACACGCCTCTCTTTTTTATGAAGATATTTCTAAACATTGATAGTCGCAGCCTCAATTTCGCACCCAATGTTTCTTTGCAGTTCCACGACAGTCTGTGACTTGTTACGGTATGCTTCTTGCTGTAAGAATGCCACAAAAGAAATCTGATAGTGTAAACTGACCTTGGTGGTCAAAGTCCAAATAAGGAACCATTTGTAACCATGCTGCCATAGCCAACAGTCGTTCAACTGATACACAAATTCATGCAAGATTCATTATGATAAGCGCGGTGTATGAAATAAGGTGCCAATATTGTAACCAGTTCATAGTATACTGTACGTGCTGTATTGCTCTTTCCAGATGATTCCTTAAAACAGCACAATCACGCTACCGAGGACCACGAACACTTTTTCATTTCTGATACAGTAAGATTTTCTCATTAAAACTTAAATGAATTCCATCCTGTTAGCCGAATGGTGGTGGTGTTGATATATTTAGCGCTATAAAATTCTATTTACATACTACAAATATATTTTAAGTACGATGCACAATTAGAAAGAGGAACAATTAATAAAGATAAAACAATATAAATAATAGACAACAGCATTTAAAAATGGAAAGACGCATTTACGGATATGATTTGAAACATCTTACATATTATTTACAATTACACTTATTATTGCGTTCTAACCTGAAAATAAATTATTTATAGCTTCGCGCACTTTGGCTGGGAAAATACCTACATTCAACCAATTGATGTGATCCGAAAACAAATCCCACCATGCCAAAGACCTCTAATTGCCTCAATTGTTTTTTTTTCTTCTCTCCCTAAAAGCATTTTATCCAGGTGTTTCCAGTGAGTACTTCGGCCAGAATATGAAACTATTCTACGTCCCCTCCACAAAATGAACAGCTTTTTCCTACCAGAACTATCTTAATTATTGATCCTTTCAATCTCCCAGTCTAAACCAGGTCATTTCAGATCTTGCTTTATTCTCTAGAACGAGCACCTATATGCTACTTTGCCCCAGGTTAATTTCATTTCATTCGATAGACTTAAGTAAACTTTCGTGTTACATTCTGCGTCGATTTCCTGGTTGCTGATATTCTCTAGTCTTATTCTAACCCTCTTCCATGCATTTTTACTATTTTCATTTCTCATTGCCATATAGAACCCAGGACAATTCACCTGAGTCCTCTTTCCATCTCTGAAGCCCTAAACGTTGGTGTTATATTTTGCATCTGGTGTCTATAGCATTTAGCCCTAAATGTGGACTGATCTCCCTGCATTATTCTAAGCCATTATTTTACCCCTTTGTTTTACTATTAACCTTTTTATATTATATTTATAACAACCCACCTCCCTCATGATCCTCAGTTTGACGTTTCCTTGGAGAGTCCGAGAACCCTTTCCCAAAAATCTACTTAAATTTTATTTACATGTTCAGCTCTTGCCCATTCCCCATATTTCACTTACATATAGCAAAATAGACTTGAACATCCTCTACTGGTATATCTGGAATGGAATCAGAACACGCAGTAGTTCATTCATTTGACCTCGTGCTATATAATAAATAACAGATTTATTCCTATTCCCACTTATATCAAAAGTATTCCTAAATAAGAAGCATTTTAAAATGTATTTTTATTTTCCACTCTAGTACACATTTTTAGCTCTGCCATACACAACCATTAAATGTCATTGTTTTTGTTTTGTTAACATTTACCACAACATGCCATTTCAGGAAATATTATTTTAGGATGTGAATGTCTTTTTTTTTTTTTGCAAAAAAATAGGTTAAAGAATTAGTTCGTCAGCATACAAAAGTACAGGAATGGATATACCGTCCACTTCAGGGGCATTTATTTTCTCAGCTAAAATGTTATCCGAGATATAAAGGAATTGAGCAATAACAGAGACGAACCCCTCTGCTGCTAATCTACATACCGATATAGTGCTTTGGTCTATTTTAACATCGAATTGCCGTATATATGCATTATAACTTTTATCATTTTATGGGAGACACCTCACTGACACAGTTTTACCCACAGAGCATCCCTCGGAACACTGCCGATATTAAATCAACAAATACGCAGTGTTTACCCCGTTTTTTTAAACGAACATATTATCCGCCGTAGAAAAATTTCCCTGAACTTGCTTGATACTTTAATATTTTATTGTACTCGTTGTCCCATCCCCTTAATCGATCATATAGAAAATTGCAGCACACTTTACCAAAGGCGAATAATGGTGATATATTCATGTAGTTCTGTACCGCCCCTGGGTTACCCTTGTCTTTGAATATCGGCTTTATCATCGCCATTGACCATTCTTCTGCACATCTTTCTCCATTTAACGTTTTTTTAAATACAAATCGCAGAGCGTCTATTACCCCTGGTACTACTAAAAAGAATTTTGTAATTTCAACTAAAATGGTTCCTTTTGCATTTTTTTTCATCTTTTAATCGGTAAATATAATTTCGCTATCCGTTATTTCTAATCTGGTATTGGTACTGGGAGGAACTAAACGCTGTTCTTTAAGAGACAGTCGTGGTCCCTCCCACTGCCCCTCTCCTTTTTCAGCATACACGCTTTTGAGATACTTCCGGTTTCGTTGTTTATTTGCCCTCTTTTGCGTACTTGAATTTTTCAAAATCCACTCGCTTATCGTATTTCTCCGATTTGTTGCAATTCTTAGATAACCTGCCATTTTACCCCTTCCAATTTGGCTTTTTCCAATATGTCTTTAATATTCCTTTCTTAGTTGGATATAAGAAAGACGCTTTTCTTCAAATCCCCCGCTTCTGTAAGCCTTAAGTGCTTCCTCAGCTTGATTACATTTTTTGTTGTACTATTCTACTTTTTATGGCATTTACTTCTATAAAGTTTGATATTCATATATCTGCCTGATAACTATATATTTTCGGTCAGTCTTTGAACATTACCCCTCCCCCCATTAAAGCTTTTTTTAACAGTGTTTAACGCCCATTTTTACTACTGAGGCACCACAGGCGGCGAACACTGGTGATACATGAAATGAAATGATATATTGGGAAAGGCTTTTTTTTTAAGCAAGGAAACGTTTCAGGCCTAAGTTTAGGATACCTCCCCGGCATTTGCCAGTTATGAAGACTGAGGAAAACTTGGAAAAAATCTCAGTCAGGGAGGACGGTCCTGGCGGGATTCGAACCCCAGAATTCCCGCTCACGAGAATGCTGATTTTGACGTGCAAGATAGGTGAGGGTAAGATTGCATTCTATTTGCAATTTTGAAATTCTTTATAAAAACTAAATCTCCTGTGAGTATCTTGATTACACAGATTTCCATTGTTATAATTTATTTCCCGCCATGTCAGGTCCTTCTTTCTCATTTTCAGCTGAAAGCCGTCGCAAAAGGATAGTAACTCCTTTCCGACCGCGTTTAGTGTTGCATCTTTACTATGACACTCCTCTCCTATTTTCCCCCGTTCTATATTTGTTTACACATTCGATTCTGGCATTAAACTTTCGCATTATAACCAAACTAGTATGTGGATACGTGTTTTGAATTTGTGTGATGGTGTCAGTCAAATTTATAAAAAAACTTGGGACACCGCTGATTGCTTATATAATGCTAGTATACAAATTTCGATCTTGTTTATTTGGGAATATGCCCCAGTAGCTCCACTTAATTTAATGTTAAGCCTATGGATGTCAGCTTCACATTCTTCTTTAAAATATGTCACACCCCCTCTGGATATCTTCCTCTGCGTCCTTGTTTCACTCAACTCAAAAATGCGTGTTGAAACCACAAATAGCTTCCCTTTTTCAGTCTTTTAGGAAGTTTCTATCGGTCCCAACAATGTTTACATTATTTAAAAAAATAAATGAATCTGTGTTCGCAAGTCTTTTCTTCAATCCTTTAACATTCCATATGCCAATCGTCAGGGGACAACTTTTTGCTAATGTTCCCTCTTACCTACTCTGGTGTTCCTTGCCGGTATGTCATTATTGTTGTTTCCTGTCGCTCTGGATTCCCGCTTACAAATATACTCCGCCCGAGTTTCTTGATCTGCCCCGTGGCTCTTCCGGTGTTTGTCTCTCGGCCATTATCTACCTGCTTACTGCAGCTTAGCACCGTATTCTCTGTTGCTACTGCTTTCTGGCTCCCCGGTTCCCTTGTCGCCTTCCTGCTGAGATGATCTAACAATCTACTTTGGCTCTACTCCGATTTTTACCGGCCGTCGATGTACAGCTTGTTAGGCCATATGACGGTGACTCCCTGCCGCCGTGCCTCCATCTTATAGCAACTGAGAAAATGCCGCTCATATGTATCTTTTCATTAAAGTCCTCTCCGATGGTGAATCCCGTGCCATGAAGATATCTGCGCTGTTCTTTAATTTTATGTGAGAGCAGCTTACACACTGTAGGCCTGACCATTTTACCTTTCCGGTGTGCTCTCTCGACATTACCATTTTGTAGTTGTATCCCCTGTTGTACAGTCAGTCGTATTTATGATTCAATTGTTTCTTCTATTTTCCATGTAGTCCAACTTACCCTCTAGCATTTCATACAGTGCTTCCAATACTCGGATGCAATGCTCTGACTTCTCAAAGGTTTCCACTACCTATTACCATTAAAAGGTTAACTTTAAAACCTTTCCTAACTTACTTCTTCAGCACCACCAAAATTCTTTCCAACGCAGCCATTGTTAACATCTGCTGTTAGCTGCGGTAAATTTATAAGTGAAAATAAGGGTCCGTGAAATATCCGATAATTTCATTAGAGAACAGTATGAAAATTCTCCCAAACTGGGTTGAGATTGAATGTAATGAAGCAATGCTAGTTCTATTGAGGGTTATAGTTTACTTATAAGAGCGAATTCTTTTATTTTCCCCTATATTTAGGTAGCTGCAAAATAAAGGTAAGTGCATAAACATGAAGTAAAATTCATCCCTTTAATAGGTACGTCAATAATGAGAATATAGCCATAAATAAAATAAAGCTCGGGAATTAGAGTTAATCTTTTGCATCATATTCCAAGCCATTTTCTCCAATATGCTTTTTTTTTATCTCTCTTACGATTTCTCTCGGATCTTCCAGCCTGTTTCAACCATTTATGTATTTTTAATATATGACACTATAAAATTCATATTATTTTCACTTACAATTAAAAAGTAAAATTAAAAGTAGAAAATATCCAATATAATATTCACACTTTCAGTGTTCCATTCATGTTCTCCCAAAAATTTAATTGTGAAAGCTTTTGAAGTAGGCGTAAAAATGCATCAAATAATGAAGCCTTAGGAAAAATGTAAATCATGAATGTTTTCAATTCTTACTTTTAATCCAACATTATTTCCACACCTGCTAGTTGTTAATTTTACATTATTTTCATTGATTTATGCTTTATTTACACACGTTTACTTACTTTGCGCCTCTTTTTTTTTTTTTTTTTTTAATAATGCAGTTAACGGTTTTAAACATCGCATCACGAGCCCTTTCATATCATTATATGAACAATACAAAAAGTCTGTGCAGTAAATATAACCTATAGGAGTGGCATTTCTCTGTAAATAAGAAATCATAAATCGATTATAAGGAAAGTTATATGTTTTTTTAACTATTTTAGAATCTTCAAAAGTGTTACATACCGCAATGGGTGGCCGAGTTCATTAAGACGCGGACTCGTGAGCGGGAGGTCATGGGTTCGAATCCCGCCAAGACCATCGTCCCTGACTGAGGTTTTTCCAGGTTTTCCTCAGTTCTCATGAATGGTAAATGCCGGGTAGGTTCCCTAATACCTAGGCCTAAAGCGTTTCCTTCCTTAAATTTTTTTTTACCAGTTCATCATTTCATCAGTGTTCACCGTCTGTGATACCTCAATAGTAAAAAAACGGGCGTTAAACACTATTAAAAAATGTAATAGGACCATTATTTAAAATACGAATCTACAATATATCGCGTACAAGTATGGCTTTAAATAATTGTTACGGTTTAAATCAAGGACTTTTAAATCATATTTTCATATGGCATCCCATAAATATTTTTATAGGATTTAGTGATTTCTTGTATTGCTCATCCTTGTTCACGCCAGTTCAATTGATATCTAGAGATAACATCCTTTAATCTAATTTATTGTATCTCGTTGTTTTACCCAGAAAGTTCATATATTGGCGTTTAACTCTTTTTATTTTATACAAGGCTTATACTTAGCACCTATACTAGTATGTATATTGCTGACCTTCAGAACATTTAAACAGGCGAATACGAATAAATTCGGAACCGGCGATGGTTTTAAAATTGTCTTATGATGTTTATAGATTTATTGACTTCCATAGTTTTCTTTGATAATTAATTTCTTCGAAAGGTACTTTTAATTCCTGGTAAATGATAATACTGCCATTTCTTGTATTGAAATTATATTAATAGAGAAATAAAAAAGAGGGGACAATTCCATGCCTTTCTGATTCCTGTAATGCTTTCATATCATTTTGCTATACTTTTATTGTTTTTAATTGAAACTAAGTTCATATAAAATCAAGAAATGTTTGGATATCTGTTGTGCGATATAACAGAATACCCAAAAAAGCATTTTTCTTTACTAACTTTTAATTCACATCTAATATAAATATAAATGCGAGTATATTGTACCATCAAAAATATTATGACATCTCGACATTGTGTTTTGCACAATTGAAATGGGATGTAAAACCAAATAACTCAGGAACTTTTAAAATTAAATTAAATAATCTGTGTTTTTACCAGCCTTGCCCTTTTTAAATAAAGATACATGCATGATTATATGGATGAATATTTGAAGAAATACCAGGGTCAAGGCGGGATTTTTGGTCTATTTCTCAATGAGTAATTTTTTAAGTTTCTGTAGTTTGTTAGAATATTACAGCTGTTTTTATTAAATTTTAAACATATTATATAGTACTTAAATAATGCACAAAAGAAAAAATAGTGGTATATTTCATAATAGAAAGGTAGTTAAAAGCAATGTGCAGCTTATCTGTAAAGTAGTTATACCATCCCAATGTAATAGTCCATTACACGGTACCGGGAATTTATGCACACCTTAAATTTTTATCTTTGCAATGGACTTTAGTTACACTCTATAAGCTTAGAATACTTTATAGGTAAAAAAAGTATCACTTGTTAAGTGTGCATGCAAGGAAAAAAAAAAGCCAATGCTTCCTTCCCGTGGTGGTGATGACAATAACAATGGAACACAAGGTTTGTTCATTTCAGAATGTTGCATTCATTTTAATTTTGATCGTTTACATTCTTGTTAGTTTTCTTACTTTTAAATGCATGTATACATCTACTGGTAGTATAAAACGTAACACTTCTTCTGTTACTAACATCTATTCTCCTATGCATATCCTTCCAGAGGCAGACTACACACTGGATGACTCGTACTGGAATGAAGAGAGCCCTGTCGGTAAGTCCTGTCATTTGCTTTATTTCTGAAAAACCTCAGACAAAGGTGCACGAAAATATAGACCTAGTGCTATGAATACATGACCGTTATTTCTTCAAATATGCATTTTCAGAACAAGGCACGGGTAATATCGAGCTTTTACATTGGTTATGTTCAGAGAATCAACAAAAATGCCCAATCAGGTACATAGATCCATAATAAGACTAATTGTATTATAATTAATCATTTTCTTTACATTTTTAAATCATTTATTGAAATATAATTTACGAGGAGTGTCCGGAAAGTAAGTATCGGTTTGGAAAAAAAAAACAATATTTTTTTCACAACATTTATTTGTACATGAAAGAGCATTTCTTAACCTAATTTTCCACATAGTTGCCACCATTGTTCAGCAATTTTTCATATCGGGAAACCAACTTTTGTATGCCCTCTTCAAAGAAAGATGCCGCCAGTTTAGATACCCACAGCTGAACACGTGTTTTGCGTCGTTATCGCTGTCAAACCGCCTTCCTCCGAGCTCACGCTTCATGTTCAAGAACAAGTGGTAGTCAGAAGGCGTGAGATCGGGACTGTATGGCGAATGATTGAACTGCTCCTAACCGAATTGTTGAATATTGTTTTGTGTGACACCAGCAGAATGGGGACATGCGTTGTCATGAAGCAATGTAAAGCCTTGACTGAGCATTCCACGTATATGTTTTGAATAGCGCGCCGAAGATTTCTCAATGTTTCACAGTTTCGTACCGCATTGATGGTTGCATCTCTGGGAAGGAACTCAACAAGAAAAATGCCCCGTCTGTCCAAGAACACAGTGCACATGATTTTTCGTGCTGACAAAGTTGTTTGGAATTTTTATCGTTTGGTGGGTCCTGTTCCACTCCATCAACTGTTGTACTGATTCTGAACTTACATTACAAACCCAAGTGTCATCACCGGTCACTATCCTGCTTAAGAATTCATCTACCTCATCACTGTATCGGGTAATAAATCTCAAAGCACTGTCAAGTTGCTTCGTTTTGTGGATGTCCGTGAGCATCTTCGGAATCCAACGGGAACAGAGTTTGCTATAATTTAAGCGCTTTGTGACAATCTCATGCCCAACAGTTTTTGAAATTTGTGGAAACACATTACAAAGCATTCTTATTGTGAACCGTCTGTTTTCACGCATTGCCTCATTCTGTTTAACCAAGCCATCAGTGAGAATAGAAGGCCGCCCTCTCCGTGCTTCGTCATGAACATTAGATCGTCCATTATTGAATTGTCTAACCCACTTTCTCATCATTCCATCTGTCATTACATTTTCTCCGTAAATCTCTACCAGTTGGCGACAAATTTCAGGTGGCTTAACATTCCTTGCCTTCAAAAACCGAATTACCGAACGCACAATCGGCGAGATCAGAAAGTGTCTTAAACATTTCGAACTATCACAAACAACTGTAAACGCAACACGATCCGGCTGTAAGGGCGTCAGTGGAAAGATATGAACCAGAGAGACAAGTGCGCATGCTTGGAACCGTTGCGGTGGCGGTAGAACGAAATGATACTCCCTTTCCGGACACGCCTCGTACTTTGACAAACATGTGCATGTTGAGGTAATATGGCTGCCTATAATAAAAAGTATTAATAAAGATTTTAAAGCAGATAAAGTAGACTTCACCAGTTTAAATGTAATTTAATTAGTAAGTAGTCAGTATTTTTACTTTCAAATATTTAAGACCTTTATTATAACTTTCATGAAGTTCTGTTCACTCATTGTAAATAAGAAATAGAACTGCATTTTGAATATCGCAAAGTGATAATGCTTAAAACTTCCTTAATTGTATTTGAATTTATTTATAATGTTTATATGCGCGTTGTGAAAATAAAAAATACTGTGGAGACCTCAGCGCATTCCCGTTGCTTAATAATTGTATAAAATTTTGTAAAAAGTCTTTATTATTTGGAGAGTAGAATCATAATTGAAT